>VYZM01001739.1:59535-113605 GCA_013398915.1 Dromas ardeola
ATTAAAAAAAAAAAAAAAAAGAAGAGATTGAGTAATTCAGGCCACCACTCTCCTCCCTAGTGCACTGAGGCAGTGCAAGATTGAGAATGCTGCATGTTCTGTACTGTACATGCTTAAAGGGGAAAATTAGAGATGTATGTATGTGCACATACATGTATATGCTTATTATTCTTTCAATTTCTGTCCGTATGGGAATATCATTTAGGGGTTTGCTACTAATTTGAGGGAAGGCTAAAAGAATGAGGGGAAAAGAAATGTGGTTGTAGACGTACCAGCTACAATTCCTTCGAATGCATTTTAAAATCACACACCTTTTGCCAATTTTAAAAAAAAACGTTACCTTGGACCCAATCGAAGGGTGATGATGTAAAAAGACAGCTTTCTCAGGAGAAATGAGTCTTGTTAAAGAAAATGAAAGATGAAGTGGTGGAGCTGCCACTTAAGGACTTCATGGGGAAGCCCAGGAGCCTCTCCAGAAGTTAAGTAGCTGATTTTACAAAATGAAGGATGTTACGTGTCATAAGAAGGCGTTTCAGAGTGTTTACTTGATAACTCTAGACATCTTTGCTTTTCTGTGTTTATCAGAAATTCCACTATCTGACAGCGTTTTAAAGCATCTAATTCCTTTCATTATTAATTCTTCAGAGAGGTGTTCCCATTTGCTTCTGTAAGCCTGAGAGAAGCATTTCTCTTTCTGGCTGAGCAGGGCTGGACACAGCTCCTGTGGAGCCCCTCACTGCATTTCTAAGCATCAGTCAGAGGGACGGGGTGAGGGGTGGGGGGTGCTTGCTCCTTGCCCTGGTGTCAGAGCACCCTTCTCCAGCGTCCCAGCCCCTGCAGGCTTAGCCAGGTGAGAGTGAGAACTGGATTCTCAGGCTTGTATCCGTCAGCATTAGCTCCACTCAGTTTTGCAGTTACTCTGTTCTAGTCTAATAGGGTTGTATGTAACCGTTGCAGTCTTTATGGTGACCTCCTATCTGCTTTTTTGTTACTTTGTCAGCTTTTCATAGCATCATACCTGTTAAAAGTCGGAAAGAGCTTTTTGGGTAGGTCAATTAGTCGATCCCCGATGACAGCATTGCTCTCTAATATTGTGAATCAGAAGTGTCAAAGGAAGGAGAAACGATTACTTTGCCCAGGCACTCAATAAATGTCACCACAGTCCTCAGACATCCACACCCTCCTCCTCTCCCCCTGGCACTGGCTAGCCCTGCCACCCCCATCCTCCCAGCAAATGCTTGGATTTTTTTATTCTTCCAGTTTTCCTTGAGCCAACCCAATTTCAGCTAATAGTAGAAGCAAAGCCAAAAGCCCGGCATGGTTGGATGTTTTCCACTTCTTTTGAAAAACCAAACCACAATCTTGCTGCTAACATTCTTGTCAGGAAATTTTGCTGGGATTTTGCTTAGTAGTATGATCTCATGTGGTTTTAGTGGACAGTAGTGTGCCTCCCAGAGACACAAACAGAATTCCAACCAAGCAATGTTGTCTACCCTATTAAACAAAAAAAGTAGTTCAGCACATAGGTTTTTTTAATATACGAAAAGTAAAAATTGAACATCGTTCAAGCATGACCAAATGATCTTTTGACTCTGCTTTTTGACTCTCATTGAACTTCGGGAGGTGAAAGATGGCTGAGAGAATTGAAAGTTTAACCACAGGAAGGAATAAGAAAATAATTCTCTGGATCATGACATCAGCAAGGTAGAGAGAAGTAAGAGAGAGACTAATGGTCACGAATGCAAGTCCTAGGCTGCTCAGCGCCTGCCAGTGGTCTCTGCAGCATGTGGGTTATTTGATGATTTATGTTCATATCTCCTTGCTCCATTTAAGAAGGCGGCTATTGTTTTTGTTATAGCAGTATCTCCCATGCAGTCTTTTTTTTGGAGTAGACAGAGTAGCTCATACTGCAGTGCCTCCAGATTACAAAAACATGGTCTGTCCGTGGCAAAGCCCACATAAAACGAAAGCGATTACGACTTTCTCAGTAACTTTGAATGAAGACAGTTTCTTTAAGAATCGGGGAACATGATGGATCATGTCTGAAGTGAAAATTCCAGGTTGAATAAGTGAAAAGTTAAAAGTGTATCCATATGGATGGCTGTCACCATCTTCATTCACCCCTTCCTTCCTGCACACACCTCTTTGGTGACTACTGGGCTGGGTCTTTTATTGCCCCTCCCCAATTTCTCATTCAGTTACCAAATGACATGTACAGTATGACTGTTTCTTCTAGCTATTTCTTCTTTCTGTGCTCTCAGGATCTTGTTCAGGCTGTTTTCTGATAAATGTAAGTTGATTCTGGGTTTTTTACGTCTGCCAGAGTAGGAGCCAGGAGGTGACTAATGAAATCTGAATGTTGGTACGTGCATGTGCTTGGAAAGAAAAGGTAAAAATGGGGCTGGAATGGGATCGACGTGCTCACAGCCAGAACAGAAGGAGCTGAGCAGTATGTGTAGGGGTTGTGTATTTAAGGACCTGGGTTAACATGGTGCCAGAAGGGGATTTGTCTTGATTAAGTCTCAACTTATGACCAAGATATAGGCTAATGGTTTGGGAGGAGCGGAGGCAGTGTGAAGTAGAGGGAATAGGATACTGGGGGCAGTTGTTAAGAAAGAGGTAGTTAGGGGTGAGGAAGTGCTAGGGACCTTTGTGGTGGAACAGTAGAGGGATTTAAGCGTTTGAGCAGAGGGAGTGAAAAAGTGGTTCAACAGCAAAGCTCCTGAGCATGAAGAAGAGTTTGTCGAAAATGGGGGCTTTGAGGAAGAAAAGTTGACATGTTTTGGAGGTGAGAGCTGATGTTGAGCACCGGGATGGTGTGTTACCACAGCACTTTCCCTCCTCCAGTCTTGTCTATCCAGAACATGACGTGGCAGCAGGGACTTCTGCATGCTGATCTCCCACTTGTAAGCTGGGCCAGCTTCTTCCAGTCTCTGTTTCGGCATTGTTGCTGAAGTTCACGTGCACTGGACTCATCCACACTATGTCCATTATGTCCAGAGACTTCTGTCCATTTAGAGAGTTAGAGGCACTTCTGTAGCAGAATCACCAGCTCACCGTTACTGGAGAACCAGACTGAGGGCTGGACCAGGCAGCCCTTGTTCAGTGAAGATGCCTGTTGAATTCCACGGGAGCTTTCTCTAAGCCAGAATAGCAGGGCCAGAACTGGCAACACTGCAGTGAAATCATTTATACCACCATGGTGAAAAATGTGACCAAAACAACTTTGAAAGACGTGCATATAATGTATAGATAGCAATTTAACTTTGTAAGAAAACTGCAAAGAAAGACTTATTCGTGTAAGTAAAAATAATTTTATGGCCTTTTACTTCCCCCTCCCCCCCATATACTGGAATTGCTATTTCTGCATATAACGATAATAAACATTTCTAGGGGTTAGGGTAAATGAAATGGCATTTTTTTGTTAGAATGTGCTTATTATGTTGCAGAAAAGGGTTATATTTTGATTAAAGCATCAAATGTAAATGTTTCCAGATGTTCAAGCATTGTTACTCAATATGATATTAGAGGTAGAAGTGAAAAAGTCTCAACTTCATGTTATAATTGCCTTTTTTTAGAGAGAGATCTTTTTTAATGTTTTTTCAAACCTGTTTGTATATCACAATCTTCTTTTTTTTATATCTCCTTTTCATTCACGGATTTTCAAATACTTACTAGTTCTCCTGCTCTGAGTACTTCTTACACATAACTGAGACATTTTCATGTTTGAAGACTGTAAAGCACAGCAGCTTTCTCCACGTCTTTAAATTATATAAATTTTATATCCCCTTTCAAAATTTCCAATATGCTCCATCAGTTATTATCCCCGTCAGCTGCCAAAGTATTAACATCAGTTGGAATAAAATGAATAACAAAGCAATTTCAGTCAGCATGGTGGTTAATTGGCTGTGCAGTTAGATATGCATATTAGGAAGTGTGGTTTCTATATTATTATTTCTGTCAATATGGCTTGTCAAAGAGGCATACAGTCTTCAGCAGTATTGCGGGCAGTCTGGAGCACTGTAATCAAAAGTGGGATGTTGCTCATGGATTTCTGATAAGCATCTTTATACAAGCCCTACTGCTTTAGTACATGCACAGCTATTGATTGACTGGGGTGCCTTTACAAGAGCTAAATAAATAACAACACTCTGTTGTCACTTATCAGCAATACCGCTTTTGCCTCAGCCTGCGGTAACCATGTTTTTCTGGATTTAAAGCATGTTTTATTGTCTTTTAATCAAATACTGTTTGAAATAAGTTATCAGAAGAAATTAATTTAGCATTCAATACAGTGTACTTCCTGCTGTTTCTAATTTTCAAAGATGGCTTTTTTCTGATAGCAAGAAGTTGACTTGGCTTTAAGGGAAATTTCTTTCTGTCTCTTCGTTTTAGTCCAAGGGAGAGCTCTGTAGACAAACCTCTGATGTACAACTGCTATGCCCAGTGTGAGTAAGCATAACCAGTTCTATAGTCCTAATATTTTCTTAGCTTTCTCACACAGATGGCCATTACCATGGTTAACCGTAGGATGATATGCTTGATCATTATATTTTCCATGGATCACGTAGTGTAGTTCAGTGAAGTTAATCCTTTTTCTTCTCCTTGGTCAAAGCCTGCAATAGTTCTTAACCTTTCCGAGTAATCAAGATGACATTGCTGACCTCTTCCTTGTCTTTCCCCAGTATCAGTTAATTTATCTTTTTCTTATTAAGTTTGATGTCCTCAGATCTGCCACAGTATCTGCAGCAAATTTTTCGAAGCTAACAACTTCCTTTCTAGTTTGTAAATACAGTGTAGGCAGAACTGATAGATCTTGCTGTGATAATAAGTTGTCTTGTGAATGTAGCTGTGATTATAAGTAGAATGGAACAGTCTGATTTGATGGGAGTAAGTGTATTATAAATAACAATGCTGTTCTGTAAAGTTAAAAGTAACAAACATATAGAAGAGAAGCCACGAATTTACCATTGTTTAGACATTTTTTTCTTTCCGAATAGCAAAATTGATGCCTGGAAGTAGTTTTCCCCCCGTCTTTTTCATAACTTCATATACATTTGTGTGCAAGCATGTGCATGCACACACATACGTGTCACAGATGTTTCCTCATAATGAGAAAATGGTCCATAGTGTTAAGTTGACAAAGAGAGTATTTCTCTAAGAGTTGAAAATGTTAAGAAGCATTCAGTGACAATATTCATTAACCACAGATGTAATTGGTCAGAACAATATAATTAATTATTCCCTTCCCCTTAGTTGACAGAAAAAATGAGCCAGTGAAATAACGTGGGAAAGAAGTAGTGCTGCTGGATGTCACTCCATTAAGCTGGGATAAGGTGGTGGGGAGGATTCCATGCTTAGACGCAGTCACCATCTCTGGCTCATGATTAGTAATCACCGAAGAAAGCTGTAGCAGTTGGTTGTGAATTTCTGTAAGCACTAAACCGGCCAAATCCATCAAAATAGCCCAGATTAAAGGTGTGACTGGCTCACACGCTGTAGGTAGGGTAAGACTCAAAAAGCTTTACCATTTCTGGGGCTTGGTTGATAAGAAAAATATACACGTACAATAGATATGTGGTATCCATGGTCCACAATCTCAGAAGGCAAGAAACGGTTGAAGCTGAGGCAGGGTTTACCTGAAGGGTTGAGGAGTGTGCGTAATCTACATATTCGAACTGTAAACAGCACAATGACGAGTCTTCCTTTTAAATACATAGATAGGTGTTTCCTGAAGAGCTTGCTGCTCAAGCACGGAGTGACGGAGGGCTCAGCAAGAAAAGATTTGCTCGGATCATTCTGCTGTTCTGGGCCCTTAGCGGGGGATGCGCTCAGACACCTACTCAGAGATGACAGAAGTGTTAACTCTTTCTTTAGCTCTCTTTTACTGCAGCTGTATCTGCAAAGAAACGCCAACATGCTTCTAAAGCAAACTGACTGCTTTCCAAACATGTTCTTTTATCCCTGCGTATCTGCAACTGAGTTAGGGCTTCTCTAATTTACTTCATTAATTCAGCTCATCTGCAATTGTAAAATAAAGAGCAGAGAATGACTAGACTTCTTGGAGAAAATTCAAAAAACTCTGCGAATCTTTCTTTACCTTGAAGAGGAGTAGGATGCAATCTTAATCCATGTTTGCATTGCGGACTTGCTGGAGTTGGTTGACTTTCTCAATGATGGCAGCTCTAGAGCCCTGGGAAGTAGGTGGAAAGCAGATGGGGAAAAATGGCCGTTGGCTTGGCTCCTCCTCACTGACCAGCGGAGGTGAGATGTGAAGGAACTGAGGGCTAAAGAAGGCACTGTTTCTGATCATTGGCCTGAGCCTGATTTGCTTTTATTGAGGTCAAGCACAAAATTTGCACTGCATGACCTGATCTGTTGTGCCTCTGTCAGATCTGATGTCCTTCATGCATGTAGCACTTCTGGTGTGGTCTCCCTCCACCAAAACAATGCTTTTTAAGCTGTGCAGGAATTATTGCAAATAATAATGGAAATATATGTGTTTTTTAAATAGGTTTGATGCAGTTAGTGCATGTGTTCACTGTATTTCACGTGACAAGAATTATGAGGGAGCTTTCAGCAAAAATAATGAATTGCCATATTTATGGAAAACATATGAGCATGAATTGAATCATGCTGTTATTTTGGGTTTGGATATTCAGTGCCCACAGAGAGGGGTTTAGGAGTTGTGACAAAACAACAGATGTGAGATTAGCCCCTTTGGCTGTGTCTAAATGGATGCGTCTTAAAATCCTGGTGTCCCAGTTGGTCAGAACATGCTGTGGCTCCCGTCCAAGCCCCATCCTTCCACCCATGCTCTTCTCGGCTGGTTTGTGTTTGCAGTTTGCCTTGCTGTGTGTTTTAAATCTGCCTGGGGCATGCACCCCAACCCTGGCATTCAGAGCAGCTCTCAAATACCACTGCCGATTCTAAAAAAAACCCAGAAATGCTGTGAATGTCCATCTTCCTAAATAATCTGTTATATCAAGTGAAGTTAAATAAAACATTATATGGGCAAGGGAAGGTGGGGGAGAAGTCTACCATTATTTTGTTGCTTGGAAGTTTTTCCGAGTAATTTTTTGTTGCTTGGAAGTTCTACTTAAATTGCAGGAGCATGACTGCTCATTTTATGCCCTATCAATTAGAAGACTTTCAAGTGTTGTGGTTAAGAAACACGCAACACGCTTTTGTTAGAAATTGTTGGCTAGAATGTGTTATGTATGAGAGCATGTAGGCCAAATGCTCATTTCTACCGTGCTGACTTCTAATAGAAAACCAGTCATTCACTAAGATTGAAGCCAGAACATTTTTTGTGATGGTAATTTTCAACTTTCGTAGAAATCTTCTCACATTAGCTCATAAAGTTTGTTTTTCATCACTCAGCACAATTTGACAGCTTTAGCTGTTGTCTGACATGAATATAGTAAAATCCACTGTATGGCATTTAGAGGGAGAAGTTGGTGAAGAAAGAATAGTGACAACATTATTTTGCAGCAGTAACAACAAAAACAAACATCTTAAAGTGCGATGTTTGACTATCTTACTGTGCAAGACATTGCAAAACTGTAGTTAAGCATGCAGATAAGAGGAGTTGTTGGTCTCTCAAGAAGAATAGTGGCCTGCAAATATCTGAGTAAGACACTTAAATTTCAGTTTGTAGCTGGCAGTGATTTAATGAGTTGTATGATTATCTAAATGAAAATGCAATTCGTACGTAAGTGTACAGGAGCTTAGTTTCAAAGAGCCTGAGGTCAGCAAAGGTAAATAATTAAATGTGGAAAAATGTGGTACATCTGCTAGATATCTATAGAGGCAGTTACTTTAGATATGGCAGTTATTAACACTGATGTAAATTGCAAGTGACTCAACTGAAGACTCCTCAGATCCTACCTATTAATTGTACTTGTAGGATAACATTTGCCTGTCAGGGGGGCTTATGCCTTAGACTTTGGGAAGGTGGGTTTCAGTGCAATTTGTGTATCTCATACAGCTTTTGCCAACACTTAGACTAGGGACAAATGTCACTGTTTCAGTACAAGGTCACTGCTGGAGACGTGAGAAAAGCTCGTCCTAAGCTGGTCATAGAAAGTGTGGTATGAATAAATAAATATGTCAGGATTTTGCAAATATTTTCTGCTTGTTTCAAGTAATTCGCTTGATCTCTGCTGGCTACTGGACAATCACTCTCCTCTTTTTTTCCGTTTTCCATATGTAATTATTTGAATCGGAAGAAAAACTAAGAACAAAATATTATGTGTAATCTAGGAGTAAATTTACATATGCATATGGTATGTGGTGGTATTTTTGTCTTCTGTAGGGTCAGTTAATTGCCAAAGTGTAGTTTGGAAAAAAGGAAAATTGGGGGGGAGAAAAGAAGCAGCCATTATTGCTAAATGACGCTTAGTGTAGATCAGTTTAACATTGCTACAAAACCCACTGTTTCTAACTGTCATGTTGAAAAGTGGCATACATGCATTAACCCTTGGCCTGCATAAGCACTGGTATCTCTGTGGCGCCACAGCCTGTCTTGGCAATAGGCTCGTCTGGAATGGTTATTCCCGTTTCATGGTGAGGAGCTGAGGCATGGTAAATCAGCTTCTCATTTGTGTTCCCTCTTGAATGATTCAAAGAAATCATGCAGTGGTCAGATTGGCCATCTGAAAATTCCCTCTGTGTCTCTTGTGCACTTGCCCGTGACATACGAGACGTATCTGGGGCATAGCCAGAGTGTGTAACACTCAGTTGTCAATTGGCATCGCTTAAAGCAGATTCCATGCTGGTTCAGCGTATGCCATGCCTCAGTCATCCCTCCGTAAGCAATTCATTGGGTAGTGCTTTTCCCACAGCTGCGTGTCCGACAAAAAACTAAGCGCGGCAGAGGTTAAGGATTATTTGGTTCAGCCTTTGCCTGTGCTTGTTAATGAAGAGCCGTGTAGTTTATTCCAGGAGTACACAGCTTTGCCTATCTCAATGTGACGAGCATCTAGCCATAAGTCACACAGCAGCCTGAAATGGGAAAAGGAATTAAACAGAGGCTCGCTGAGTATTGCTGTTTCATTCTAATGTATCGTGCTAATACTAAGACCCAGGGCCAATAAGACAATGTACTAGTTACTGAACGAATACCATCCTTCCTTCGGTGTGTAGGGCATACTGTGGGATTAATAGAACTGATTTGCGGGGGAAAAAAAAGGAAAAGGGTGATGCAAAGAAGTGGAGGAGGGGAAGAAGAAAAGGAAAATGGGTCGAGCAGGCAGAGCATACCTTTGTTTAAGAAAAAGAAAACTAGAAATATTTTCTCCCTGTGAAAATTTGTGATTTTTTTTTTGTTTTTTTTGTTTTTAAACAGAGAATATTTTCTTGGTTATTTGTTTTAATTTTTATAGTGCTCTTATAATTATTTTAGATGCAGAAAAGGCATAAAATACTGATCTTTGTGTATGCCAGTACACCAAGCTTAGAGCTCTCATGTCTTCACAGATGAGACTTGCCTGTCTTTTGGTATAAGTCGGATCTTTCCAAACTCGCTGTCAGTGCTTACATTTTTGGGGCCATATGGGGGGCAGTTCCCGTAAATATTGTTCTCTGCTTGTCTTGTGATTCCAGTTGCACATGGTATCTGATGTCTATTAAGTGAGAAAGGCAGTCATAATGCATTGAATCTAGACTTGAACTGGTGGCTTCGCATCACGTCATTTTATTTTACAGATACAGTTTGCCATTTAAATGTTCCCTCTCCATGTAATTGCTCTGGATGTTTGAATGTTGGCATCAGCAGGCGAGTTATTTTCTCTCTGTTCCGTAAGTGAATGTGAATGGGGTGAGGATTTCGTTCAGTGAAGACACATCTAGCTTTGTTTGAAAGGATTAGTTGCTTCCATATGTTACTTTAGGACTGTTAGGGTAATTAGCGGTTCATCAGAATGATTTCACAGGCCATTATTTGTGAGAATGACTGGGACAAGGCTTACTAGTGTGCAGTGAGTCTGTGTGATTTACCATGTGTAATGACAATAGTTGTGAAGAGTCAACAGTCACAGGGGGAAGGTCAGCATTAACTTTCTTTCAAAATTTTATGGATTTTTTTTTTTTTTTGAGTAATATATCATGTCGTGTGTCTCTTTCCTTATCTTAGTGGATGTTATAATTTTTAATATGATTTGTTTGTATTATGGTGGCGTCCAGAAATTTCAGTCAGAGGTTGTGAGCCCATTGTGCTAAGCAGATGGATTGAATAGAAAAAGACAAGAAAGCTGAGGAAATAATCACTCTCTGCTGCTGACAGTACTCTCCAGGGTAGGTTTCAAAATAGCTCAAGGGCTGTGTAAAATTAATAAGCTGTTCCTCATGTACTGAAATCCTCTTTCATATTGCATTGGCATGAGAGATCTCTGTAGAGAGGAGGGGCTGCAAATAAGATTTGCCAGAGGATGGGGTTGAAGATTGTGCCTCAAAGTCCAGATTTTACTTTGAGTCCAATGGATGAGTGCTCTCGAACAGTCTGCATAAAAGCGGTCTGTATGGAATTTGATCACTACAAAGTCTCTGGGTCACTGGAGCCTGCTTAGTCTCTCAGAGCAAGGTTTATTAGGCATAAAATTTGAATCAGTGTCCTTCTGTTTCTGTAGCATCTTTATAATTTTCTTCACTGATAACAGAAAGACATGGGAAATCAGGGAGCATTGCTCTTATCTAATAGAAACTTGATGAGATATTTTAGTAGCTTTTTGAGGTACGAGGTCAATTTGTATTCTCTTGTTGTCCTAAAACTCGTGGAATCGTTTACCTGGTGTGCAAGCCAGTAATGCTCAGGGTTGAGGTATTAGCTGTTTATTAGCAGTTCTGCACAGAGATGGGTGCTAGGGGGTATTTCCGCAAAGTTAGCACACCCGACATTGGAACAGTCATTCATTTATACATCCTAAATTAACATAATTAGCATATTTATCAACATTTTACTGGTGCTCATAATTCCTTATCCTGAAGCTGATTGGTGTGAAATGTCATTGTCTTTATTTAAAGGTAGAGTGTCTCTTAATTTTATTGTGCAGGCTTAGTGGGTGAGGTTGTTGAAGCGGAGGAGGGTAGCCTAACTTCTAGAGGAGTGGTTTCCATAGTATCATTAGTCAAGTTCACCTGCAGGACACATTTCATGAGGTATAGCCAAGTTTCTTGGGCAATCAGCCCACTAAAGTTTCTGGTACCTGGTTTTAGGTCTGTTTGTTCCTTCTATCCCATTGTCTTGTCAAGAACTGTTTACAGAGTTACAATCATAGAGGCTTCGGAATCACTCTGATATGGAAACATGTTCCCTTGGACTCCAGATTTGCAGTGTGGCATGAAGGTTTTGATTTTGTTGTGGCATTTAAAAAGCGTTATTTTTTTCATACGGTATATGTTTGGTGCATATATGCAGTAGAAAAACTAAAAACAGAGATGTAGCACTGAATTGTAATTAGAAGGGAAAAATCGTTATCTGTCATGGAGAAAACTCTGAAATAATAAATACCACTGGCACATTTTACAGCTATCATAAATATTTATTCAGCACATGTCCATAGGCTAAATTTATTACATCATACTCACTTAAATGTGTTTATGAAACGATCCTTCTGCACACACACACATTTTATCAAATTTTAGATTCCTTGATTAATGGCACAGACCTTTTTTGCTATGTGGCACAGTCTGTCATACCTCTAATCCAATTTTGAAATACAGGTATTCTTAGATCTTATAATAAGGCTATTCTTCTTGCTACAGTTATACCTCTTTTCCTTGTTTTCTTATAGAATGGATTAAGACTTAATAGTGATATATTTCCTAATAAACACAGCTGGAGGACAGCTTCTTCCATTATCTTAGATACACCTTTGTTACATCTTCATCAGAACCCATTAAATATTCTTGGACAGTCACTTAGCAATATATAAAATGTTTCTTGTCTTTGATTTCAGCAGAGACATTAATCCAAATGTTCTGGGCTATGTTGCTTAATTGTCAAGGAGTTAAATATGCGCGATGAAGTTGCAGTAGTTAAAATGTACTGGTGTACATCTAATGTTTATAGATAACCCTTTTAAAGAAGTCTGGATGTATTGCCATGTTCAGCCATTCTGTCTTAATTCTAAATCACCGTCTCATTGCCTCTGTGTTTTCTTTTGCCAAAGACCCTGTAGAACATTTACCTTTCAGTCTCGCGATTTTAATTGTCTGATCGAGTGTATTAAATTCTGGTAAGGGTAAAACCGATGACAATTTCTCAGTAAGTTCATGCCTTAATAGTAGTTTTCTAGGAAATGGAAACCAAGTTTGTAGCAGATTTGAAAGGAGAGGACTCTCCGGTTCCCTGCTTTTCCTTTGCTTTTCAGACTGGGGTCTTCGGGTAGTGTCATCCCTGGCACTCGGTGTTGCTGATTCAGTGTCTTATATTTCAGTCAGTGAACTTGCTTTAGTTCTAATTTGAGCGTACACAAACTGTTGCAGATTCGCTAATATAGTCCTGTGGATAGTTTATTAATGAAGTTAAAATGATTTATCTGCTATGTAGTATTTATCACAAGAGTAAAACAATGTAGGTGAACACGGTCTATAAATGCAGGTACTGTCCATCGAACCTGGATCACCAGCTTCTAAAAATCTAGGCCCTATGCATTATATGAAAGTAAAATAATCAACCAAGAGTAACAAGCTCTTATTAAAAAAAAAAAAAAAAAGAGGATGAGACTCACAGCTACAGGCAAACTCATCTAAGCTGAATGTCCTTAATCATACATAGTAACATTAAACACCATACAGAGGAAGAACCTCTGGCCTCCTCCTTGGGAGGTAATATGCACAAGAAATTCTCTCTGGCGTGATTATCCAGATACTCTGAGAATAAGAAAATGATATATGTGTTAACTTCAACATTGTATGAGGTTTCAACGTATTGTGTACAAAGCAGTGGTTGAGTGAACCAGGTTCTCATCTAACTCATGCTGCTCTCAGCCATGGCTTTTGGGCCACCAGGCTTTTTTCCTTAGGCCTAGCTATGAGGTGTGTCCATACCAGTAGATACAGAGGGACGCTGTCGACTGTGGTCTAGTATTAGGTGCCAGGAACATCTAGGTCAGATTGTCTCCTAATAGAGATGGTTGGAAGCTGTATTTTGCAGTGTTTAATGGACATACCTTCCAGGAAGACTGCCAATTCAGCTTGATATCTAAATTGCTTTTTACAGCATTTGTGCTGGCAGATCTGTTGAAGATGCAGGACTCTTCAAATGTCTCTGAGAGTTATCAAATCAAAGGTGTGATTGAACCATTGGATAAAATATGCTCTTCATTGCCACAAGCTCCAAAACTAGGAGAACATGACTGGTATGTCAGTGAGCGAATGCTCTGCTTTCAGCTTGACCAGCATCCCCAACTGGGAGCTGTGGTTGGAAGCTAATGTCGCACAAAGCATGGACAGTCCTGTTTGATTTAAGAAAGCAGACAAAGAGCCTCCACTGCAACTAAACTGCCTCTTATTTTATGTTCTTGTGAATCACATGTGGCAATACAGTCTTTAGGGAATAAAAATTGTATATGGTAAACACTGTTGCCAAGATAGCCAAATGAATTATCTATGAAGTGAAAGGTACACATCCTGAAATCTTATCCAGGTATTTTAGCAATTTAAAAGATGTCATTTTGTACACTGGGTATTTCTTAAATGTTCCATTAAATTGAGAACTCTCTATATAAATGCTAATTTAATTAAAATGTCTTTGCATCTTAAATATAAATGAAAACAACAGGATAGAAGCCTTGCTGAAAGTTTGCATGGACGTCTACTTATGCATAATTTTTCTTATCTTCTGCAGCATTGTCTTTCTTTTTTTTTCTGTAAATGAACAACACACAAGAACATTTCCTGTCTTTTTTCTTTTAAGATTTCTTATAACAGAATTTTTTTGACAGGCCACTTTTGCTTTCAGAATTAAAATTTCCCCCACAAATGGTTAATAAGAATAACAAAACATTGTGTTTTAACTTGGTAGGCATGATGATGATACCAGTTGGCATTTAGCTGTCCCATATACTAGTTCATGCATGTGAAACAAAATGATTATACTTACAATTTTTGGTCATTTACCCAGTTCCTATCAGGGAAAATTATTTTAAATGGAAAATAGTTATAAATTGATTTTTTTTTTTTTTCTTTTACCAAAAGTTCATTATTGAGAGACGAGAGTAACGCTTCACCTCTTATGTAAACACGCTTTTCTAAAGGAAACACCTACACAAGGGCTAGATCAGTCTTTTTCAGGTGTGGTAAATGTGCTCAGTGGGGACCCCTAAGGAAAGCAGAGTCTCCAGGAGAGGCTGGAGTTCTTTATCCACAGGATTGTGCAGACATACCAGATACCCAGGTTTCTTCACCAATGATACTGGCTCCTTGCTGAGAGAGTTGTGTGGTTGTGGGATAAACCTTCAGCTGTCTTCAACTATCATTTTTGGCAACCTGTATTGGATTCAAAATTATGGCCCTTTGAAGTAAGATAGTCTTCACTCATGCACGTGCACACTTATAGAGTCATTGAGTCATAGAATGGTTTAGGTTGGAAGGGACCTTAAAGATCATCTAGTTCCAATGCCCCCTGCCATGGGCAGGGACACCTCCCACTAGACCAGGTTGCTCAAAGCCCCATCCAGCCTGGCCTTGAACACCTCCAGGGATGGGGCATCCACAACGTATATACCTGTGTGTACATTTTCCTTTTAATAAGACATTGCAAGCATTAAGACAATGCTGTTACTATGCCTTCTACCTCTTAAATGTTAAAAGGAAAAAAAAAAAAAAAGACTGATGTATCTATTCGAATGAAATGTTTAATGAGGCAGGTTCTGATCTCAGGCATCCTAAACAATCAGACTATATTTACATGTGTTTAGAATCTGTCCTCTTAGCTCAAAAGCTGCCTGTCTGTATAAAGGCGTCATTTCAGCTGTCTGTAAGTCCCACGTAATGGCATGAGCGTATTCACATAGAGTATTTGACCGGCAAGTCTGGTGTTAAGCGGAGGAGCGGGAGCAGAAATCTCCCCGTGCTCTGGTGCGCTCCCCATGGCAGCGCTGGGCAGTTAGTTTTATTATTAGTGGTTCTCAGGCTCCTCATCTGTAAATTAAGAATTCTTCTCTGCCTCCTGTAGGGCCGGTAACAATCTTGAGTAAAATATGTTGTGAATGCATGGATAAGGAACAATATTCTGTAATTGTTATTTTAAAAGGGATTTACACGTATTGCTCTTAGGTCAGGCAATTGCAACATTGTCATCTGCTGTTTTAAAATATGGCTAAGCTGAAGGGTCAGTGAGAGCGTCAGGCTATTTTTCCTTCAGAGATTTTAATGTCTTTTTCAACTGTATGGCAAGAGTCTCTCATTTCGAGCTCTGAGAAGCATTTTTTTATCTAACAATAGAAGCCTGCAGAATGTAACAAACTGTGAATCTGGTTAGTGCTGTTTGATCTCCCATCTTTTAGGCGTCAGTGGGAATGATGCAGTAACTGCTCTGTTCATAAAATTCCCATTGATACAAAGGCATGTTTGAGACATCAAGCAGAACTTAGATCCAGATCTCCCATGGCCGAACTGACTAGAGATAAAAACCTGTAATTACAGCATGGGTACAGAGCAATAATGACAAACAATTAGTTTCCAGAAGGGATACAAATATTTAACATTTCTTGGATGCTATTACTACATGTGCTACCGTTGCCCTGTGTACTGTGGTCAGAAGGATCTGTCCATCTTCGTTCCTCTAGCTCGGGAGATTTTGTAGTGCCTGTATAATGTAAAATTCTTTTTCACTTTTTTTCTACTTCTATTCACAATCAACTTCTGTTGTCATGGGTATTTAACGCAATTCTCTGCGTAGAAGAGTCATATTCCTGACATTCCTTTAGCAGAAGAAACATGAAAGTGTCGCCTGTGTATGTTGTTCAAGGCTCGTTTCCATGCTAGGGTCAGAAAAAATGATTTTGCCACAGCAGTTAGGATAGAAAGCACTGTTTTCAGGTTCCATAATCAAGACAAATACAACTGCCTGTTGCCATGCATCATATATTTTCCACATTATAGTAATGGATGCACTGCTGCCACCTGCTATGTCAGGACTTCCAGCTAATTGGAATAAGTTATGTGTGTTCCAGTTACTCTTACGGTCTATAAAAGGCTGCTTTGTCCTAAACTAGATAATAATTTTTGATGGATTTCCTTATGGTAGCAGATATTGCTGTACTCTGGTGAGAACCATTGTTTTTCACAAACACAGGTGTTTTCTGCACATATTAGGGCTTTAGAGACGATTCGTTCTACTGAGTTTATGCTAAGGCTGTCATTTGGTGTAGGTGATATGACCCAGATCCAGGTGTAATAAATCCTGAAAGGGACATGAATAGACATGGTTGATGGTACCAACCGCTCATGGCTGCTGGCTGAAAAACTGGTACGTGCCCTTCTGCTTCAGCCTAGGGCCTGCGATAGTTCAGTCAAAAGCAGCTACATCCTCCTGTTGCTGGGAGAAGGGTTCTGGCCATGTGAACCAGAGGTGGGATAACTACAGAGGTAAAGAAGTAACCTTGAGTCTTCGAGATGGGCTATGTGCAGCGTGGTCCACTTGACCTGTTGGGAGTACAGCATATCCCCTGCTCTCTCAGCTTCACCCAGCTGGGTGGAAGTTGTCCCCAGGATCTTAGAGAACATGTGACTTTGTTCCAGTGTTTTCTCTGAATTTCTGTTTTCTGTTTGGTTGGGTTTTGGTTTTGTTTTTTTTTTTTCCTCTCAGAGGTTGTAATCTTGTCTTACAGTATAGCCGTGACATCAGAAATGTGGTACTTTGTGGTACTTTTTAGGTGAAGTTAATTCTAGTGATATAAATCTAACTTGAATTGGTACATGATGGTTGCAATCTAGGTCTACACTCATTTAACAAGAGCTGGAGCTATACGACTAGCAGAGCGTAGTGTGTACAGCTCTTTAAGTAAATTTCCCCATAGTAAGTGATTTATGACTTTTAAAAGGTACCAGACTCCTGGATTTTAACCATTCTCTAATACTCAGGGTTGCAGATTTGGCATGACAGAGTAACAAAGGGAATTAAATGTGTGTGATCCATTGTTGCTCCTGTGCTCGTTCTGGAGAGCATGTATTTCAGCTCCGGCAGGAATCCTGACCTCTTCAGAGGGTAGAAGTTCTTGCTTTTTCCTCTCAGGTGCCTCATTTGGTCCCAAATATCAGCCAATGAGTGGCCCTGCTGAAACTGCAGGTTTCGTTCTTCAAACCTTCATCTTCCTTGCTTCAAAACTAATTGGAACGGTCTCTTTTCTTGCTCCCTTTTCCTCCCCAGCTCTTCCAACCTACTTTTTTAGGTGAGATGGTAGGCGATAGCAATAATATCCTCGAGCTTATGGCCAATTATCATTGTAAAAAGCAGGCTAGCTATTTTGTAAAAGAAATAAAGAATAGTATATGATTATGTGCTATAAAAATATGAGAAAATGTGAGTTCATATTTTATAATAAAAATGTTTAGTACCTTTTAGCACTTGTCATGGTGGCAATAAGAAAAAAAAAAGTGACATTACACTGGGTATAAAATGGTAGAATTCTTTGTGCTACGAATCTCTTCTGTACCCCTCCATGTCCCATCTCAACCTCACGACAATGCCATATAGCGTTAGTCATGGCTGAATAGTGAGGGGGGCCTTCAGCAGGCAATCTTCAGTCTTAGAGGCTACTTGTGGCAGGAAGAAAAGAAAACTTCCGTGGTAACTGCTAGTGAAAGTATTTGCTACTTGTTTTGGGTATCTTCATCAGTTCATTGGAGAACAGTTTATTTAAAATTCGTGTTCTTGCAGAACATGCAGGTCATCTCTGATGACTATTTTGCTCATTTGACTACACCTTTTTATGTATAAGAGTATATGAAATGTACAGAACATCTGAAGTGAACAAGTTTATATATTTCAGAAACACCTATTGCTTTACAAAACATATCCTAAAGCTAGCTCTCTTAAACCTGTAAATCAAGGAAGCGCATGGAAGGACAAGTGCCTGTTTGTGAAATTGTCAGTCTTGTTGGTTCAAAACACACTAACTAACTAAATATATGTTCTTTTTTGCTTTTCCTATATAAATACTGTCTGGTGACTTACTGTAGAAGTGTAACTTCAGCTAAGTATTGGGTAGTGTTTTTACTAGATACTTCTTGTTTGCAAACCTGATGAGACAACTCTTTTAAGGAATGAGGAAGCTGAGTGCATAAGCCATTTTAGCAAAGCTGGTGCAGCTAATTAATTGCTAGTCCAGCCAGTCTTAGCTTTTTGGTACAGTAGGTTTTGTCACATACAAATGTCAATAGAAATGGGAATTAGCCTGTGATTGACAGTGTCTTGACTATGTAATTAATAATTTTCCTTTAAATGTGCATTAGTCAAAGACTTAGTTATTTTTAAGAAGACTGAAGGATCTGAGAAATGCCCTTTGTCTTTGATCGTCTCTTAAACTTGTAATTAAAAGTATCTAAAGCTAATAATAGTTTTTCCTCCAAAAGAGGTTTGCCAAAATGGAGGAATCTTGCTAGATTAATTAATCTCTGCTCTTGCTGAGAGCAGAGTATATAGACTTTGAGAGTTGCAAAGCCTCATTTTATGCTGAAACCCCATATACAACATTTGCGGAAGAGTTTGGGTTTAGAAGCCTTCTTTTTCTCAAGGATTTTTTTCAAACTGTTTTCACCAGGAAGGAGTTGGGAAATAAAGATTAGAAAAGGAATATAAAAATACTTAGATTCTCTTTTCTCGTCCTCCACCTTTCCATCTGCAAATCTAAAAAAAATTAGTGATAAGTCACTAAACATTCTTCACCTCATTACTTGAATGGGGGAAACTTTGAGTCAAAAATCGGTTATCGTAATTAGGTGGATGAATAAATGTCTCAGAATCTGTATTCTTTTCCAGTTCTATTCCAGTTTACCACGTTTTGTCCCTTTGCTCCTTTCTTCAGCCCTTTGCAGCCCATACATGCTAGGGGTTGTATTTTTCACCACCAGTTTGCTCACGGGGGTTCTAGAAAAAGCTGTGGCTCAAGAAATTATTCCCGTCTGAGGAAAGGTGGTCTTTTCAACAAGACCCTGAGCTGTATTACTATCAAGAAATTCATTCACTTAATTCATATTCCATGATTCATAATTCTAATGAGATCTTGGCTATTCATGCAATAGTTATTTATAGATTATTCTCTACTTATTAAAATATGGAAACGCTGGGCTATGATACTTTCTTTTGAAGAATACTTGCAGAAATCAGTTCCTCTTAAAACATTTATTTTACATGCAACAGTTTACCTCTTGTTTACTTTATGAATGCATGCTGTGAAGATGAGCAATATAAGTCAAGTGAAAATCCAGCTATGGTAATGTATATTGAAGGGGCACTCAGTAACCCTGTAACATTTTGTCTTGCTCATTTTTGTCACCGGTAATTTTACACAAAGAAAGGGACCTATCACTCGATATATATTGAGAGAACATTGAAGTTATGGTGATTCATATATTGCAACTCTGCCATAATAGAGAAAGAACCATATGTAGAATGAAGTAATAGGATATGAAATAAAGTGAAGCAGGACAAGAACCGACAGTTGCATTACATTATGCAGTGGAACAGAATCTGAAACTGCTGCAGGGGAATGAATGCATGATACATAATATGGACCAATATATCATGTAGATAATTTAATATATTGAAAAACTGATGTATAACGCACTATTGAAATGGGGTGTATAACGTATTCTGTGGAGAGAATTTTCTTTCAGTCCTCCTGTCTTAGGCCTGGACATAATGGAATATGTTGTTGTGTTAAAGAGTAGCTGACCTTGCCTCCGTTTACAAAAGGGGAAGAATCTATAAATGAGCTGTTTCATAAAGAGGACTATGTGATTATGAAAACTGATTTCCCAAAGGAGTAGCGTCAGGGTCAAATCAATCTTGGACACAAGCAAAGAATATACATTTTTTTTGGTCTGAATTGTGTGATAATCTTCTGACGAATACAGTGCCTCAAAAAGTCAGAATTGTTACATTTAAGAAAGACTTAAGCTATCCACAAGGAGAGCTTATGTTATGTGGAATGAATGTTCAGCCAACAGAAAAGCTTTAATTTTTTAGTGTTTACTCTGGACATTTTTTTTCACTAGTGATGGTTGCATATACCCTGCATCAGTCTGCCCACATCCAGGATCCAATTAGTTTTTTGAACTACTGAGTAGTATTTTTTCATGCCACCTCATTGATTTATAATAACTAGAAGTAAGCTTAATTAAGAACATATCTTTTTTTTGCAAGAGAGTCAAGAAGGTCTGACGAAGTCACTTACAATTCAACTTCACGCAAATAAAATGCCTTACTTGTTGAAACTGGAAAAACTCTCCCTAAGGATTATTAAATGCCTTTTACAGGTGTGAAAAGGATCTCATTTTGTTAACAAATACATCCATAAAGAATTTTCACACACTTATAAAACCTGTTGCTAAACTGGGGAGACATCTTTTTTCTTAATGTAGGTGACTAAATGCTTCGGGAGATGCGTCTCCCCTGAGGCACTCAATTTAAATTCCAGCCTATTTAATGCATTCTGTAAGAACAGAGGCACAGCTTATGAAAAGAACATTAAAGCATATTTATACCCTGAATATTGGCCAGGGATCGTACTATCAGTAAGTATAGTTTTTCAGCTGGATTGCAACAACAAGGGCATCACTAGCAGAGATAAAGAAGTCATTATTCCACTCTACTCAGCTCTTGTTGGGCCACAGCTGGAACACCGTAGTCGGTTTTGGTCCCTGCTATACAGAAAAGATGTGGACAGGCTGGAGAGGGTCCAGAGAAGGGCCACAAAGATGGTCAAAGGACTGGGATGCCTGCCATATGAGGAAAGGCTGAGAGAATTGGGTTTGTTCATCGTTGAGAAAAGAAGGTTTAGGGGGGACCTTATCACCCTGTTCCAGTATTTAAAGGGTGGCTACACAGAAGATGGAAACTCCTTTTTTACAAGGAGTCACATGGAAAAGACGAGGGCTAATGGGTACAAGTTACTGCTGGGGAGATTCCGATTGGACACAAGAGGAAAATTTTTCCCAATGAGAACAATCAGCCATTGGAATAATGTCCCCAGGGGAGTGGTGGATTCTCCATCATTGGACACTTTTAAGATTCAGCTGGACAGGGTGCTGGGCCATCTTGTCTAGACCGTGCTTTTGCCAAGAAAGGTTGGACCAGGTGATCCTTGAGGTCCCTTCCAACCTGGGATTCTGTGACTCTATGATATTTCACTTGTTAGTTGCATGGATGCATTCAGCTGTAGAACAGGTTAATCTGTGGCATGTATTTGGGGTAGAAACATGAGGCTGTTTCACTAGCTGGATGTAACTCCTGGTGAGAGCTCTTTAAAGTGAGTGAGTTTATAATAATGCAATCTGAGGGGTGGCCTGTCTGATCCAACAATGCATGCTTTCTTGTTGGGGGTGAGTAAAATGGGGCAAGAATTTGACAAATAGCATTTTTGTATACGACTGCGCAGGTTCAAAAAAAGGAACTATTTAAGCTGTGTACATAGGATACAAACCCAATACAGTAGCTCTTAAAACTAGACTGCTTGCTTTTTTCTTTTTTTTACCTGTTTTTATCTCCTAACTTTTGTATTCCTCTTTCCAATGCACACTTCTTTTTTCTCGTGCCTATTGCATTTTTGTTTGCTACTGACCAGTCCTTACTTTTTTTTCCCTCTCACTCTGTGCTTCATTTTGTTTCTGTTTAACCTCACCTCTTGTTTCCATCCCTTATCTTTAGGAATACCCCTTTACCTTTCTTCTCTTTTTTTGAAGGTATAAACCCTCCCTCTTAGCTCTGTGCCTTTAGCTGCGTAACAAGGAGATCAATAGGGAGCACCTCTTCCCATCAGAGCTGAGTTCACAGCCCACCTTAGAAGCAAAGAGATGCTGAGGCTCGATCACTGAGTTTCGAAAGGATACTTCATATCCCCTATTTAATTTGCTGCTTTCTTGGTTCATTGCGTTGACCTACTCTGGCACAGGGTAAAGTTTCAAAAGCGCTGAAGTCAGCTGAAGAGTCAGAGGATACGTCTATGTGGGAAACCCAGGTGAACTGTGCCCACTTTCTGAACTGATCAAAAGCCATATGGTTTATCAGCACGACTCAGTAGCCTCACCTTGCGCTAGGCATGGTTTCTGGATGCCACAAGGTGTGTGAATTTTCAACCGGTAATAAAAGACCCTGTAGAGATACCTTACGTATAACGTAGTAATACATATAGCTTTCTAAGCTGTATGTAGTCTCATTTAAAATGATTTGTTGATGCCCTTTAGAATTTTGTCCAAAAGTGTAAACAGCCTTTTTCAAAGGAAATAAACTTGTTCAGCTCTTAGTCATGTTAGTGATGGAGTTAGGCAATGTTAATTAGGCATCGAGTTGTAATGTAGACCCACGTTTTATTGAGACGGTGTATGTGAGTTTGTATGAGGTGGTTGTGGAGTGAGGCAGGTGGACGGGAAACAGGATTTTGTGACATGACTGCTCTGAAAGCTACCCAAGTCATCAGAAAACGTTGTTAGGTTCACTTAAAAAACAAGAAAATTCCTTCAATATATTAAAAAAAACCACAATATTTTAAATTGGGAATTTGGGGGTCAATTTCTTCCTCCTTTCAGGAGGAATGTGCATTGACTTCAAAGGACTGTGCTGTAATGGAGACCTTTCATTTTTAACTGATATCACTTGAAGGAGATGAATGATTTCTAGAGGAGCAGGGACAAGACAGACATGCCTGGGAAGCTGGAGCTCTTACTCCCACACACTGAATGGCCTTTGAGCACCTATATTCCTTCCAAGTGCAAGGATTAGGGATCTCAATTAACAGAAATCTGCTGGCCCTATTATTCCACCGCAGTGTAAGATTAAGTGGTATTGAGGAGTCATTCATTCCAGGACTTTCTGCATGTTCTGTAGAAATACAGCTTGAGCAGGGTATATCATAAATCTGGAAAGTTCAGCAAAGTCTTCACCACAGCTTTGTAGCCAACCGACTAATTCCCTTTTATCCTGAATGAAAACCTTACCAGACCAATATATTTGAATAGATATTCATACTCATGGCAAGGGAAGATGTGGCCGAGTCCTTCATAGAAAAATCTCATGCAATAGATAGTGGATAGAAACAGCCTGCAATCTTCTAGGGTTTGAAAGAAGAATAACCTTTTCAGCTTTAAAATATTTTTTAACATTTCAGCAACACTCTTCATATAGTATTGCTCACAGTCCCTTGTATCCTCTTCAGTTCTGTTACTGGCCCCTCCAAGAGCAAAAGGATGCAAATGGAAGTCTGCCATAAATAGGAAAGGAGTATATTGTTGTAATTCTTGTATAAATTTTGCTTTACTCAGTAAGCCCCTGTTTTTGTAGTTTTGGTGTGTTGGCTTTTGCTAGAAGGCAGAACGGTTTATTTCTCTATACTTTAG
This sequence comes from Dromas ardeola, assembly GCA_013398915.1. Lineage (NCBI taxonomy): Eukaryota > Metazoa > Chordata > Aves > Charadriiformes > Dromadidae > Dromas > Dromas ardeola. The sequence continues at coordinate 83,095 of VYZM01001739.1, forward strand.
GAAAAAAAAAAAGCTGTGGACTTTTTGTGTGGTTTGTTTGGTAGACCCTTAAATCATGCGTAAAACTGGATGTGAGTGTGGAGTTGCTGTAGATCATTAAATCTGTTGCACAGAGTTTGCTAATGAAAAATATGATACAGTAATATTGCATGAAGTCATTATTTGATAAAAGTAGAGTACTCATTTGCCTTTGCATTTTGAACAGGTGCTGTTCAAAAATGTGTAGGCCATCTCCACATAAATTAATTTTCCTGAATGTACAATAGTTTGGGGTTTTTTAATGGCATGTTTTTATTATTTCTGTCACTTCTCGGTTTTTTTTTTTNGTTTGTTTATATCTTTCTCATGCTGTTTAACAAGGTTAATATTTAGAATAAACAGCTTTATTTGTATAGTGGATTTGTAATTAAATATAATCAAACCATTATCTATCTTGACTAAAGTAAACTGTGTAAAAAATTGGAATGTAGGATAACCATTCACTTTTCTGTAGCAATGACTGTTACTAATAGCGGTATAGTAGTTAACACTAAATCTGAGATATGTTTCTTGGTCAATATACAATATATTATTTCTATGTTTCATCTATTAGCAATTGGTATGTGTAAACTGTGTAACAGTTTAAATATTTTAACAGTAAGTTCTAGGGGCTTTGCTCTCTGAGATGGTGAATATACTTAAACGTAGGTCTCTCAGGTTGAAATATGGGTCCTGCCATCAAAATGGGGAAAGTGCTTTTGTGCATAAAGGAGTCATATATGTTGTGGAAACATCTGAAGAAGTTTTTTAGAATAACATTCTACTGTTCTAGCAATTGTTTTACATAACAAGCAATCGGATAGCTACACATACACTTGCCCATATATTCTTTTATTATAATTCAAGTTAAAAGTAGTTCAGTGTAATGTATTAGTGATCCTATTTTAAAACTAACTGTGTATTTTCCAGGGATTTTTAGTAATGCAAATATGTAACCTTGCAATTTACATGCAGTTTGTAAATTTGGTGCAGCAAAATCACTTCGCTCACAAGTGCGGCACCTCTAGGAGAAGGATAACAGGGATTGCTGTCTTTTCCTTTGATTTTCAGAAATCCTGTGCAGATAACCTTGACAGCATCAATTCTTGCCAATAAATACAAAAACAAGCGCATGCAAGCTTTCTGTAAGATTTATGAATTAACTCAACTTGTCTGTAGAGGAACATTCTTTCTGCTTTGAGACAAAGATAACATAAAATACTGCGAGGGCTTCGGTCAGCTCAGAGTGTTACCACTCAAGGAATTTTACAACTCAAGGTATTTGGAGTCTTATTTGCACAAAACATATAGTCACAGGAAAAGAAGAAGTAAGTTTCTAACAAACCTGAAATGGTCCCCAGTTTGCAACAAAGTATTAGGCAGACATATCAACCAAAACAGGTGGAAAATCTGCCCACTATACTTCTGCCTTATATGCATCAGTTTGAAATGAGCGCGTAGGTATATATCGAAAATGAACGGAGACTAACAGACGTGAATCTATTCTTTCATTTTGTTCTAGTTAACCTCCTTTAAAACAAAGAAGAAAATATTCCCTAAAAATTCAGTGGAGCATGCACAGGTTTCCCAAGTTCTCTATGTAGCTGTTTGATCATGTAAAATTAAAAGAGTTTCCTACACTTTTCTATGCACTTATGTGATAACGTGAAGGCTTCCCCCCTCCTCCTTTTCTTTTCCTAGTGATTCGTGACAGGAGAAAGGTGATGACAGTCTGTGGGGAAGTCGAATGCCATTAACTATAGCTGGGCAATTATCCCCAAGGAAAATTTCTGTGTAGGTTCTCATTGCCTTTACAAAGCCTGGCTAGTGAAACGTCTTAAGTTTTCTTGGCACGTTTTAAGTGCTTTCTGTGCCAGTGAGGTCTCATTGTGATTATGTACATGTGATATGTTTACATTGTGCGTTGCGTATTTGCTTTGTATGCTCTCTGCTTGAGTTACAAGAAGGATGATCTGTGTTAACAGGATAATTTACCAATGTGGTTTTAGTTTTGCATTCCAACTCAAGGTGTTAGTGTGCTTTGCTGCTGAGTTAGGCAGTGGGATGGGTAGTTTTCCTTTCCTAATGTAGGCAGAGTAAATTGATATATGGATTTAATTACCTGCACTCAGAGGCTGTTATGATGGATTTCTTAAAATGAAGTGATATAAACGATTATACAGAATTAGCCCTTTAGAAAACAGAACAAGAACTAGAAGGAGATTTTCTTGCGAAATACATCTTTTGCCATACCTAGTCAGTAAAATTATACTGGTGTAAAATAAATGCAAGTGAGCTCATAAGCAGACTTGTCTTTCCCAACTCGTCTGCTAAACACCGTGCTTTTTAGGAATATGTTTCAAAATTAATACGCTCGTACTCTGGGCAAGAGTAGTAAAGTGCAGTGGTAGTTCATTGCGACAAAAGGGGCTTCCCAGAGCTTTTCTTGTTTTCTTCTCCGTCTACCTGTTTCTGCAGAGAAAACTTGAATGAGGAACTGGAGCGGAGATAAAGCTTGTGATGCAAACTTCAAATTGTGTTTCTATGTTTGGCTTGTTGCAGAAATATCCTTGGGTTCAGTCTGCCATCGCTGCTGGTTCTTTGACACTTGCATCTTGCAGATCTATCATAAATGGAGACCCATCCAGAGTAGCGCACAGAATTGGTTTTTGCTCGTCAGAAGAATAATTCTTCTTAAATCCAGTTACCAAGAAATTCCACACTGGCAGCTTCCTGCATTAAAGGGCTTTGCTACAGTGTGAAGGTGACAGTGTGAGGATGCACTACTATTTGGCACTGATTCCCTGTGTGATTTGAGGAGGCAAATTCTGTCCTCATTTACTTTGTCCTTATTAGTGGCTGAATTCCAAACTGTAGAAATACCCCTCAAGTGGCTTCATAAAAGATTGGAGATAATCTGAGTCAGCTGATTTACTATTCTCTGTTCTGAGGCCAGAGAAGAGTTACCATAAAGAGAGACCTCATATATATTCAGATCTGGGGGAAAACTGGAGTTATATATTTTGTGGATTTTAATGCACGTAACAATATCTTTAAAAAGCTGACTGTGAAACACATTTAAAACTTTACACCACAGCAGAAAAACTGCCGTTCAAGAGACTGTAGTTCTTGCAATTTCCTTTTAAGTGGGCGAAGCACCGCTACTGAATTTAATTGCTCTGATTTGTAGCTCATGGACCTTCCAGTCACACTTTCCTTTCAAGTAAACTTTCTTTTTTCTTTTTTTGATTGGATCTTTTACACTTTCTCTTTGACTCTGATGCTGTGAGGTGCTGGGTGTCTTTTGGGAAGAGTTAGATGCTTTTAACTCCTAGAGTCTTTCCTGGATGTTGGCTACACTCAGCACATCACAGGAGAGTGTCCCTCAAAGTTCCCTTTGATTCTGCGGAGCAGATAAGGGACAGCAATGATGGTGAATGTGTTATGCCAGGCTAAATAGGCACCTATCTGTAAAAGCAGGGTTTTATAAACCACGAGATTACTCACACTAGTAACAACAGCTTGTGGGAAAACCTGTAGTTTGCATTATAATCCCTGCAATCTTTTCTAACTTTCCCAAACAACTCTCTCCCTCACCAGCTGATGATACTGTTTCTTCCTAATACACCCTTGCAATACACAGCCAAAAAATGTCACACAAAGTAAGTGGCTTTACTCCGTAACTTGCTTAGTGCATTATTTTCAGTTTTCCCAGGAGACATTCTTAGACTTCAAAGCGTACGATACATAGATGGTATTTTGGCTCTGCAGAGCATCTTATTTTCATTAGCAATCCATTTTTTATTTTTTTCAACTTGCACTAAAGAATCCGTGTCACAAATTGGGCCAGCAATTTCTTGTCGCATCATGCTAAGTAATGCATTCAATGGCTTCTTCAATTGTTTATTACACTTTGGGCAAACTTAGCAATTAAGTGCAACATGAATGTTTAATTAAGAAAAGAAAAGTGGAGGACGGGATGTTCATTTTCAAACAGTCTACTGGGTAAATTTAAATTTCCCATTACTTCATCAAAATGCCAGTACTTTATATGCATGCAGAAAATTTCATCCTGCTCTTTGTAAATTTGAAACAGCCAAGAGAAAAGCTGTTCCTTTATGGGAGCAAATATGGGAAACATTCTGTCCTTGTTAGAAATGATCTTGTTCAATCCTCTTGCAAAGCTGCCTTCTATTTTTTCATTTAAAAATTAATTTCTAATGGCTTCTCAGCATGGTAAGTGCTAACAATAACTGGTTTGTTCAGGAAACACCATTGTCATTTGAGATTCATAGTTCTGGATAGAATTCTTTTCCTTTTTAAAAATTAATGAATTTACTAAGGATTAACTGATTGTGAAATGTACTGATTTATTTCCTTCCTGTCTGCGCATTTCAAGTGACTTGATTCTATTGGAAATCAATATTAGTGGTGTACCTGCATAACTCTACCTGTAATTTCTGTCTCTTACATGTATGTATACATATGGAAAGAAATGTGTTATTTTCCTGACGTAAGTTTGTCTGCAGTGTCACTCAGCTTTTTATATGGCAGCAGTATCTTTGATGTGTTTGTCTACATCCTGCGGAAATCATTGTTTTGAATTATTTTATTTTTTTAATCTTTTCCTTAGTCTTACTTTTAGAGTCTGAATAGTTTAGATTTGTTCTGAGTATTTTCCCTGGGTAATACTATGGGTTCCTAATGCTGATCTGAAAATTCTTTATGATCTCTTTTTATTCAGAAGTAGTTATGTGCTCACTAGCATGATAGAACTGCACAAGTGGGAGGGACACAAGAAAAGGAGGGACATGATTTACATTAAATGGAACAGAAATTGTTGGAATGACTAATTAGTCAAAAAAATAACACCAGGTATGTTTGGTGTCAGCGTAACATTTTGCTCACATCAAGATAAAGTGTTTCATATTCAGTTTGACTTTTGGCTTAACCTTTCCCAACTCCTGCAACCCGACAAAATAATCTTTTTTTTTTTCTGACTGGCACAACTCATTGAATTGACTCAAATTTATGATCTTTACAGCTCCAAGCCTGCAAATTTTCTTGCATTTAATGTGAATTTACTATTTGTTGAAAAATATTCCCAGCGCACCTCGCTGTTGGGTTCTGATAGCATAATATTTTACCTGGAATTTGGATTTCATATTGCATTTCTTGGAGAGATAGAGAAGTGGAATACAAAGAAACTTTATTATTTCCCTAAATTCTAGACTGAAACAAAAACCAGGCATTAAAACTCTAGCCAGTTAAAACGGAGTCCTTGCCAACTGCCCTTAATCATTAAGAAATTCTTCATTTCCTTGCACAGCTCTGCACTTAGTGAATAAGAACTTTTGTGCGAAACTAAGTTGGCTTTGTGCTATTATACCCAACATGCGAAACAGCAACAATAGATGTTATATTTTTTTGAACCTGAATAAGTCATAGGTAGGGTTTGAGATACGGCTATTGTACATTTAGGCAGATCAAGGGGAAAAAAAAAAAAGATAATACAACCATATTGATATGCATACCTATTTTCGCAAACATTACCTGTGCTACATGCCTTACCGATTTTTGGGTACTAATTTTATTTTCAGTGTCTTCTTTTCAAAAAAATAAGTATTCCTTCTACCTATTAAGGCAGTTCTGGCTTAGAATCTGTGATGTCAAGAAGACTGTCTGAAAGAGAGACTGAAATTATAGCTAGACCTTTTCAAATAGCTCTTCTATTTCCTGGTGTATCATAGTCTCAAAATTTTGATTTCTTGTGATCTGCTAGGACAGGAATAAATGCTCTAAATTATTGGAGAGGACAGAGCTTTTAACTCCTTTGGATTTACATAAAATATGCTTAGAGTTTACCCTAAATCCTTTGGGAGACAATGATTCAGTCAGTGAACAAGGACGTTGTATTACTCACTGTGTTTGTAGGGCAGTGTGATTTTGTTGCAATTGTGCAACATGTGTGTAAATTGCGGTGACCTATGGTGACAATGAGGAAAGTGTCTGGATGTCACTGCAGGAAAAGCTGGAGGAGAGTGAGTGGCCAGCTGGCATGTAATCCCCCGGCTGGCTAAGCAGTGAGCTGCACCGGGGAATCCTGAACGTCATACGGTCCGGTACAGCCTGAGTCAGAGCCTGGTAACAAATCAGCCGCCTCCTAGTAAAAATGACATAATGTAAGACTTAAAATAACCCAAAGTGCTGTAATGAATTTTCTGTAAGTCCTCTACCCAACTGACTGGCGGGTGTTTTTCCAAGATGATAATTTCTCACCTCCCTTCACTTCCCTACTGGATCACTCCTGAAATGCCATGCAAAAGGAATGATTCACAACTTATCTTTCCCAGCAAGGAAATCAAGTGCAGACTTCAATTGCAATTGATAACTGCAAAGACTAGAGAAACCTTAGCTGTATCTCTTTTTGGCTGCTTTTACTCAAGTATCACTCTTGTCCCCGCTCTCATAGTTCGGGTGCATGCTGCATCCATGTTCTGCATCAAGAGGCTTGGTTAGGAATTGTTCAAATATGCTTATGCACTTACTTTGGAATCATCTTTTTTATGAAAACCAAGTGGCAGAAACATTGAAAGCATGAAGAAGTACATGTTATCTAATAAATACAATATTCTAAAATCTCATACTAAGACATCTATGTTAAGTGAAGGGACTGCAACTTCCATTCTTGCCCTCCATGCTGGATTTAATCTTACAGGAAAAAATGAAGCTTGATAATATCCAGGCAATGTGTGCAATTCCATATTCAACAGTGTCATGACGAAAATAAGTAAGTCTTTACTGATTTAGATCTAATTTAAAAATATTGCAGGAATATCATCTCAGGGAATCTTTATGCTGATGTCAAAAATGTAAACAATACTTTCAGAGGAGATATGTAAAAACCTGAAGAGAATTGTAATTTCTAATCTTGTTTCTGTCTTTACTGGTAAAAATGTAACTATCTGGGCATCTCTGTAGGCGATAATGTTTTTCAGGCTTTAGAGTATCTTTGCTGACAGCAGCATGGTAGAAGAATATAGTAAAGTGACTGGTATCATTTCAACACACTTCTGTAGAGTTTTAGACCAAATACTGTATGAAAAGGTATAAGACGACTTTTTTTTTTTTTGCCATTCTGCCAGCTGTGAGATTCTCTTACATCCTGTTAAAATTGTTTGTAAGCAGTGAGTTTGCCATTTGCCTTAATAACAAACACCATTAACGAACTTAAATAAGCATATGAGTTCCAAGGTCACCACTGCCATGGACCACTGTCTTTGATTGCTTACAGTGTGCTTTTGATAAGTTGTCATCATATCCTATTGATCTTTCTCTGTCTGTACTTTAAGACTTAAAAGCTGGTAGGAAGGCAGCATAGGCATTTTTTAAAGATGTAAGAAGATATTCTGGCCCCTTGCTTTAGGTTAAACACGGGTAAGTAAAGAAATTGAACAGATCATCAAATGGTGTAGTAGAATGAAGCTGCAGTGATATACACTTTAAGGATCTCAGCATATTATTAAAAAAGGCTGAATTTGAATCAAAATACTTTCTGCGTGTTGGGCTTCAGATCCTGAGTTAATTTTTTTCTTCAGTCATATAGCTTCAGCTTCTAGCTAATATAGGTCTCATATGGGTATGTGCAAAAGGCAAACGTGCATTTCCCTCAGGCATATAAACAGAGGTAAGAGCTGTCATTTATTTTTATTTTTGTACAGCAGCCAGCAAAAGGAAATTGTATTAGGTGCCATAAGAATAAGATTGTTAATAATAAAATTTAAAAATAAGAATGCAAACTGGAAATCAGTCCTTTTCCCAATTTTTCCAACTATCTTCTTAAACTTGTCTGGTTCAGTTATGTATGGTTCACTGCTGATTTTGCAATTGCTATGGAGCTGCAAACCACAAAATTATGCAAAATCGAAGACTTTTTTGTACTGCTTCAATTGCTGATGCCATGTATCCAAAGAGCAAAATACTGCAACTCATAGTGATGATTTAGTTGTTCCAGGGCAGTATGCATTTCTGCAGAAATTAAAGAAATGTTACACAAAAATTTAATGGATCCTTCCGAGTTGCCCTCTGTTACTTTCCCAGAATTTATTTTTCATTCTTTATACTGCATAGTTCTGGAACATTATAGTTGTGCTACTGTTCTTTGTCATTTATATCCCCGTGTCCTGGAGAGCCATGGACAGCTCGTGTGTCTGCAAGCTTGGTATGATACCTAGTCTAGCATAGCCAGAAAGGTGCAAAGCAAACTGTACCCTGATTACAATAAAATCTGAGAAGAACCACAGAATACAGTGGTATTTGATTGCTATATTCTTTTAGAAAAAAATAATATTGCAACACATATCACTTGTAGAAGACATTAAACAGCATCTTTGCAGTCTAAAATTGCATCAAATCTTGTTGGTTAGTATTGTTCCTTTATAGCTAATGCATTGCAGTAGTTTCTCTTCACACCTACTTTATCAGAAAAGAAGGTGAATGAGCATCTAGCTTTTTCCTTCATCTCCCTGTATCTGAAAGTGTGTGGAATAGCTGAGATTGGAAGGGACCTCTGTAGATTGTCTAGTCCAACCCCCATTCCCAGAAGTTACCTTCTAATTAGTCAAAAGTACAGCATTTTTATATATACCTTACACAGAGATTTGCGGGAGTAAATTGAACAAAAGCCCAAATATAGTTATTTTTTCTGATGTTGTTTATGTTTGTTTAGCACTTTGAATTTTTTCCCATTTTATTTAAATCATTAACGTAGCCAGACCTGGCTGTATTTGCCATATTACATATGTGTCGGGCAAGAAAAGAAGAAAACATTGGTAAAGAAAATGTTTTATTAGAAATGGCAAAATAAACTCTTGTAAGGAGATTTAGAAAGTATTTTCAAAATTCTGAAATTACATTTGAAATTCGTATAGCAAGTGAGCATTTCCATAGAGAAGGTCAGACTTTTTCATGACGATTACACTTCCCATAGATTTGATTTTTTAGTTATTTGGGTGATGCCTTTTTTGTTTTCCCCTGGCATAATGATGTGGTAGCCCATGATCGAGGTCTTTGCTGTGGACATATTACTATTAATAGCACATGAGGAAATACACGCACTGGGGACAGAATCTCAGGGTTCTTTTTAGAATTCTTGTTCACTTCACTTGCCTTATTTTGCCTTAGACAAAGTAAAGACCAGGAGTTGAGGTCCTACGCTCACCGAATCATTTTCAAACATACACTGACTTGTAATGTGGAGCATAGCCTGTAGACATTCAGGAGTACTTGGTCACACTTCCTGGAGCTCTTATAGTCCTGTTGGCTTTGAGAAGGTTTGGCCTTGACAAAGGTGTTAAAAATGGCTGAACTACTGGAGGAAATCTAATTTGGTGGTCATCTGCCAATTTAGTACATGTTGATCTGGTGGCACCCTTGCCAGTTATTTTTGCATTCACTGTGGAATCGCCTTTAAAGATTTCAAACTAAGGATCCTACAAGGCAACAATCAGCCAGCACATCCTTCATAAATTTTGTTCCATACATCTTTCTGGCTAGTCAAAGCCTTGAATGTAGTTATTATTAATATATTTTCTTTCCCTAGTAAGCCCAGCCCGAGAGGAGAAAGAGAATGCTCTGTTGCAAGTACTGCATTTTCCATTAGCCTTTAGGAAAATGATTCCCCTTCTCGCGATCCCCTCTCTTAATGTGTCCTTAAATGGTCACGCTTCCGATAATGCTGTTGGGAGAAATACTTCTGCAATTTGCTTTGACCTTTTTGCTCTTCCTCATATTTTCCCATTAGTCTCAACCAATATGAAACTAACTAAGCTTGACTCTTAAAATGAAAACTGCCCAAAATCTCTTTGGGAATCATTGAGCATGTAAGAGACAAAAAAAAAATAATGCGTGTGCAATATCTGAGAGCAAACTAATTAGACAAGAAAGTTTTCAGGGACTGTTGTTATGACAAACACAATTTTCAATATTTTCTTCTTTACGGAACTAGAAATAGCAATGAAACTTGGAGGAAGGAGGGTTAAGTTCAGAACAAACCCCACATTTTATAGATCATTACATGTGTTTTGAAGGCAGCTGACGGGCCTCCCTCTGTATTGCTGTTTTTCCCCTCTGCCTATCACAAAACCAACACTACAGCCTTTGAGGGTCGTTTGACTGAAAATTGTTCTTCATGAGCCCGATTCTGTATTTTAGCCTATTTTACTTTATGCAGGCATCTTTCTCTATAATGTAGAATTTCATTATTATGAGTACCAGCTCATTTATAGGTGGGAAGATTAGCAGTGCACAATTTGGAAAACTACATCTTTCTGTACTTGATTACTGAAACATGAGAAAAAAAATACGGTAACTCAAAGGAAAAAGAAAACTTAGTGTATTTTGGTTCTTATCACCTTACATTAAATAAAGGCGGGTTTACTTCAAATTAGCTTGATAAAACACTGAAACTATTTAAAATAATGGACATGGAATATACTCTTCTGGCAGTAAATCGCACTACGATGGATTATCTGTAAAACCAAGAAAGCAGGTTGGCTTGAACAAGTTGATTCCCTTAGCTTGATTTAGGGATTACATTTTGCACTAGGAATCTGAAATTGCCGAAGAAGTTCGAAAGAGGAGATTATTATACTGCATTCATCATTGTCAACACTGAGAAGAGAGAAGAGTGCCATGTGGACATGTCCAGGATAAAATGTCTTTGCGACAACTTGTTCTAAAAACCATCAAGATGAACATTCCCAAAGCTGAAGGTCTATTTTTAAGATGATTGAAATAGGAAAATTACACTGATTGTCAGTTATCCGGAATTGTTGTCAGTCATTTGGGTGATTGTACTTGGCAGTATGAAATGTAGCAAAGGTTTTCTGTTCCCTGTTACTGTTGTGACATGAATGACAACGTCTTGCCTCAGTGAATAATAGGATGCTGGTCTGATTTAACTGCCTTCTGAACAGTCTTCTCTCTGCAACCCACATGGGGAAAGACTGGGAGGTGGCAGTGGAAGCGGCTGTTTTCCACCTGCCGTGCTCTCCTCTATATTATCACGTGTGTGAGCCAGAAAGACAGAATTTTATCTAGCATATCCATTTATGAATTAAATTGGCGTGAAGTTAATAGAAAAAAAACCAAACCAACTCAAATCAGTATTTATTGAAAAAGATTTGAGTAATCAGAGAAAGGCTTAAACCTCACGCCTGTCCTGTGCACAATGATTAATTTATTTCCGTGGGAAACACACACTGTTGTCACTGAAGTTAGTATACATGTTATTAAAAATAGTGGTACTGTGCTGCTGTATCAAGAGCAGAGCACTATTTTTTTAGGGTCAAAAATCTCTTGTAGCTGAAGAAGTACAGACTGTAGCTTGACGTAGTTGCATTCATCCTTCTACCAAAGTGAAGTTCCTCTTTGCAGTGATTTAATAAAAAAGCTTGTGTCAAAGTTTGCTTTTCTGCTTGTGTGGGGCTCAGTGCCTTGAAAAGCAGTTTCTATCTTCCTTTTCTTTAAAAATCACATAGATCTGTCATTTCCTACTGAAAAGGCAATACAGCAACACGTTGTACTAGTGAATTTAATTATACATCTATAGGACACGGAGAAGATTCAGATAGACATAATATTTACCTTTATAGTTCACTGATCAGTTAGTATGTTGTTACGTAGACTGATTTGATAATAGCAATTACACACTTCAGTGACGGCAGGTTCTCTGCAAGAGCCGTTTCTGTCTCTGAGGTTGTGATGCTCTGCGACTGTGATTTGGTAGACTTTAACAACCTTTTCAGAGTTGTTAGACTAGTCATGTAAATCCTTCTTAGTTTAGGGATTATTGGCTAGTTATGCCGTAACAGCTCCTTGGGAACCATTACAATCCCGGATCCAGCTAGCAACGTTGGTGCTCTGCAATCAGGTTGAATATTTCTTTTAATATTCTGGGTTTAATCTTGCCCCGTACAAAAGCAGCAGGGAAATAGTGCTCGCAGTTTTGAATAAGGGGATCCTTATTTTTTAAGGTTGTAGATGCCTGCTGTCACAATTTCTGGATTCTTTATGGGTGCTAAATGAAGTAACTCTAAGAAAAAACAAAACAACCTCCACACTCCAAAGTTAACTCCACTTCAAGCTTGGCTGAAGCAGAACTGGTTTCCTGCTACCTGGAGGTACTGCAAATGAGTAGTAGCTCCTCTCTGAGACTACGTACTGATGTTTGCCTCCTTTGCATAGCAAAGGCATTTAGTCAAAAAATAGAAGTCACCTTTTAAGCTAACCCACTTGGAGAATATTGATTTTAAAAGGGAGATTGTTCAGTATGCGTGACTTAAAGTCTGTTAAAATGCAGCTTTCTAAACTTCATAAATGATGTGAGTGAGGAAGAGATCCCTTGTGCAAAAATAACTAAATAAATTGTTCATTCATATTTGTTGCAGAATGATAGACACCTAGGAAAATATTGGAAATTCTGATTTCAATTTACTGCCCTGTATTTATAGCCGCACTTCAGATTTATCACAGTAGGGTTAGTTGTGTGAATAATGGTTCATCAGTGTGAGCATGGGGAAGTCACAGTGTGGCCCTTAGTGCTGTAATGTGAGCTTATGAAAGGAGAGCTCTAAAATACAGCTAAGCATTTGATAAATTATTCAGAATAGAAGCAGAATCTTTAAGCCACGGTTTGTACTGTATATCTTTACGACAATTGTTGTGTAAACTTCATATAGCACAGCAAAAGTATGTGAGGGTGTAATTTGAGAGAGAGTTTCTCTTACTTTGGTGATGTATGCATCCTCCATTGTGTGATACAAATAAGAATTGCTCAAATCCTTTTTATAGTTCTAGTCTGAAACAGCTGCTGTACATGGTTATGGGAAAATGATGTGCAATACTCAGTTGGAATGATTTTTTTTTCAAGATTTGTGTTTAACAAGAGCAGTTGAATACATTAGTCATAGTCCAATCATAAACACGATGATGACTCAAATCTAACTGTGTTACGTGGCAAGCGCAGCGTAGGCTCCATACACCAATACATTCCAGGGGTTTGGAGGTATCTTTTAATCCAGACCTGAACCTTGCTCTGCTGAAGCCAGCTCTGCGGATTTGTGAATGATGAAGGCTCGCTGGCTGGTCACTAACACTCTGGTTGAGCTTCTTCAGTGTACATTAGCTGACGCGCGTTGACTTCAGCTAAGAGCTTGTAGTGGTATGGACCAAGAGAAGACCTAGACACGTGACAAGTTCTCCCAAGGAGGGATGCGTGGTACTTCGCTTTAACAGCACCTCTCAAAATAATAACAGTTGCTTTAAACTCTCTTCAGTCTCTAGTTTGAAGATGCATATAACGCCCAGGCTGATACTGTGTACAGACATGACTATTATCATAGGATTATAGTTTCTCCTACCATATAGTTGCTCAATACCATTGAGCATAGTAATTTCTTAATTCCTTCCTTTATTCTCTTTTTTTGGAGTCAAGGATAACTGTATATGAGCCACATTAATTTCTAGTGTAAGAAGAAACCATTTCCAGTACCTTCTATGGGGATATGCTCCATATGCCCAGGACTTCATATAAATTATTAATTGTTTTTTAAAAATCTTGATTTCTTGTTTCGTTACCTTCTTTCAAATAGTTGTAAATTTTATCTTATTCCCAATTTTATCGTGTTCCCAATTTTATTTCACCTTTTCTCTTTTTGAGGTTTAAAATCCCATGATCTATGTCTCTGCTAATTTTTACTTTATGCTCACAAAGTGCTGGAGGCTTCTCTAGTGTAGGATTTACTATTTAGAGAAGATTTTTTAGAGTGATTCCTTGGTTGAAATAACTGACTAATTAGGAACATTAGCATTTGAAATTACTGCACCGGTGTGTTGATATAACAGTTTCTCAAAGAGGAGTTTTAACACATTTTCTATATACGTGCAGCATCTGAGAAAATTTTTAGGGGTACTATATGTAGATTTAAAAATTCTGTACTGGAAATGCTGTGAGTCCGGATCTTTTGAATCAGCAGCTCTGTCAGCACAATCTGAGGCAATATTGCATTGGATGCATGTTTGTTAGTTGAAGTGGGGAAGAGCACTCTGAACAATGGAGTGCAGAATTATCCAATATGGGATCTCGTGATGTACCCAGGAATGTAATTTATGCATGGGGGATACGCATGAGATGTACTTCATCATACAAGGAAGTTGTAGTTCACTTCTGTCAGATTGTTCCTTTGAATAATGTTCTCCGAGTGAAGAAGTACTTATTTTTAGAATTTAAACAGTCCTTTTGTGAAACTTCTTTCAGCAACATATTAAAATAATATTGATGCTTAATAAATCAGAGTTTTTGAAGCTTGGGACATGAATTTTGTTTTGGTCTCAAATTATGTTTTTCTCATTCGCAGCTCACCAACATTTTGCACCTTCTCTATTTCAGCTCTGCCCGATTTTTTTTTTTTTTTCTAATGAATAGATTGAAAATCCCATCACAGAGTTCTTCTGTTCACATATATGCTAGACAGTGAGCTTCCAAATCTGTTCCTCTGGTTAAACAGTCCAATAAATAAATCTTGAATATTATTGTCTAATTGGTAAAACAGAAGTGGTGAGGTTAAGTATCCAATGCCTTTCTCCTTGTGTACTTGTTAGAAGCAGTGTAACATAGTCTGACACATCTGCCAGCACTTCACACCCACTTGCTCATGTATAAATGACTGAACAAAGGACAAAGCAATGAAAAATCAAGCTTTGCTTTTTAAATAGAAGCGATAACTGGTTAGAGAAAACCCGAAATATGAGCTGTGCAACACATTCGAGAAACAAAACTCTAGTGGAAAATATTTGTAGCATTTTATAAGTGATTACAAATTATGCTAGTAATTACGTGTATGTAGCTAACAAGTTTTGAGAATATATATAAAGACCAAATTTGACAGTGTGCAAATAAAGAGTGTTTGACACTGATGTTTGTTTTGTGAGAAAAAGCAATCAAGGGAAACAGCCATTTATATTCTTTAGTCTAGATTAGTTAAATGTGTTTTTTAAAAAATAAGATTGATAATTTTCATACAAAACCTAGAGCCATTGTTTTAAATCAAATTTGTTCCCCAAAATCCAACCAGATGTGTATTTCTTAGGGGAAAAAAAAAATTGAAAAAATTTACCCATCTTTTGTCTAGAAAACAAGGACTGAAAAGTGAAGCTCATTAGGAAAGCAAGAAGGATGGTCTATTTCCCTTCTTCTGACCTGATTGATACTCTCTTTTCTGTCTCCTGACATGTTGTCTGTAATGCAGACCACAGAAAAATAGCTGGCAACTTGGCTTGATTTTCTTCCAACCTTCAGACTTCAAATGCAGAAAAAATGTCTACTAATTTCTATTTCAGTGTTGCCATAGATACAGTTTCTATGATGTTTTTATTTTTTTACTTCTGTCTGTCTATCTGTGTTTCATCTTGCTAGCTAACAACTTTTTTTCTTCTTTCTTCCTTTACTTTCCATACTTCCCAGTTCTTCCCCTGCACCTATTCCACTTGCTTAATTTAGTCAGGTGTTACTATTCTCTTATTTTTTTGCAATTCAGAGTCCTCACTCTCGATGCTTTGTTCTATATTTGTATCCTGTAATACCCCACAGAAAGTGCCCAATGTATCTTGTATCTCTGAAATTTTCTTTCTCCTGTTGAAACTCACAGTAATTAACTTTGCTGAGCATACTGTTCCAAGGAATGCCTTCAGGTCTAAAAGTCCCCCTTCCCCTTCTGTTCTCAGGTTGTACTGGATTTCTCTTTGATTCTGTTTGTGGTAGACGCACACTGATGCCGCATAATACCCATTCGCTCATGCTGCACTTTCCCCATTTTTTGTTTCTCCCAGAGGCTTTTCTCTTGATTTTTCTTTTCTGTTTATAGTAAATACATACAACAGCAGCAACTCAGAAGGCACTGACTGTGTAGGCTTAATGTACCTACTCATCTGCAGTCATTCATCATTGCCGTTGGATTGCTTATACGACTGCAAAGAGCAAGACAGTTCAGTGATGTACTTAAATTGGATGCTAACTGCTGCTGGGGAAAAGATTTCATCCCTATTATTTAAAAAAAAAATAAATAATTACTTTGTTAGTCCTTCTCAAGATGCAGGCAGACATTGGATTCCTAATATGCTATGTGATACTTATAATCTCCTGATCTAATAGGAATAAGCAAGATCATGAAAGTAGAGCACCCATGTTTCTCCATGGCAGTTATGCCTTACACTCTAGGCACTGGGTCTATGGATACCTGGACAACACTCACACTGGTTTAACTTTGGAGCTCTAATTTGTGGATCTAATTTAGGGCTTTGGAGTCCCTTGCATATCTACTGGAGAGCTTTAGATTCCAAATTCAGATGCACTGAATAGCTTTCTGTGGAGAGTGGAGTTTCTGCTTTGGACTGTTAAGGAAACCTATGATGCCAGTTGGGGCACTTCACTTTGATGCCTAGAGTTATCTGCTGTTTTCTGTTTTCCTGTGCACACATTGCATCATGTGGTATTCTCCTGTTTAGGAAACACAGAGCTTGTTTATCCTTATGTGATAGTTGTCATGGATTTTAATAGGATTGCGCTCAATGGAAAAGTGTCTCAAGTGACATTCTACCTTCTTTAAATTGGGGCGATATGATAATTTGGTTTTACTACCTGAAGACATTTTTGCTGAGTTGTTTTTTATTTGTTTCTTTGTTTACAAGCAAGTATTTTCCCATCTGTTATTCTGTCCTACTGGGCATGTATTCTGGAGTTCCCTCTGGTCTTGGAGGAAGTCTCGTACACCACCTTACTCCTCCTTAAATATTTATCTTCTGGCTTTTTTTGGTGAAGCAGTGACTTACGTTAGGTAAAAATGGATTGATACAAATCCAAGATTGTTATGGTTGGAGGATGAGATTGATTAGCAGCGTGTTTACTGTGCTGTCTATTGCCTATGTATGGACTGAAAGGAAGGGAAAAACGCTTACAAACAAATCAGACCTACTGAATTTTACAGACTACTTTGCAATAAGTGATTCTTAGTTAAAGAAGTAGTCAAAGTTACAGAATTAATGGTAAGCTTCACACTGTACAAGCTCAGGGCTGGTGTAAAGCGAATCTTTTCATGTGTCTCCTTTTACAGCTTCTCTGTTCTTAGTGCCTGTCTGGATCTGATGATCAGTTAACAAAGCCTAAATAATAATTTATCACGTTATAATTGTTACAATTTTTTTATCAACAATTTGGGAACTACTTCTTTGCTGCCTATCGTCCTCTGAACTCTTCCTCCTCCCCCACCTGTGTTAGTACAGAAAATCAGCCCCTCCCCATGCAGTCGGACTCACTGGCAGTATTCTTGCATGCTTTTCAACCAGTGGTAAATAGCACTGTGATTTATTGAGGAAGCGGGAATTGTCACATCCAGAAGAAGCATCTAGATTTTAGGCATCATGTCTAAGGTAGCCACAGGCAATCAGGCATCTCTGGGAAGGAATTCTTTCTATCCCCAGTTAGCTGTTTAGGAAAGACAGGATGAATATCTAGAGAAACACAGCTCCAGGAGATGTGTTTCCACACCTTCCCTTTGTATCAGCTTCACTCTGTTGTCTGGGTCCATTGCATGGAGCTAGCACAGGGCATACAGACCCTTCCAAGTGATACTTCCAGTTTTACAGCTCCAGAGGCAATCACTTTTTATTTCAGTGTTACGTTGCTTCGCTTCAGTAGTCCTCAGATGAGTTATTCCTAATTTATTTAGGCGTTAGTGAGAAAAGAAACAATCCCTGGGCTCGATACTTTACCTTCATCATAATAACTTAATAAAATGCAAATAGGCAGAAACGAAAAGATTTCTTAAGTTGTTGAAACTGGTGTATGTGTACAGTATGGCTTTTGGGGTTTTTTTAGAAATGAACAAAATTCCTTGATGTAGCAAAATCTGCCTTGTAATGTACTAACTGGGAAACCTGACTTTTAAACAAGTAGAGGCTATAGAGGCTATTTTTTTCCTAATTCTCTATTACTGACCTTGCAAAAGGCCTACTAAGAAAGAGTCACTGTTGATCACTTTTCCCACAGTCACAATTTATGAGACTATTATCTCACATAATCCAAGTAGGTCGTGTTATTGTGCACTTTATGCTACAGTTCTTCTTTTGTGCTCAATAAATGACTAGCTGCATTATTAACAAGTATTTATATAGAAGCCTCAAGTTTTGTTAAGGTTTCTGCGGGCAAGAATCTGATAGTACCAAACCCCAGTACAAACATAGAAAAAAACATAGAATAAAGATCTAGTAGATTACAGGAAAGGTTGGACCTATTTGAATAGCAGAGGTATGGTGATTAAGACTCCAGGTATCCTCCAATGCATGAATTATTACAATGTGAGTGGTAGCCTGAAGCCCTGGGCTGTAACAGAGCCTGGAGAGTCCAGTTGTGAAACCTCTGGTTCGCCTTTCCCAGTGTGCTGATTTCAGTGCAAGTATCCAAATATTCACCTTTCTGTCCTGATTTTCCTTTCCGTCTCCTATTAGTGATAGTTATATTTGCCTCCTGTCAGTTTGTCCTTGATTTCTTCTCCCCCGCCTTTCTCTCCAAACTATATGATACTGTCATATTTTGATTCCTTGGTATCATGCCTGTCGCGTGGTCTACTTGCTGTATCTTCTTGGTATAACATTATCTTTTCCTCCAGCTATATATCCGATTAGTATTCACCACTTTAAAAAATGCTTCAGTTTTACTCTCCCTATGGACTTTCCTTTAAAACTGTTTACTTCAGGCAAAGGACAGATTATGCTATCATGTTGTAAAATCCTAATAATACTAATAAATGCCTCTAACGGACTGAATTCTGTCCTTTTGTTAACAGAAGACCATTGAGTAGGTGTCCCATAGCAGTGGGATTATTAGAAAGGAAAAGTCAAATGAAAAACCAGAAATAAAGCTCGCTGTATACATTAGAAAATTAGAAATATCAGAGTCTATCAGTCTAGAATGTGTTTGCAGTTTCCAATTGCTCTGCTGACAATAATGGGGTTACAGTAGTGTGAAAACTGAATCAATAAAATCAACAACGTGCCCTCTGAGTGGTATAGCATATTGCATGGCATAGAATATTGCACTATATATTTGTCCCAATAAAACCAAGCCACTATTGATGCAGTATAGAAAGGGGCCAGAGAATATATGGTGGTTATTTCTGTTTCTCTGAGCATGACTGACATATGCTGCTTGTATTTTGCTTAGAGCGTAGGATTATCGATAGAGAATTGACGGCAGTCATGATAGGTTTTCTTTTCATTTATATCCAGTTATGTCTTTTACTTTCCAGCATGTATGTTACTGCTGCGATATATGCTTTTGATGAGCTTGACCTTGAACTGGCTGCTGTATGTTTGAAATCTGTTGGAAACAAATCTTTGGTGTATAACGCAGCCCACTTGCTGCAGTGCGTGTGCTGCTGGGAACGCGTTACCCTGGTTTCCTTCCAGTGGTGCGTTGGGTAAAGATTGCGGAGTCTGAGCTCTCCGCGGGTGGAACCGTACCCTCAAAATCCTTCCGACCAGCTCTGCGCGCGCCCAGCTGTGCAAATTGGGTACGGATTATGGAGGAGCAAATAATACGGTGTTTATGGTGCTCACGGAAAGACAGATGCTACGTGATATTGAGTCTGAGACGATAGAGATAGAGCTACAGAAATGTTTTTAAATCTCTTCTGGCAAAACTGGGAGCTGCTGCTGGCAGGGCATCATTGTGAGCAGTTCTGAAATTCAGCTGGTGGGTCCCAGATGGTGTGAAAGGGTTCACAAAGCATATGTCTTCAGGTGCTTTGGGAACAGGCTGTGTTACCTGACCGAGTCCAGTTTTCTACACAGGCCAGGTTGCTTTTTTCTCTCGTATTGTGTGTGATTGTTAGCTGCTGAATGTAGAGAAGAAGGTCACGCTGGTTGTTGTAGTTGCAGAGCTGGGCTTTCTGACAGTTGTCCAAAGGTCAGGCTGCTTGTTCTTTTATGATCTGTCTTGAGTGTAAATAAATAAATGAAATACATTGAGGCAAAAAATCCCAAACTATAATAGTTCAGAGTATCTTTTCAGATGAAATGGCACTTTATTCCCATACAAAATGTTGCATAGACGAACACGATGAAAACATATCAATTTGGCTTCTTTTGAAAATGCTCTCTTAAGACTGCCAACTTGGAAAGCAACTGAAAGAAGCAAGGGGAACCATTGATTGTTACACACGATGTGACAGCTGAAGCGTCTTCTTTAAAGGAGAAGAAAGTTCCTCAATAGCTCTCTTCCATCAGTACAAATTGCTACAGAAAGCAATTTACTATATGCTGTCCAGAACTAATAAATTGAGTTATTGATGTAGGATCCAGGTCACCACCTAAACTGGAGGGAAGACTTAGGGGCGCAGTGTCTTGCTCAAACAGTATGGTTTTTTTTTCTGTGCAGAAACTGTATTTTCTCTGAGATACACAGCTCATACTGACTCAGCACTTGAGATAATGAATCTTTGCCTGAAGTTGAGGTTTCTGCGTATTAGCGACAGTATAATATATAGAGGCTGAGGCTGATAATGGTACTAAGTAATTATACCTTTTAAAACAGGGATTACTTTGATGAACATTAACATGAATATCAGTGTAAGTACAGGGTGTGCTTAGTACCATTTAACATGACCTTCATTTTGATAACAGCTCTAATTAGATGGTGTTCTGTAGAAGCTGACAAATCGGTTGTGTTTGCATTACTACAGTACCTCGTGGATTCTGTTTATCTTCAGTTTTGTGACTTTCACTCTTTCTTTATCATTTTTATCTTACACAATGAGTTTATTCCCTTGAGCAGATGAAACATCCAAAATATATTTAAGTGTTCCCAGCCATGGGTGCTAGGAGGAGAGTGCTCTTCAGGGCTGTGGGTTCAGTCCCATGGCAGTGTAAGTCCACAGGTTTCAGATGGGGCCCTCTGGGCTATTCCAGAGGAGGAAGAGGCATCAGTTCGGCTGCATCAGCTTACTGAAGCAGTGTACCACAAGGTCTCTTGGACACTAATGCCGCCTTAGGAAAGAGGTGATAACGTACCTGGGATAACATAATCTGGACTTTGAGGGATCCAGGCTTGTTTAACATTCTTTCAGAGGATTTGTTTGTGTTTTGGTTGTGCTTTACGTTTATGTTAAGTTTATCAGATCGAGCTAACATGTTACAAAAGCAGACTTTTCCACTCACCAGCATAATTAGGGCAAGGCTGGTTCTTTAAGTCCAACGTCTTTTTAAGAAGTGCAACGTGTTTGCATAGGCAAAAAGGGGCTCACGGAGTAACTTGAATTTCTTCCTCACATTTTTTTCCTTGGTTGTCCTGTCTTGGGAGGGAAAGTAAATCTCATGCCCTCTTGTGACTCTTTTGCAAGTGTTGGATTCAGTTCTGTTGATGTTACTGTTGAAGAGATGCAGTGTGACTCCAATCCAAAGCTTTTTCTGTATCCTTTCCCTTATTCATGGCATGTGTATATCCTCCGCTTTCCCTTAAACGTACACCTGATCTGTGCATGGAACTGCTCTTATGTAGGCTTTGAGGGAGTCAGGTCACACAAAAGTTAAGACAGTTAGAAAGCATCATTTCCCAACATCATCTTGTGATGTGGCAGAGAATCAGGTCTGGCCTTCCCGTTAATTGTACTGTTATTACTGTATTGGAAATGG
This sequence comes from Dromas ardeola, assembly GCA_013398915.1. Lineage (NCBI taxonomy): Eukaryota > Metazoa > Chordata > Aves > Charadriiformes > Dromadidae > Dromas > Dromas ardeola. The sequence continues at coordinate 104,857 of VYZM01001739.1, forward strand.
TGAGGACAATTGCTTGTGTTTGTGAGGTGTTGAAAAGCAAATTGCTATGGAACACAAAAATGCCTTGTTATTTGCATTTGCAAATTAGGAGTTCTTCCTTATTTTTTAAGGAGCCTTTAGGGTACTTTGGGGTCACATATGCAAATTTTCATTTCAGCTGTTAGTTCTAAACATCTGCTTTTTCTTAGTGAAATTTCACATTCCCTCAGTTTTTGATATTGTAAGATTATGTGACTTTAGGGAGGATTCCTATTCGTGAGACACATGACATTTTTCATCACTGATAAGATTCTGTATAATGCAGATATGAATAAGTCAAGTTTGGGTCTACAATCATCAAGGAGGTTTAATAGGAATGAATAGCAATTGCTGTTTAAGGAAATAGTTTTGTGTTTTTCTTGTTCGTTATAGTTCTAGTTTGACAATCCTATGGCTAAATTTCTTGCACAGCCAAGATTCTGGTTGTAGATGAGTCTGGATTTCTCCAGAAAATGCAGAAATTGATCTTTTGGGATTTGCGATTTTTTTTTTCCTTGTATGCTGTTATACATCATCTTATATTTATAAAAAGGTAATTTGAAGCTTCCATTCCCTCTCTTTTAGTGTACAAGGAGTTAGTAGCTTAAGGACACTGATGCTGAACATCAGCTGTAAGGTCATGTATTTTTTTCCCCAAGCAGAAAAGGGAGAATGGTTTGGAGACACGGCCCGTGGCTCTGGGAGCTGCTTGCAGTTTCTGCTGCCGCATCGTTAGAAACCAAACAATTTGTCAGAACTCTTGCGGATTAGAATTAGAAGAAGGAGAGGATGAACGATTGATGAAAGGGGAAATACGGAGTGACTGAAGCCCTACTCTGAGCATATCACTTTAACTGAAGCACTCTCATTACAAACAGTTGCCGAATGATTTTTTCTATTCAAGGTCAATAAGGATAAAAAATTGGGTTTGCCAATCAGATGAGAACTTCATTACTTTGTTTCAGAGACCAAGGCACACATCATTTTTAGCCCCAAAAGTCATGCAGTTTAGCTTCACAAGGCTAATTAAAAAAATATATATGAAAATTTAGAAATGTGTGTTTTTAAAGGTAATAACAAGAAAGGTGCAGAAGTGCCTCGGCTTTGAATAGGGTAAAATACGTTTAAGAACTAATTAAACGATTTTTAAAAAATGATGCTTATTTTTACCAAAGATACTTTCAACCCAATAATATATAATAGCAGAGTGCATAATCGAGCATGGCAGACAGGGACCATTGTGCTCCTAGACTTAAGGGTACATTAGTGTTTCTATTACAGTCTTGTGTATTTTGTGAGATAAGATGGTTATAGTAATTGGTTCCAGACTGAAACATAGCTTGAAAGACCAAGACCTGAGATCACAAGTTATATTTTTAGAAATGTATTCTGGGAATTACTTAAACTGCTGTGGTTTGTTTATGGTTTACTGGATTCCCAAGGTCCCCATTAAGGTTCATGGTCCCATTAAAGGCAGTTTTGTATAAACAGGTAGGTAGGCACAATACCCATGCAAGTAGTTTACAGTCTCATACCCTCAACCAGTAGGTTGCAATTTAAATAGATGCTTAATCCCACTAGATCAGGGTCTGCGAGTGTATTACTAACTGAAACGTGCGTCTGAAATTCCATTAAGCATACTGAGGTCTTCGTGCTCACTGGGAGCGTAAGGATTGGCGTGTCCATCCTTTATCTAGGGGACCAATTTTGAGGTACTTGCTGGCAGACTAGGACTGTTGGGTGCTCGTTCTTTGCTCCTCAGCTGTGCAGGCTGGCTCACGGGACGCAAGACCTTATTCCAAATCCCCACATTTGACCTCCTTCCTTGGACATGGTCTGGAATGCCTCTGCTACTGACTCCACTCTTGTGGAGCAACATGAGGAATGGTGTCATGTAAGCCAAAAAGACATTCTGTGTTTCTCGGCTGGGACCTAATTCACTTGAAACTTGGGGCCAAGATGTAAACTAAGTAACAAAGCAAATCGTTCCCATCCTTGCAAAGGTCTTTGGGTTATCTTTGGCTCACTCTACATGATCTGCAACTTTTCTGTGGCTAAGCAGAACACCCTGTTAGGAATGTTTCTGTAACGTTCACTAAGTGTCCTTCAGGAAAGGAGACCCGGTTCTTTTCTCACTTGGGTTTTTATTTTGAGATGACTTTGGTTATATAATTTGGAATTACTGCTTGCTTGGGCTGAAGAGAAATAGGCTCAGGTTGTTGTTATTGCCAAAAGCAGGACAGGTTCTCCATACCTTGTTCTGTTCCTACCTGTATCTTGAGGACAACGGTGTTGATTTACCCTTGCCATCTGATGGTATTATACCAGAAATAAGTAATAGCTTTGAGAGCAAAGAACTGAACTTCACATCAATGTATTTTCTAAACTATTATTTTCAAAAATGAGCATGAAAACAGTTTCTCTTTCAGCGCGAATGAGATGTTACTGTCGTATTTGGCCTGAGGTATTTATGATTTACTCCACAGCATCAAAACAAAGTTTATAAAGAGTTTGTCACAGAGCCTCAGGTAGTTATCCTCTTGCTGCTGAAGAAGAGGTAGCAGATAGGAAGAGATACACAGAATTTTTATATACAGAGAGACGTCTGTATATAAGGAACAGTGTTACTAGAAACATTTGTCTTTTCATACTGTTAGAATGTTGAAAAGCTTTTTATGCTATGTATTAGTTTTTGCAAATTGCTTGCCAATTTAATATCAGCAGCATCTAAACAGTAAGTAATTGCTTATGATAATGAGTGCAAACTAATTTACTGGAATATGTTAATATTCACAATGCACTTTAGAACAGCGGGGTATTCCAAAAATACTATTCTCTTGTTTAACTGCATTGTTTAGGTTGCATTGTTATGACAAATGTTAGCAAAATCATCACAAAGCCAGCCTCTCACTGAATAGCCATCTTACTGGGACTCCAGCATGTGTGAGCAAAGAGTATGTAGTGTCCTTTGAGAACTAAACAGGATATCGACAACACCATCTAGATTTAAATAATGAATCTTAATTTCTGATTGATGTTCATTAGATGAACATTTGTAAGACAGACAGCCTTCTTTCCCTTATGACTTGTAAAATTTAATTTAACAAATTTCAAGTCAAATAGCGTACAATCACTTTTTTAATATTTGGGTGTCTTCAATGGATTTACTCTTTGTGTGAGATGTAGAAACATTTCTAGAAATGCTTTATGTGAATCTGTGGGAGAGAAACTGTAGTGCAGGAGTCCTCAAACCTCCAAGTTAGTATGCCTTAGCTGATTCTGCAAGACTGTCTTTCAGTGCATTTGAGTCATTGGTTTTTTCCTTCTTTTCTTGGGAAATGTTCTCTTTTGGGTTGGATTGGTTTGGTTTGGGTTTTTTTAGCAAACTTAGAGGAATGCTTATTGAGAAGTGGGTTATCTCTGAGCACATTTCTGCACAGAATAATTTTCCACATGCATTGGTATGATTTATAGCTCTGAAGGGTTCTTAACATCTTTGTGTATGTTGCTATAAAGTGCTGTATTAAAGTAAGGCTTCCCAAACTATTGAAGACTGATCTTCACTTCAGGAAAATAACAGCAATCATAATTTCATCCAACTAGACCTTTGGAAGTGAAGGGCCTACATAAAATCACTGCTGTAATTAGGCTGGGTTAGTTTTCAGGGGGTGATTAACTGCTCGCCTTTCTTGCATACACAGGTGAACTAAGTCGTAGCTAATAGTACTGGCATATGAAGTCTCAGACTTGACACTTCAGTTAGTCCCTGTTGAGATGAATGAATAGTTTACACCCCAAAACTGTTTTGTCAGGTTCTATCCAAACACCGGGGTGGAATCCGGTGGTTAAACCATGCTCTCTAATTACTCAACTATGGAAAACAGTGAAAAACACAAGATGCATATTTTTCATTGCAGCTCTTTATCCTCTGAAGCTGGCAGTGAATTGTTGCTTACAAACAACAACATAAGGACTTTCCAAAGAAGAATGATAGCAATTATCATAATGACAAGGCATGTAGCGTTTTTGTGCCAGACCACAATTGGAAATCTATTATGTAGTAGAACAGAAAGAAGTAGGAAGGAAGTGAATTGGCCCAACCTGGCTGGCCTCTGTTAGCTGTTATTATAACAGTCTAATAACCTTAGAGACTCAAATACAGCTGGATCTGTGTACCCCTATTAAACACTATTTGTTTCTTGTGCAAATTTGATAACAAGTAAACACTGATGTCCCAAAGTCAGTCCTTGGGATAATGACTAGGAAATCTTTCCAGATAGAGTATCATTTGTAGCTGCTTGCTGGTTACTAATTTTGGGCTTCCCTTGAGCCAACCAACCAGATATTTTTGCATCATATTCCTCTTTTACCTGATACTGTTCTGAGGTTTAAGTACATGTAATAGCAGTGAAGACTAGCTTTGGTTTTAAAAACTGAGGATTTTTAAAATCAGTTGTTACTCTGTGTATGAAATGAAATGAAATGTCATGAATTTTTGGGCTTGCTCACACTTGGAGTTAGCAAGACAATACAGTGCTACAAGACTGCAGTTAATATGTAGCCTACTCATCAGTCCTTCCCTTTGCCAGATCTGCCTCTGCGACGCCTCTAGCAACTGAACAGCTGCTTCAGTGGTGGATCCATGTGCTTCAGGGAAGCTTAAGCTCTGTGTTTTTCCAAAGATTTAATATCTTTCATTTCATTTTTGTTAGAAGAATGGTTGCTATTTTTGCATTTCAGGATGTAACATCTCTAAGAAACTATGCTCTTTCTGTTTTTCTTCAGCTAGAGCCCATGTACGTCTACTTGAAAACGTTCAGAAATGCTACCACAACACTATTTTATCTGCTAACTATTAGGAATCGAGTAATTAGTAGGAGAGCATGTATGCCACAGAACTTCTTACTCTTCACAACCACAAACAAACAAACAAATATCAAACTTCATTGCACACTGTCCATAATACAACTTGCTATTTTCAGAAGAAATTCCACCTCAGCAAATTCTGTAAGTTGCAGTGTTGCCAGTACCATCTTTCTGCTGCAAGGAATAGTAACATCTTATCTTAGACCAGCATCTGGCCTCCTTGTTGTGCTTGTATCATTTCTCAGTGGACTTAACAGGCTTGCAGTTAGTAGTGCTCTTATTTTCAGCATGTTATATGTTTCTTCTAGGACAAGTTTTTTACTTTTGAGAGCTCTCTAAGTATTTCAGGATTTCTCAAGAGTTAATTATGAGATGCACAATTTAGCAAGGAAGATAATATAAATCTTACTTAAAAATAACTAAGGTAATGCAAGATGGGATAGCTGGAGTATTGTATTGGTAAAGAAGCCAATAAAAAATTAAGACGTTAGCTTAGAAGCATACTAGACATTTACAGCCAACCTCCTGTCCATTTTAATATAATTAAATAACTTAAGGCCAGCTATTTCAAATGTTGTATCTTCATTTAAAGAACATGGGTTTGATTTTTAAAGGTTGCCAGAAATGCTGCGACACTTCTGAGAAACAGGATACAGCTGTAGGTGCTTGAATAAAATCATAACTTCAGGCACTCTGTTTTGCATAAAATACTGACTTTTAAAAAAATTATTATATTATTTCTTTGAAAAATACATTGCCTTTTGATGGACCTGTACAGAGAAAATTTAATTTTGTATTTTCTTCTACTGTTTTTTGGCCTATATGCACGTCTGTGCAGAGCTACTTTTGTGGGAGATGTTCAGATCCTGGTGCATAAGTAGTTTGTCTTCAACTTACAGGCCTCTCAGTTGAGTCAGCAAGCTTGGAAATTCTAACAACTCAAGTTTCCTGGCTTATGGGATTTCTAACTTTTGCCAGGTATCCATTGAGTTTGTAAGGCCCCTGGACTGGAACCACTGAATGATTTCACATAGGCTACCGACAGATGGTAGCAACATTTGGTCTCTCGATCGACCTGCGTAGTATTTGGGCTAATGTCCTAGTTTCTGCATCCTGTTACAAATCCCTTCGACTAACCAGCCCCTTAACTGCATTCATTTTGTATGTTGGCACAACTAATAAGCCATAAGAAGCAAATCAGTGCACGTGCAGTCCATTTATTTTAATGCAATTTACTGTAACAGTAGTTAAACTGAAGTATAGGGCCTTGACATTTCCTAATGTAAGGCGTGTGGGGTCCAGAACAGTCCTGTTGTCTTCAAGAGTACTTGAGTTTGCTAATTTCAGTCTGATAATGCCTTTACATTCTATCTGTCCGGAAATATTTTTCATCTCACTGCCTTCTCATATATGTTTCCCGACAACGCAATTTCCACTTCTTTAGACGCTGTTCAAGAAATTTATCTTTAACTATATGTTGACAAGGTTGTAGGAGGAATAAAAACTTCCCTTATTTATAGACATTTGACTTTTAATTTCCATCTGACTTTTTGGCAAGCTTTCAGCAGCAGACACGTTGTATCCTTGTTACCTTTAATAGAGTTATAATGGATTAAAATGTTCCATGTTGACTGCAGTATGACATTTAAAGTAGGCTTTCATTTCAGAAATATATCATTTTCTAACCATCTACATTACATAAAGGTGCAAGGCAATAATGAGGAATTACTTGGCTTCTGTTTCATACAGAAATGTTCTAAATTCATTTTGAACAGCCATCCATACTGGAAAGTGATCGGTAATAGGCAGCCAGTAAAATTTTTAAACTGAGACATTCTGGAGAAGAACAATAATTTTCTTTTACCAGTCTGTGTCAGATTTGCGAAAGAAGACCGTACTCTTTCAGAAACTAAATCATCTGGTTTGTATAAATGAACACGCTAATGAGACCAACAAGCCCCAGAACTTTTTTATTGTGGATGTCTCAAATATGATCAAAATAATTTTACAGAATCAGTGCCTAAATACTATCAAGTCTGTTGGCATTCAGTAAATCAACTCATGTTTTGTTAATAAGTCAGATGAACAGATAGCCTAATTTCTACATTCTCTTAGGAGTCCTTTCAGCTAGCTCTTGCTTAGCTAAGGTCCTTCTCAAAATTATATTCATTTTAAACACAATTGAGAGCTCTTAGTTTGATGTGCCTACTCAAACTGAGTAGTACTTTACTCCAGTTAAGTGGTCTAATCTAAATCAATAGGGTCATTCGAGATTTAAGATGCTACTCGATTTGAGTAAAGATATTAGAATCGCTCCAGTTGGAAAATCCTTTAAATTCTTTGAAACTTTTATTTTAACCATCTATGTCATTTATGATGGTAAGAATGATGCTAACTTGTAATACTGATGCTAAGCTGCATAAAAGTTGTCCTTTATAGGCATGCACTTTCGTTGAGCCATCATTATAAGTTTTAGTTTGTCCCTTAGTGACCCTATTGAAATCAATAGGGCTAGATGTCCTCATTGTAGATAGATATGATCTATTCTGGCTTGAAATATAAACATTTTGTTCCAAAAGCAACAAAAATAATGAATCCTGATTTTTTTGTATGGAATGATGCCTTGTTTCCCAAATGTTACTGTCTCTTACTGCAAGAATCCAGTAGCTTCTGTTCCTTTTTCCTCCCAGAGCTCCTGTTGACACTTCAAATGTGTGGCACTATTGCCTGGCTAGCGTAGCACACATGAGTGTATTGACTGACCCACCGATATACAACCACCAAGTGCCCTACAGGCTATTGCCAAGCAAAAAGTATATTGGTTGGACTCTACATATTTCTCTTTTACACAGTCACTGATTTTCATTAAACTGCTAAAAGTAAATTTTGTTTATAATTTCTGCCTACCCCTCTCTCAAATTTGGCTGAACTTTACTATTACATTGAAAAGTTATTGGAGGATGAGCAAGGACAGCCAAGGACTTATGGGGCTCCATTAGTTTATCCTCCACAGAGAAACTTTCTAAAAATAAGACTTCACATTTGAAACTGGGGAATTGAAATTACAAGAGCAATCGGAACTGGAATGGAATATTCCCCCCACACACACTTTATTACGGCATGGAGTGTAAAATAGAAATCACAAAGACAGAAACAATGAGGGTTTGTATTTGTATAGCATCTTTAACATTTATAGGGTCTTAAATAGGTTTGGCAATCTCTGCACATGGAAAAAGCATTTCTGTCTTGCATTAATGGGAAAGATATGATGTGATCTAGTTCATGGAGAAGCGTTCCACTGAGTTCTCAGCAAATGCAGAGAATTAACGGGAACCAGACTTCAGTCCAAGTAGCTGAAGCCGAAGGTGGAGTTGTACCTTTGTCAGTTGAACCAGCGACCAGTGTCAGGTTGAGCATTCCTTTTAGTCAAGAGCCTATTGCCAGAAAGTCAAATTATGGGAAGACCCTAGGGATCATTTTAAACAGGTGAGAATGCTTTTGTGCCACCTACAAAGCATTTACCGGATCATGGTACTGTCCAAATACCATTGCCAAGGGGGTCTCTTGCTCTGCCTACTTCCCTTATCTTTAAAGGAGATGAACTGGCTTTGTGCTTCCAGGAGAGTGTTCTTGAAAAACACCCAGCGCTCGCTACCTCCTTTACCTGTCATGAAAGCTCGCCACAGAATCCCTCCCAGCTGAGCTCTGAGCGAGCTGAAGTTTGCTCTTCTAAAATCTAAAACCTTTGTCTTAGTATTAACCTTCAGCGTGCTCAGCAGGATCCCAAACTCCACAGTATTGTGATCACTGCAGCCAAGTCTATCACCAACTGAGATGTTACAAAGCAGGTTTTCTTGGTTTGTGA
>VYZM01001740.1:17840-29714 GCA_013398915.1 Dromas ardeola
CCCCCCCCCCCCCCTCCTTTTTCCCTTTCCCCTCCCCTCGGCTCTCCGAGGTGGAGCCAAGAGGGATGGCAGAGCAGGTAGGTTAACTCTTGCCCTGCCCCTCTTCTCCCCCAGCCGCACCAGCAGGCAGAGAGCCCCCCAGTGCTGCCAGGGGAAGGGCTTTAAGGGTGACACCCCGACACGTCTCCCTGGGGACCCTCCCCGCTGCTGATGGGACACCCATCAGGAACTGGGAGCTCGGTGGGGTGGGCTCCACCCGGGTCTTCTGCACCCTGGGTGAAGTGCCCTCTCTGGTGTGTGTTATCCCTGCCCCATAGCCGTTAAATGCAAAGGATCCCAGTTATGGGAAGGGGATCCCAGTGCTCACCAGGAGAGGTGTGTTTGGCAGCTGGGGTTTGGTCTCTGGAAAAGGAATGTGGGCCTTTTCTGTTCCCCAACACAGGCAGGTCACATTGGCATGAACCCCAAAAGGGAGCTGGGACCCAAACCCAGTTTCTCATGGGAACACTGAGATCCCATCTTTGTGTCCGTGCACAGCATGGTTTGGGATCCCTGGAACAATGGAGCCACACCTCTCCCGGCACCCACACCTTACTCAGGATCCCAACCTCTCCTTGGACACCCCATCTCTCCTGGGACCCACATCTCACTCAGGATGCACACCTTGTCGGGGACCAACACTCTGCCCAAGACTCCCACCTCACCAGGTACCCATGCTCTGTCCAGGACCCACACATCTCTTGGGACCCACACCTCACCTGTGGGTGCAGGGAGTCGAGGGGAAGCGTTGCTGCAGCAGGAAGGTGCCTGCTCCGTATGCCAGGACTTGTCTCATGGGTCAAATTTCCACCAGCACCGCAGGCAGGCAAGGTGTCCTTCCAAACTCTTCCTTCAACCACGGTTTGGAGCAGTGTTTCACCAGCATCCCTCCTGCAGACACATCATCATGGGACATCCCATTGCCCATTGAGAAGCAGATATAAAACCTTCCTTTCCTCTTAAACATAGCATTTCAGTTGAGGGTCTTTTCAGCCATGAAAATCAGCCCCCATCATTTCTGATGTCTCCCTTTGTGTCATCCTCCCATCCCCACCAGCCACTCGTACCAACCATGAAGCCAGGCTGGGAAGCCCGCAGGAAATCCTTTGGGATATTTCCTTTCCTGCCCAGCAGAGATATCCCAGTCCCTTTCCCTGCAGCCCCTTTGCATTTTGCTGGGGGCCAGGGTCTCCCACAGCTCTCACAACTGTGGGACACACTGCAGTTGTCATGGGAAAGGCTCTTCTGTTCTGAGGCGGCTGAACACACGGTGGGACCCACACAACCTCTGCTACTCAAACAGCATTTGGTCCAGCTCAGTTTGGGGAGGAAAGTTGCATTGCTTTCTCCAGACCTGCTTCTCTCTTCTTATCTCAGCTTATCACTTTCCCAGATGCCCTGCAGCTCCGCGTCCTGGGGGCTGTGAAAGCTTCCCAGGAAACATTGCCCAAGCAGGCTGCACCAGCTCTGCAGCTCCCCACAACTTATCACCACCAAAGGTCCCTGTGCACCTTCCCTGATTCCTTTTTAACCTGTTCCCACTGCCCATAGGCAAGTCTATATCTGCTGAAAACGTGACCCCAAGAAGATCGTGGCTGAGAGATGCACAGAGAAAGGGTGTCAGGGGTGCGATGAAGAGCCACACTGAGCAACAGCTAGACCAGAGCAGGATGCAAGAAGGACTCGTCTCATCCCTGTAGCATAGCTGGAAACTCACCTCACACTGCAAAGAGGGGCTCATGGTGGAGGGAAGCCCCATTGGAGAACCTCCCCTTCACACCCAAGCACAAAGGGGTGTGAACACCAAAGCCTCAAAAGCACAGCCACCATCTCTTCCTTGCAACACGGCCTGGGACCATGGCAGCGATGGGGACAGCAGCATCCCTGCCATGGGGAGCTGGAGTAAAACCCAAAACACAGCCCTGCAGCGGCTGCTGCAGCCTCAGGGGATGCCCAGGTGCTGTGGGCGTGCGACAAGGTCCCAGGGCTCTCTGGATCCCCCATCATCAACATGTTCAGCTGGCGAGCCCAGGGCTGGCCTGTGCCCGAGGTCTGTGCTGCTCCAGCATGGAAGCGGCACTGCTGCGGGGCAAGGAGGGCTTCTGGCAGCCTGTGGCAGGGAGATCCACCAGCCTCTCTGACGGCTGCTTCCATGCAGGAAAGCAGCAGGGCCACAAGCGCGGGGACTTCCCGGGTGCTCCTGTGCTGCTGCACAGGGTTTTGGCTCAAATAACCCCCTCTGCGCAGGCAGACCCTGCTCCCGCCTCCCGCTGCGCGGGAGAGATGCACATCCCGCTGCCCCAGAGCACTGCAGACCTGGGGCACCATGGCTGTGCAAGGCTTTACTTCTGATACTCATTAAAGACCCAAACGTTGTCAGGTCTGGGGCTACTAATGACAGAGATAAGCACTGTCCCAGGCACCCCCGGCACCCCCAGCTCTTGTTTCAAGGCTGAATCTTAAGATGAAGCAGCATTTTTTACATTTGCTTCATCATTACATAGAAAAGTTTAGGACAAACCCAAGTTTTCACGCTTTCCAGGTTCACCCTGGGAAAGCAGAAAGGCATCAGGAAGGTTAAACCAAACTGAAAGTGGTTTTTTTTTAAAAAAAAAAAGTCCACCTCCACACACCTTCTCCTTGCCCCTTCCCGGCGCCTGGCAAGCACAGGTTTTACCCAAGCAGCCACAACCCCTCTGCTGAGAGCGAAACCTGAAAAAGAGAAACGTGAATTTTTTTGTTTGCTCAGAACCAGAGCCAGAGGCAGCATCACTTCACCACGAGCAGACCCAGCCACCAGCAGATCCTGGCCCATCCTGCCTGGCCCTGCCTTCAGCAAACAACTGGATCCGTCCCGCTGCCCCTCCTTCGCTGCAGCACCCAGCACCCTTATTTCTTAGGTTCAAGCCATTAGATTGAATTTCAGAGGCATTGGGCGCCTTTTCGGCACTGTTGGCCAAGCTGTGGGTGTCTGGAGAAAGGCTCTTGGGTGGCAGGTGCTGCTCGGGCATGGAAAAGCCGAGCTCCTCCGCCTGGCACAACACCGGTGACATTCCAAGCTGTGCCAAGCCACCGCGGACCCGTGAGAGCTGGCAGAGGACCTGCGAGAACTAACACTCGGGCACATTATCATTGCATCGTGTGGGGATGCAGAAGGGAAGGTGATGCATGGACCTTCCTGAGTCACGGCCGGGGTGACATCAGCTCCTGTGGACAGCCACCACCTCCATGCTGCCAGCTCCCAGGATCCGTTTAGGGACGGTCGGTACCAGTGCCACACGCTCGCCTCCCACCTGAGCATCCCTCCTGCTGTCACGGGCGGAGATGGGGGTGAGTGACCTCTGGGCACACGAGGCTTTGGAGCTGGCATCTAAGGGGGCTACGGGCCACCGTTTGGGCAAAGGGAAAGGGCGAGGACTAGGGTGATGCCGAAGTGGCTCATTTAGATGTTCTCAAAGCAAACCACAATGCTTTTTTTGTTTCAAGAAGCCTATTTTAATTTAAAAGTGGACCTGAATTAAAATGTTTTGTAAAAAAAAAAATAAGTACAAAGACAGAAGTGAGCTTTTTTTATGAAGTTTATGTAATCCCAGAAGACCGGCTTGTGGCAGGTTGACCCAGCCAATGTTTTCCCACTGATGGTTTGGGTTTTGTTTCACTGGGAAAAGCTGCCCTGGTTTCTTTGCTCTGGGGTTGTTTTTTTCTTTGTGTTCTTTTCTGATTTCTTTCCATTCCAGCAAATTATACACACATAGAAAAAAGCCTTATCTCCCCACCCGACGACTCCCTCACACCTCCTGGCCATTCGTGCCAGCGCCGCGGTCCCCAGGCTGGGTTTCCCACACGAGCCAAGGTCCCGTCGCCCTGTGACCTGCGGGGACACCCACACCAGCCCTCTCCTCCCCAAACCTCCCAGCAGGAGACCAAGGGCTCAGCCTGACCCGAGACCGGCAGCACAGCACGGGGTGGTCGCACATTTAGGTTTTTCTTCGTTAAACCACTCACCTGCGCCGTACCCCAGGGCGGGGAGGGCGGTCCAGGCTGCGGCATCCCGCCGAGGTCGCTATTTGTTTAGCTCAGCCCCAACTCGCACCACGTCAGGACTTTTCACGCACTCGCAGGCAAACATCCTGGATACGATAAGACAGGGAACATCCCTTTTTCCTTGCACGTTTGTTTTCTAAGCACTTTACGTGATGGAGCGTAACCCGGGGAGACTCACCCATCACCGCTGCTCCCATGTGGGATGCTGGGGGCTACGACCGGCGCTGCCTTGGTCCCAGCCCTTGCTCAGAGAAAACCCCCCGGGCGGTTAGGATTAATTATTACCCTGGCTTATTGCCGAGCGAACACCATCAGCTTGGAAGCTGGGGCAGACATCATGTACCGGCCAGGTCTGACGTGGGATGTCAGGAAAGACAGCCGCCCTCACAGAAAACTCCCTCCCTCCGCTTGCCCAGCATTAACAGGGCCATAACGCAGACCTGGAGCGGGGGGGTGGGTTTATTTTACACATTAACCCCAGGGCCTCACGGCCATTTCCACCCCAGTGGCTTTGCCAGAGCGCGGCAGCGCTGGCTCCCGAGCGGAGGAGGTTTTTGCCTTCCCAAAGCCGGGCTCTCCCTCCTGATCCATCTCCCTCCTGATCCATCTCCCTCCATCACACCAAAACTCCAGAGGCTGCTGAAACACGCGATTTCTTCCAAAAAATGGGAGAGGAAGGGAAGTTGCTTTGCAGGGTGATGGCCGGGCCAGCCCCCCGCAGCTCGGGGTGTCCCCAAGCTGCTGTTGCCCTCTGCAGCCCCAACCTGCCTCTGGGCCACCCCGTGGGAGCGTGGTGCTCAGGGCAGGGGGACACACAGTCCCCACAGCCACAATATTGAGGAATAAGAGGATGGTGTGAGATCTGAGTGCCACGGGCTCGAAGAAAGGCAGGGGACAGGGTGGTGGCGGTGATGCTGTTGCAGCCTTGTCCCCAGGTGGGACAGGAGCCAGGGCTGGCAGGGGAAGCGCTGCCTTGGCCTTTGTGCCGCAGGAGCGGGACAGGGGGAAGCACGCAGCAAACCTGGGGGAGCAAAACCCTGGGGCCAGATCCACCCAAGGGTTTGCCTCCTTGGGTGGCCCCTTCCTCAGTTTCCCCAGTGAAATGCCCACCCCCCCAGCTTCGGGGCTGCTGCCCGGCAGGGATGCTGCCTCCTCTTCCCAAGGGATTTGCCCCCCTGGGATGCCTGGGTCTCCTGGGGAGCGTGGTGAGGCCACGCTGTTGCTTTAAATCAGCAGCTGGATCCAGCTGTGACTGTGAGTAACCCTCGCCGAAGCCTTGCCCAGGCCTTTTATGCATTTTCCAGCGGTTCCAGAGGCGCTTGGCGGCAGCGCGCGGGGGGAAACTGGACACACGCTGGCGAGCAGGGAAGGGAGGGGAAAGGGAAAACATTTCCCTTCCCAAAGGAGCAGGGTGAGCCCGATGCTGCGGCTCCGGCAGCGGGCACAGGGGGAGCAGGCGGCTCATGGGGCTGCCCCTGCAGCGTGATGGGAACAGCCTTGTGGTTGGACACAGCCAGCCAGAGGCCCTGGGGTGTTCCTCCCAGCCCAGGGGTGTCCCGCCCAGCCCAGCGTGTCCCTGCGAGAAGTGCTTACCCCAGCGTGCCTCAGTTTCCCTCTCTCTGCTTGCTTGATTCAGCCTCACAGACAGCCCTGAGGTCTGGGTTTGTCCTGTGAACCCATGGCAGGATGGCATCCAGGCACTGAAGAAAACAAGCCCATGAGGATGGAGAAAGCCTGGAGGGATGGGAACACGGGGTTGAGAAGGGCGACATGTTCGTGTTGCCCAGAGCCAGAAAGGAGGGAGGAGAATGTTGCTGTGCTTGTCTCCGGGAGGGGAAGGGAAGGACCCGTTCTGCTGCTGGAGGGGACCGTTTGCACCCCCGACCCTCCCAAAGAGCAAAGGTGGAGGAGAGGGAACCAGGAGGGAGACGTTCCCAGGTTGGAGGGTTGGGAAAGCAACGTCACGCCAGCGCTGAAGCTGGCAGCTCTGCCCTGAGAGACGCTCCTGCCCTCCGCAGGGACCACGGGCCTTTTCTGCTCAGCCTTGTCACCCTGAGCATCCCACAAAGCTGGCCACGGGCACGGGCATCAGCCCATAGAAACCGCTCTCACAGCTCCAGCCGGGGAAGGGCTGGGCTCAGGGTGGCGGCACGCTGCGCTCGCAGCCCCGGGAAGCCCTGGGGGGACTGGCACAGACCCAGAAGCCACGAGCCGCACGGCAATGATATGTTTTCCATCGGTCAGGAGAGCGCTCGCGACGTCTCTCATGAGTCAGATGGAAAGGGCGGCTTAGGAGTCACCTGAGCCCGGCGGCTGCCAGCCCACGGCCCCTCTCCAGCCCTAGTGGAAAAACATACGGCCCCGGCACGGCACTCGCCTGCCGAGACCCCGAGCTCCGGCCGGGCCCCCTCCCGGCACGGCAGACGCAGAATCGCTCACGTTAGCCTTTTTTGGCCAAATCGGTTTAGGAGGGAGGCAGAGGCAACTCAGGCATCCCCGGCCCCGCCACTCTGCTCGCTGTTAACCATCGCCCCGCTGCTGCTCTTCACCTGTGCCAAAAACCTGGGCTCTGCTACAGCCACCGGTGGGTTCATCTTCAGCAAGAGATGGAGCGAGGGAGAAAGAGGGCATGGGGCTACGAATTTTGCGCTCCTTGGCTAGGGCTACTGGCTTAAGGCCACAGCAAAGCTCCTCGCTTCTACGTGCACGAGAAGGGAGGGCAGCACCCAGCATCCATGGTGGCACCCCCGGGCAGGCACCCGTGGGGCACCCCTTGCATGGGCATCGCTCCCTAGCCCAGCTTGGGGAACTGGTGGGAGAGGTGGCAACAGCAATTTGCTAGCCTGGGAGTATTTTAGCCATGCAGGAGCCCTCAGGAGAGGAGAAGAGAGCCGGCACACCCAGCTGCATTCCTGAGGTTTGGTAACCATGGTGGGATGTTCACCCGACAGTGAAGTCATGCTGTGGGCTGAGGTGGCCAGTGAGTTAATGCATGGATCCGGCTCCTTCCCTGATTCACAGCAAGCGTGGCTACAGCCCCGCGCCATCCGTCGGGCTGACGGTTCTGCCGCGCTGCCGTGGCTCTGGCATTTCCAGCATCTGGCTCCAGGGAGGCTCCGGACACTGCTGCTGGGTTGATCCCTGCCTCACCGTGGGAAATCAGCTCCTGCCGCAGGGTGGAGGGACAAACTGATGGCTCTCATGGGTCCTTCCAGCCCATTTGTATCATCACACTGAGCTCCCCATAATGCTTTACTTTCCCTACATCCTACTGCTGCCGCTGGTGACAACAGGACAGAAAAGCACCACCCTAAGAGGTCACTCCTGTAGGGCCAAAGCTTTGACGATCTGCCCAAGGTTAGGGAGAGATGGGGAAGGATGGTGTCCTGGTTTCAGCTGGACAGCATGGAAAGAGCAGGATGGAAAGCCCGTCGGTCCTCGGGGTGACGTGTCAGGGACACTCGATGGCACCAGCACCTCATGGTGCCAACACAGGGCACGTAGTCGTGGAGTTCGGCTGTAGGGCCCCACGGATCAGTGAACCAGAGGTCTGGTGGAGGAACTGGCCCTGGGACAGCAACCAGTAAGCTGATAAGATAAGATTATTCCCAGCCTCTGGAGTAGTTTTCCGAAGGTCTGGAAACATGGGAATGTGGCTGGGCTCCCCAGGGCCACCAGCCACCCTCCCCGTTTGCTCAGCCAGCGAGACCTGCGGCCTTTGGGCTGTGGTTATTCATGCGAAAGGTAAGTGCCTTAGAGTGACTTTTCAGCAAATATCAACTCTCCTCTGCAGTTCAGTCAGCTAAAACCCCATCAAAAAGCATATCCGCTTAGGACACGTTTCCTGATCAACCACCACAGCACACACCCTTCCACACCAGTCCCACACGTCACAGGGGGACTTCTGGGTCCAGGGCTGTTTGCTTTTGAGAACCAAGACCTTCACAAACACGCTTGCGTTCAACCTAAACCAGGAAACCCTCCTCCCTTCTCATCTCTCACGCAGCCAGGCGTGGAGGTCCTAGCTGGGATGTCACCAAGAAGCCAAGCACCATTTAGGGGCTGACACTAAGCCACCAGCAATGTCCCCTGCTCCAGGAGGGGACAAGCCACCTCCTGGGCGTGCCACAGCAGGTGACATCCCTGGGGGCCTGGGGGATGATGCTGAGGATGCGTAAGGGGCTGGCACAACCCAGCAGCCGCCGGGGTGTGTACCAGCCAGACCGGGAGGTGCGCAGCCAAACGGAGCCCGAGCTACAGCCAAAGAAAACCAGCGGCTCCAGGGCTGTTTTGCACCATCCGGGATGGAGCACCAGCCCTGCAAGCCGGCACTCGGGGCACCGAAGGGTGACACAAGGCAGCTCCCTGTCTTGAGGACCCCACAAAGCTTTCTGGGGCTCTCCCAGCCCTTACCCAGGCTTCGTTTCAGTTTGACACCCAAGGTTATGTGACGAACCTGGGGGACAGAGGGACCCATCCCTCCCCGGACCCATCCCTGACCCCACTCACACACCCAGCCCCAACAGGAGGATCCCTCAAACCCCTCTGCCCCTGGAAACGCCGCCTCCCAGCCTCCCTCTTTCCTCGGGCACTTCTGCCTCCACTCCACACTAATGATATTCATTTCGCCATCCTCTCCCGGGGCGCCGGCCCCTCCTGTAGCAGCTCTCGCTCTCCTCCGCCGGCTCCCAGCTCCCCTCCAGCCCGGGTGACTCACGCTCCAGCACACACTGAGCCCTTTCAGCAGCCCTGGGCCCCGAACACTGCCCCAGTCTTCCCAGCGCTGGCGTGCCGAGCTCCCCCCCAGCGCCCGCTGCCGGCACAGGCTCCCGGCCAAGGGCAGACATCCGCGCCCTCGCTGAGAGAGCGGCTTTCAGGGCCGGGAAGCCGAAGCCCTTCCCGGTGTGCTCAGGGCCAGGATGAGGCGCGAGCAAGCGGTGGAGTGGCTGGGACGGCCTCGCAGCCCAGGTCCCTTTGAGCAAGGGCCAGCAGTGTAAAAAAAGAAAAAAAAAAAAAAACATAAAATAAACAGATGTATTTGAAAAGACAAGAAAGGATCACAAGCTCCTAACGGCACCATTCTTGGCTCCAACAGACGAAACCTGCCAGGAGCCTTTTCCTCCCTTCTGCCTTCACCAAACTTTCTCCGACCGACAGCGGGGCACTGTCTGCTGTGCAGGGATGGGGGCAGAGAAGGGGCTCCTCTGTTCCCCAGCTGGCAGCGGGGTGGGCACCACCATACAAACCCCTCCTTCGCCTGGAAAAGTTGCAAAATCCTCCGTCAGAGGGGCCACGTTTGCAGGAGGAGTTCTTCGGGGCCAGGGCTGCGCGGAGAGCGGGGCTGGAGGCACGCTGCCTGCGGCACAGCACCGGCTCCCGCTTGTGCAAGGGGAATTGTCACCCTCCCCGGGGACTTGTGTCTCGTGGCCCCGGGATGAAATGCTGGAGCCTGGGAAAATCCACGTGTGGTGTTGCAGGGGAGGGTAAGGCTGGGGTATACCCCCAAAAAGAGCCTTACCCACCTCCCACAGCCGAACGCCAGGGCTTTTCGGCTGCCACAGCCTCTCCAGCGGGGTGTGCACACCCCCAGGGGACACAAAGGGAAAGGTGAACTCCTGCGAGCGTGGGTGACACAGGGGGGACATGCACAAACCCAGGGGAGGCCTCTGTGCACGAGTCCGCACGAGTGTCTCCTGCCTCCATCCTTCCTGCCTCTCGCTGCCTTTTTTGCCTGTGATTTTTCTGTTCAGTTTGCCAAAATACCCAAACTACCTGGAAAAAATGGTGACAAACTCCTCTGCAGCAGAGGCAGAAATGTGTGTGTGTGTGTGTGTGTGTCCCGGGGGTGGGTCATCATCATTGCAGCTCTCAGCAAAAGGAAGGGGCTGACCCTTGCACCCTGGGCAGCATCGCAGTGTTGCCGAGGTTGCATCGATTTACCCTCCCAGTGCTGCGGACCCGCATTAAACCCAGCTCCGGGTCAGGGAACAGGGATAAGAGAAAGGGGAAAAACCTGCAAACCCGACTGTGACAAAGCGCAAGAGGCAGGTAGCCAGGCTCGAGGTGAATCCCCACCTGGGGTTTGCTACCAACTCTCCGGTGAGCCTCCGCTGTCTCCCAGACATCTCTTTTCGGAGGGGACGGCAGAAAGATGCTGCCCAGGGGCCGGGTGTGTTTGTTCTCTTCCGAGAAGTAGGGTCAGAGAGGTGAAATCTTGAAATCTCGGCAGGAGGAATGCGGTGGCTGAAGGGCTGAGATGTGCATCGCAGCTGCGCTCCCCTCCGGGTGCTTGCCAGGTTTCGGTAGTGGAGAAGTCCTTCTTCAGCTCATATCTCCAGTGAAACTGCCACAACAATTGAAGTTGTATTTCATAGGCCTAGAGAGAAGGGTGAGGGTTTTGTAAGCAACGCTTAGCCTGGGAAAGGCCACCCAGCAGCCGCACTCCTGGCCACGAGGACAAGCCACCAGCGCATGGAGACCACGACCAGCAGACAGAGAGCCCTGGGACCAGTGGCAATAGTCCCACAGGGACAAGGACACAGCTTGTCACCAGCCCCCTGTACATCGGAGCAGCGAGCGTGGCCCATGGGGTTGAGTTGCCTCGGAGCAGAGAGCAAGTGCTGCTGCACCAGGCGGTGGCAGAAACAACGCCTGGCAAAACTTCTTTCTACTCCCTTCCTCCCCGGTTGTCCTTCCACCATCTCCTGATTTGTTAAAGACTGGGGGGATGGATCCTATCACCCCCTTGGCACAGCCCAGGGAGCGCGTGGGGAGGACGAGACCCACCGCAAGGGTCAATGCCAGCTGTGCCAGAGGTTCCGATGCCAAGGGGGAGCAATGGCAGCCACAGGGGAACGGCTGATGGATAAGGCTTAAATGCATAGTGACCCCTGGGAGTCCTAGCGCCCAGAGGGACCCCGTTTCCCAGGCCCAGTGTTGCAGAAGCGGGGAAAGGGCCAGAGCACCTTCCCTGTGTGCCAGCCCTGCAAGGCACTGGGGTGGGCAGGGAGATGGGAGCCCCAGAGGCAGCTCCACCCTGGGCTGGTCCCGCATTCCGGGTGGGTCCCAGTCCACTGGACTGAGCTGGAGGCACTTGCCACTTGCACCCAGGGCTGGGCCAGTATCTCCCGCTGCTCCCATTGGCCGTGGGATCAGCCGTTCGGGGGCAGAGCCGCAGCGCTGCCAGCAAAATTATCCTCGTTGCTTACAAAGGGAGAACTGATACATTTCACACCCAAGAAATACAGAAATTCTTTTCTCTATAATCTGGAAAAGCAACCGATACATGCGTGGAGGAAGGGGAGAGGCAGAAGAATGTACAGTGTATTTATGGAGCTTTTATTTGAGGCTGGTTCCCGCACGGCCAGGCCGAACAGCCCTAACCTGCTCTAACCTGCTCCCTCCTTTGTACGGGAATAAATTGCCTGAGTAACACCCAGCGAATGCACTGAAGCAACAGAAACCTGACCAGATGCTGCCTGCCTAAAACAGCGCGGCAGGAGAAAGTGCAATTTAGGCTGGGAGGGAAAGGGAGGTGCGTTAGTCCTTGCAACGAGGCACGTGTTGCACTATTCCTTTGCACCCCATTAGCTGTGGGTATAACAAAGGGAAAAAAAGCAGCGCTGGGTTTGTGCAGCCCCAACCTTTGGCACGGGTCGCACGTTCATGGATGTGGAAGAAAAGCCAGGTCTCACGTAACAGCTCTTAACTGGTGCAGGTACAGCAGGGGCCAAGTTTATGCGGATGCAGAATTGAAAGTTTTGCAATTTCACTGTGAAACTAACAGGATGT
>VYZM01001740.1:29748-56064 GCA_013398915.1 Dromas ardeola
AGACGCTCCGTTGTCCTGACAAACAAAATCTATTTCTAGCCCTCAGGGTCACAAATACTAGCTTCAAACTGTGCCTGGAAAACAAAATAAGCATAAGCTAGTACTGATCACGTTAACGTTTTAAGTTTCCAGCCAATCTCCAGCTGCAGCCCCCTAAGCACAGCTCCGCGGGTCTCCCAGCACAGCGTCTCCGGTGTCCCCAGCTGCACCCTCCCTACGCACAGGGCACCCCTCGCACCCTCACAAACCGCCCTGCCCGGCTGCGAGAACACACGTGACAGCGCTAAGGGATCACAAGAGAGACACCCCTGCCAACACCAAACGGGAACCTCAGATTAAATAATAAGGATAAAAGCAGGACCATCCCTAAAACTCACTCCCTACGCCTTCCCAGCGCTCCTACCCAGGGCCCTGCCCAGCCCCAGCTGCCTGCGAGGCTCAGAGGCAGCCCCGCATCTCTCCTGCTCTCGCTCATGGATCTCCCCATCTACCCCTGCAGCAGGCGCAAAGCGCTCTCAGCCTGGAAGGAGTTAAAATGAGGAGGCGCTTTTAAGCCACTATATTCGCATTTGAGACAAGCACCCTGCACTGGAGCCACAAAGGTATTTCTGGACCTCTTTGTGATGTTCAAGGAGGCCTGAAAGAGGGTGTGGTGGTAAAGTTTCCATTCCCTGTTCTGAGGTAGCCACGGACAACCTCAATTCCATGCTAATTAAATCATTACTGCATACTATCATATGACCTTTTCCATGGTTAAGAGCTTAACAGGAACTAATTGGCGCATGTATCCATAAAGATGCACGGGTCAAACTCCAGATTTGAGCTGCTCTGAGAGAACCCATGCATAAAAATAGCACTGGGAAATAAACCAGCCTGAAACGCAGCTTCCTTATCCACCTGGTGTTGAACTGGCAAACCAGAGCTTTTAGCTTCTTTGCTTTCCCCTTCCTTTTCTTCCAGAGCACAAGTCTGCACAGAAAGCCGGGCACAGCAGCAGCACATTTGGGGCAGTTGCTGCTCTATCGCATCAATTCATGACAAGACACAGAAGAAAAGCTCTTAAGGGTTAAAAAAACCTGATATCCTGCTCATTAGGGCTGAAAAGCAGCCTGCAAGAGCTCAGGCACAGTCAGGCAGTGACAGCCTGACTTGGAAGAGCCGCTGCAGTAGCAGGAACCTGTGCTGAAGGGGTGAAAAGGGAGCATCGCCTCCTGGTGCAGTTTTGCTCCCTTTGATCCAGCCCCAGTGCACAAGGGAACGACCGACAGAGCAGAGGTGTTGGGGAAGATCTTTCCCCGCAGTCCCTCACAGCCCCGGTACCCGGTACTGCAGGGCTTTTGGGTAACCTTCCCTCCTGTCCAGTCCAGGAGCGTAGAGGTGCCTGGTGGGAAGTCCCTGGAGATGGAGCAGACAACCAACAGCCCTCACTCCTTCCCGGGCTGTACGCCACATCCTCTCAGCTCCCTCCACAAGTGTTAAGGAAACTTTAATTTCTGCTCTCTCTGTAACTGGCCTGTGCCCTGTAAACTGGGTGCCAGCCCTGCACCAGGCTCCGCTGCCATCTGCCCAGCTCTTCCGGAGCACAGCTGGGCTCAGAAGAGCTACCACCTCTCCTGAGTCTTACTGGGCTTCTACTTGTAGCATGTGATGGCCTCTCCACATCCATGCAAACGAACAGATGTGCGCCCTGTCCTGGTTTTGGCCGGGACAGAGTTAATTTTCTCCGGAGTAGCTGGTATGGTGCTCTATGTTTTGTATTTGGGACCGAAGCAGTGCCGATAAGGCAGGGATGTTTTAGCTCTTGCTTACAGAGCGTGAAGGCCGTCTCCGTTTCTCACGCTGCCCTGCCAGCGAGCAGGCTGGGGGTGCACCAGAAGCTGGGAGGGGACGGAACAGGGACAGCTGACCCCAACTGACCAAAGGGATATCTCCTTTGGTGATAACGCAATGTGATGTTGTGCTCAGCAATAAACACTGGGGGAAAGAAGGAGTTAGGGTATCTGTCTTCCTAAGTAATGGCTACGCATTCCTGCTTTCCTGGAAATGGCTGAACACCTTCCTGCCCGTGGGAAGCAGTGAATGAATTCCTTATTTTGCTTTGTTGGTGCACACAGCACCTATTAAACTGTCTTTATCTCAATCCATGAGTTCTCTCACTTTTACCCTTCCGCTTCTCTGCCCACCCCACTGCAGGGGGGAGAGTGAGCGGCAGTGTGGGGCTGAGCTGCCCACCAGGGTTAACCCACAACACACCCCCTCCATCAGCTCACACGTGCCTAAGCAAGGACGTATTTCCCCAGGAGCCGATTTTCTAGCAAGGACAGGGCATTCCCGGTACAAACCACATTCACAGCCCAGAGGAAGGTCATTCAAAGAAACACGTGGGCAACACCAGTAACCACGCCAGGCAGCAGGACCAGCCAGCCAGCTTCACAGAAGATAAGGCAGCCTGGGACCTGCTGCTTTGCCCGGCCCAACAGCCAAAAATATTCTGCCAGCTCATCTGGCAACCCGCTGTCCTGTTCCCATTGCCCAGGAACGCTTTGAGAGGCATCTACGGAAGCCCAGAGGTCTCACCCTTGGACACGTAACACTTCACTGCCTGACTTGCCCTAAACTGTTCTCATTAGGAAATGGTTTTGCATAAAGTACTGACGTCAGAAGGTAAAGCTAATAAGAGATGTTAATCAGCCCCAGCACAAAAGGAAGGCGATTCCTGCATAATACCAGAGATTAAAAGCTCTCCTTTAGGATCAGGTCTGCGCTGCAGGAAGAGGCTGTGGTACAGGTGAAAGGAAAGGGGCTACGGCACCAAGCATCCAGCCAGTTTTCAGAGAGCTCCAGCCTGGATCACCACCTTTCAAAGCCTCCTTTGCCTCTGTAATGCACAAACACGATCCAGCCCTACGGAATAATTCCCACTGCAGGAAAAAATAAGGCAACCCCCCCAAACAAAACAAAAAGTTAGAGTGAGGGAAGGAAGCAGAGACAGGAAACTACACGGACGCTCTTCAGAGAGGCCACTGCTGCAGGATAAAGGGACAGATTTTTACGCATACGCTGAGGTTTCTTCTGAAACTCATTTCAGGCACCTGAACAAAACTATCAGCTCTGCACAAAGGCTCAAACCATCCCCTGCTGCCAGCGAGGACAGACTGCTTGTAGAAAACTATCTTCCCTTCTCACAGCTGCTTGGGGGAAGATGGACAGGCTTGAAATACAGGACATATTTCTAGCAGCAAGTAATGAAAATAATGAGATGTACAGCGAGGATATCTCTTTTTCAGGTCGGACTCTACAGACACAAGTGTGTTATTGTCCCCAGAAAGGTGTAAGCTCACCTGGGTTGGTTTTGGTTAAAAGCCTTGGTCTCTGCCTTGCGCGCGAACATGACCCAGGAGCCAAGACACCCTGCTGGGACTCGAGATGAAATCGGTTCTCAGTGCTGCCATTTCTGTGTGACTTGGGAAGTGACGTACAATTGCTGACACTGGCTTCTTCTTTAGTTGCTGTAAACGTGGTTTCAGGGAACCTTGGAAGCCCCAACAAGATTTGTAGAAGTTCACAATCGCTTAGACCCACCTTCCTGCGACGGTCGGCACAGGTTTGTGAAAACCTGCATCCTCACCACTTGCATCTTCAGAGTCATGAGGATAACAAGGTTGAGAGAGAAACAAGAGTCTTACGACACTCTCTCCTTGCCCCTGCCCAAAGCATGCTGGGGTTTGAAAGTACACTACAGGAAACAGCCATTTAGCTATTAAAAGATTTTAATCTATGTGGAAAATGAATCAAAAGTAAATTATTTCTCTCCCATTCTGCACAAATGGGGAACCATGCTCTGCTATGGTCAGGTCCTCAATTTGAGTGAGAAGATGACACTAATCTCCCAGTCAGCTCCACGTACGTATGACTGAAAACTCGACCAGACAAATTTTTAAGTTCTGGGAGAAGCAACCCAAGTTCTTTTTGCTGTTACTGCGTACTGTGGTAGCACCTAAAAGCCTTAGTTATGGGCCAAACTGCTCGCGTCCTCGTGTCACATAAGCACTGAGGTGGACTATGAGCTATGGGACCAGTTGTGCTGGCTCATAATCCATGATTTGCCCCCAGTTGCAGTGTGGATACACTGGCGCAGACGCTCCGGACACTCTCAATCCCTGGATCTGGGCAGAAACAGGAGACAGCGATGGCTGCTGTGGCCGATATTGCTGGGGCATGGTGGGAGTGCTGGGAGAACTGCCATTGCTCTGTGCCTGTGGATCACTCCCTGAGGTGGTGGCTCGTGACTAGGAGATCCCTGGCATGGAGGTTTTTGCACAGTTAGACAGGATGGAAATTTTGGCTGTTTCAAACAGCCCAGTTTCCACAGGGCTTGAGGATGGAAGGGGCTTAATCGAAACAGAACTGTTTTCGTCAATCCCAGAGCTGCCTCATTTCAGTTCCCAGTTGCTCGCTCGGAAGAGGAGGGAAAAGAAAGGAGCCAGTTTTGTGGAAAATCATGGTAGGCCACGATCTGCCGAGTTAACAAAAAAAAAAAACCAAACCTAAACCCAAGTCATCTGCTTAATAGGAGCCAGTCCATTGGGATACTGCAAATTTGATCCAGGGAGAAACCAGTTGGAGAAAAAGGTAAACATTTCAGCGAGACATGCCGCTTGACAAAGAATTCATTTGGTGCTAATGGTCCTGCTCCTTGCTACCAACATGAACCACGGTCCCAAAAAGCAGTGCATGAGCAGACACGAACAATAAAGTGATTTGTTCTCAGGAAGCATTCAGCCTCTGCCAACAGTCAACCGGATCCAGACAAGGGCTAGGGCAGTCAGACCGGCACATGGCAGACCAAACGAGGAACCGTATCACTTGGCACAGAGCTGCTATTTCCAGCACTTACATCCCATCCTCACGTTAGCTCAACTTTTTCACTCTTCAGAGGAGGAGTGTCTGACTACGTGTCTGTAATGAAATCTGGATCTACAAAGCCCAGAATTTTGCCCTGAGATCAGCAGAGGGAGGTGTCCTTGCCTTGAAAATGCCTTAGTAGGTGGTCTGATTTTCAGATGTCCTCAGCATTCATTTGTAGCTGTCAGCTACAGCTTAATATATAAGGCATCTTAAACATCTGCAGGATAAAACCTTATTGTTTCAGGTATCCACTCACCTTTATTTCTCCTGTTTATACTTAGCAGAATTAGCTCTCAGCATCATTAAAAGAAAGCCAAATAAAATTAAGTAACACTTTAAAGACTCCTAAGAAGAAAACCAGCAAGGCATACTGGAAATAATTTTTTAAATTAAATACAGTGCTAGGTCACTCACACTTGGTGTGAACAAAATAACTGACACTCCCCAAACCTGTGGACTTAATAGCATATGAGAACATTATTTCCCATATTTGAAGAAGATAAGAACTAAACAAACATTTAAAGCTCTCACCTGGATTTCTTACCATTTTTGTGAAGCGTTTTCACTTTCATGGCAATAAATTACTGCCCTAGTTTCTTGGAAACTTGGACCTTACGCCAAGGACTGCTGAGAGAACTTGTAAGAAAAGGAGGACATGTTCCAGAAAGTTATTAGATGTCCAAGGGTGTGCCACTTAGCCTGTTGTTTGGAGAGCATCGCATCCTTAAAGAGTGGAAATTTGGATCGTGATTGTGTAACTGAATACAATGCCCTTCCACTGCAGGGTAGGAAGCAACCTGGAGTTGGGAAAAAACTTGCTTTGAAACACCAGATCCCAACCCCTGACAAGATGCCAGGCTAGAATTGCTGGTCTGATAACACAGTAGGACAATATTCTATGTTCTGCGCCCAGAAGTTGATTTATTTTTAAAATCGATTAGCAGCAGATTTCCATGCAGCTTGGCCAGAACAGCCTGGTCTTGAAGTCTGTTTTGTTTGCCTTGAAACACCTTGCTGTTTCTCACCCGTCAATAATTCTCAGGAGTCCCGCTCCTTTTACAATTTATACAAATAGCAGAGGTTAGGAAAATGCAGCGTGGCCAAGGGGGAGAAGTCCACGTGGCTTATTCACAGAGATATTTTGGTACTTAGTTCCCATCGGGACCAGTAGAGGTTTGCAAGGCTACATCTATACCCTCTTTGCTAGCCATGTCCACACACCGCCTTGAGCTCAGTGTGCCACAAGGCACAGCCAGCCGTGTCAAAGGTGGCACGCTGGGCTCGCACACTCCTTAGATTACGCGAGCTGAGCAAGGCGCACCTCCCAGCTCTCCAATGTTTCCTCTCCAGGGAAATGGTTTGGTCCAATATTGAGCCCACAAGCAAGTGTGAGGATGGTCCAAACTGCCAGGAAGTTCTGGCTCAAAGATGAAGTTAAGCCCCAAGCTAAAAGTCTGGGTGTACTTAAATGCCTGGGAGAACGGTAGCCTGTTTGCTTTTCTGCTAGCACTACTTCTTATCTCGCCACTGTAACCTCCATCATGATTTATGAAGACTAGTGGAACTTTGTTTAAAGGAAACAACTCAAAGCCAAACCAAGCAACCACTGTCCCTCCCCATCATGGCAATATTTCGCCTCCAGAGAACTTCCTTGCTTGTCTACCCCTACGCACTTAAATCCTCCAACAAATAATACTCCTGACACCAAACCAATGCCACTGGTGGCATCCCACATGCCTGGGCTCTCCTCATGAGAGCCCACGAACAATGAGTGGCTCAAGCCTTGCTTTGCAACACTTCTGAGCAAACAAAGCTCCCTCTGCAGAGGCAAGCCAGGCTGAACAGAACGGAGCTGTGTTTTCAGCTCAAGCGGAGACAAAACCGTTGGGGACGGAATCTGTCGATAATAAACCAGAATGAAATGTGTAAACAAATGCACACCCCTACAGTTCATGAAACCCCAAACAAACCTATCAAAGAAAAAAAAAAAATCCCTTTAGAAGCATTTCTACCCAGTCACTTCCAGATAATTTTAAAGCACTTGCACTGAATGAGACTTCCATGCAAATTTAAGTAGACTCATTAAGTTTGTACCTCTCACAACACTGACCATAAAATTAGACTGAATATAGAGAAGTTATATCCAGAAGGCATGCTAGCATCACATAGCACTTTGGTCCCAGAAAAACTTCCCTTGCAGATCTGTGTGTCATATGCAATAACTGTATTTGTTTGTTGTAAACAAAATCGTACCTGCTTTACGTACAATCACACCCCTCTCATTCAGGCCAGCGATTTCCACTGCTCCCATTATGAATTCACCAGGGTGGTGCTGTATCTAGCAGCAGCCTCTACATGGCACGCACAAAAAATACCTAACAACTTTTAAGAGCGAGGTGCAGAATGTGCTATGTGTGTGTCACTGACCTCTGTCCAGGGACCTTTTCAACCCTGAATAGTGGTGTCCTACTATCAAAGGCAGAATCAACATTTTTCATTAGCTTCAAAACCTTCCGACTGGCATCACAGGGGGCTTTTGTGAACAAGACAGAGAAAAGGAGGATGACACATTACTTCGATGGCCTCTCAAATTACTGCTCAGATGACAATTTATTTCTAAGCATATCCATAGTTTCTCTCAAGTATTTGGAAAATGAAGTTTCTCAAGCATTAATATAAAAAATAGTCTCAGTTTTCCAGCTCCATACTCACACTTCAAAACATCAGAGGGCTGAACACGGAAAAATGTACGTACAGAGTTCTGCGTTGCAATAGGCCTGAGTAAGAAACAAACACACAAGCACATACCCTTCAGCTTGTTGCTTTCAGTCCAGTTCTGCAAGATGTATTTTGGTTTTCACTAATCTCGATCTGCTGGAGGGCACCCACCCACCTCCTTCAGCTGACTTTTAAGGAGTAGTACAATTTTTGACCTCAACTAATGGTAAAGCCAGTGAGGTTTTGGGGTGCGTTTGGTTTGGTTTTGGTGTTTTGGTTGGTTGGTTGGGTTTTTTTGGGGGGGGCTTGTTTGATTGGTTTGTTTTGTTGGTTTGTTTTGTCTCCCCCCCAGAAAAAACAGTCTGCACTTTTCAAAAGCTGCTCTGCTGTGAAATTAATAAAACTTAACTGCTGGAGCATCCTGTGTTCTCTTCATATGCAAATGAACATGCTTAGCACTTCAGCATTAACAACTTGGCCATTGATATTACATGCTGGAAAAAAGACAGCATTTCAGAGGCAAAAGAAAAGCTGCCTACCCTGGAAAACTACTAGGTGAGGTTTTATGGCTCTTTTGTGAACCAGAGGACATTTTTCCATTCATTGTGTTTATCAGCCCTGAGAGGCGGTGGGTGAATCTAAGCACAAGTCAGAGATTTTCTGTGATTTATTTGTCTAGTGTGGAGATCTACGTGACAGGGGCTATCAAGTGTCTATAATCACTTTGTGCCTTATGTACTTTGGGAGTGAAAGCAACACCCATACTCTGCCTGCTTTGTGTTAGGCCTGAAGCTACCGAGCGGTAAATTGTAACTTCCACATGAATATGACAAGATTTTAAACTGGGGGATGTCTTACCCTACAAAAGATCCTGATTCCAATTTTAGGTCTATTATCCAAAGGGGTTACATGAACTTGTGCATGGGATCCCTTTCTGCAAACATCTGACCCAGTGTCCCTGATCTTGGTGGCTCTTATGGCAACTATATCACACGAGGAAATGGCCTTGGCTCTTTAGTTGTCACCGCATACCAAGAGGCCCAATTCAAGGTGTCAGCAGAAGCATAAAGCTTTCTTCTGGTCACATGGAAATGACTGGTGGCTTTACAACTCATTACTCTAGGGGAAGGTGGCATCACTATTGGAGTTGCTTTACCTTTCAGGCTGTGTTCCATTCGCTTGTTTCTCAAGGTGAAACTCCAAAACAAAAGTCTTACCTTCTCCCTTCCTGTACCTGTTACAACACTGCTTTTGAAGTCTGCCTATGGCAAATACAGTCCCTGCTTTTTGTGCATTTCTGCCTCAGTGGCAGCCCAGTCCCAAGGTAAACTGCATTTCTGGAAAAGTTGTTGCTGTTGTCCTAACAGCTGTGTCACATGAGGGGATGTTACTGAAAAGCCAACCCCCAGTGAAGACTTTAGTGTTTCCTGGTCACTGTTACTTTTGAGAGAAAGAACAACAAACAACACTACTTTATAATTCACTGGCAGAACTAACTGCTGTTTTTTTATTTATTGGAGGGCTTCCTGATCTCTCTTGCCTAACCAGCACTTCATATTCACTGAAGGGCAGCACAAATTCCATAAAGACATAACCAGTCATTGCTCAGAAGCGAAGAACAAAAAAAAAAGCAACAAAAACCAAAAAAACAAAGAAAATTGTCCACAGCCACAAGAGAAAGTTGCTTCTGATCTGTTCATATTCTCCTGGTTTCTTCTATGAATGAAGAAATAAAGTTCTTCATTCCAGTGGAAAAAATGGATTATTCATTCCACAAATGTTAAACAGTAGAATTAAGAAAAAAACATAGGAAGAAGGAACAGGAGCAATTGCTGCAGATAAAGTTGCTGATCAGACCCTCAGAGGTGAGCACGGATGCTGCCTTGGGCACTGTCACAGTGTTTTTCAACTGCCACGGGTCAATCAGAAGTTGATGAAATACTTTATCTCCAGTCTCTGGTGGCCAAACACAGATCTCGCTCCACACACGGCTGCTCCAGGCAGTAAGGCTCTGCACATACGGTGTACATTTTCCCTCCCAGTGCAGATCCTTTGAACACAGATATCTCCCAACTCATTCACAAAGGCATAATTTTAAAAAAGCAAGTGACAGGCTAGTTCAGTAACCAATATGTAAACAAGACAGTTGCTTGGTCAGACTCCTCTGCTGAGCCCTACATACCATCTCCAGAGGCTATTTACTCCGACATAGAAGGCAGAGAGCAAGAGCTTCTTCTCAAGGCAGCAATGTCACTTTAGAATAAACGATCAGAGACACTGGGACTACATCCACCTCCCATATCAGTCCTGGGCTGCTGCTGAAACGTTGAACTGTAATAACAAGGCCCTTGTCTTAGCCAGCTTTAGAGAAAAGAGATGCATCCCATCAGATAATCCATGAATCACCGTGCAAGATGTATGCCGTGCAATATCAATAACCTCACTCTCTTCTCAGCAGGTCGCCAGTAAAGCTCATTACAGGAAGCTGGCACTGTCCTTCAACAACGTGACAGGTGATTCTTGAGGAAAGGAACTGTTCTCAC
This sequence comes from Dromas ardeola, assembly GCA_013398915.1. Lineage (NCBI taxonomy): Eukaryota > Metazoa > Chordata > Aves > Charadriiformes > Dromadidae > Dromas > Dromas ardeola. The sequence continues at coordinate 39,918 of VYZM01001740.1, forward strand.
TTCCTGTAGGACTGGCTGCCTGCAGAAAAACACCAAGAAAGGGTCTGTCAGCTGAAAGCAGGATTTATTACAAGACAGGAGCTGCCTGAGGGCAACACTTGTTCAACCTGTACAGTGACACAAACACCACAAAGAACATGCACAAAGGCACCTTAACCACTGATGTTGCAACTGAAAAATGCAGAATGTATTTATGGCAAACACTTGTTAGGGAACACGGAAAAAGCTTGTGGAGGAGCAGGGAATCACCAGGCCCAGTTGCACTCCTGACAAAAATCATTCCTCATTCTTCTGGTAGAGATTTTTGTACTACTCTAGCTCCACTGTGCCCTAGACGACTCGGTACACTGCAAACAGCTGGAGCCTGCCCATGCAGAGGAGCTTGGAACAGATGCAGAGCAAGGAACTGGATAGATTAAACCATTCAACCATGTCCGCATGGAGCACATATATGCAGTTGAAAAAGTCTAGATTTGGAGGTCCACCTTATGTTCTAGCCATGCTGCCAGTGTCATCCCTGTACCAGCTAGGAAGCGGAATCCACACGAAATCCCAGCATGGCTGGTTTTATTTGGAGGGGCTCGGTTTTGCTTTAAGGTACAGCTTTAGAGCCTGGCTAACAGCAGCGGGCTACATCTCAGGCAGGAATCTGGCCCCAGGCCTGTAGCTGCACTAAGTACCTGTGCTTCCTCTGCATTCCTCAGGCATTCCACACACTCCATGCTTCAAGAGAAGCAGCCCAGCTAGTTCAGCTATGTTTATGTAAAAGCAACTTATTTCCAGAAAATATACCTATAACAAATATTAAAAGCTAAAAATGTGTCTCTAAAATAAGTGAGCACATCAAGTTAAGTAAAATCAGAAACTCATCTTTTTCTCATAGCCCATCAGCTATAGAAACTTGTATTTCTCCAGAAATACCAAGAAATCCACAAACTAAAGACAGTCTTCCACTGTGTCAGAGTATTTTGATATCTAAAAACCTACATACCTATGCAGCAGGCAAATGGGAGGCAGCAATTGCTGAAATCTACTGATAGCTGATATCTGTGTATCTGACACTGTTTTTGACTTACAGATAAGTCACCTATGAAATTAAAGGAACAGTAGCACAGAGCTTTACTAGGAAAACATTAGTGACTCACCTGCTTCAGATGCCTCCCTGCACCATTATGTAACTGCTGGGAATTTAATTACCTTTGAGAACCTCAGGTTTGGACACAGGTGCTTAAAGCCCTTTTTAGTCCTTTAAAAATCTGGTCCTTACTACCTTCCTCTCACTTTTCACAATCATAAAAAACAGTGTGAAAGGCCCTGCAAGATGGACAATAACTAACAGGTGTTCTGTGACAGCACACAACAATGCAGGATACATATACACAAAGAGAGAGGAAGATGACTTGTTTGCAAAATAATTTCTTTGCTGTTTTTAGGAGGAAAATAAGAGTTTAACATTCAGTTACTGACACCAAGTCTGCCTCATGACATGTGGACAGATGGAAAACAATTACCTGGAACCCCAATAGAAAAGTCAGGAGAAAAGGTAAATGCATGAATAGTAAAATGTGATGCCCACTACACGTTCAGCTTTAGGACGCACAGACGCAGCAAAGAGGTATGTTGTAAGATAAATCCTATCCAATAAAAGTTAGAAGAGCCCAAGAGTCTGGAGTTACAAATTATAAACACTGAATCAACAGAGAAACCCAAGTGATGTAGAACTCTGATCACGCTCTGCTTTAATGCAATTTCAAAATAAAATACATTATACACTGTGCCACTGGAAAAGGAACTTACTCCAGGGCCCTGTGAGAGCAAGATACGTATGTCGCATCTTTCACAGAGGACTCACACACAGAGAAGTGTGAAGCTGCCCTGGAGAAACTAGAACATGTGGAGGAGTTTTTGTGCGCACGCACATACCCACTATGCTTTTCCTTTCTTTAGCAGGGCTTCTCCTTTTCAATGGGCTAGTGCTTTTGTAAATGAACTGAAACAGGAACCAGGGACAGACTCTCGGGTGTTAACACCACGTTCAGTCAGAGCAGAACATTGCTCCTATCACAGGAAACAGAAAGCACTGATGTCAGAGGTAAAACACGGGGCATACGCAGCAAAAGTAAAGCCAAAAGAGCTGGCAGTATTGCCTAAGCACAGGACTCTCTAGGTCAAAACCTCCCTTAACCACCAAGGACATTCCCTTCCATTGTCTCACCTGTACTCCCTGAATGAAACCACCCCATCTCCCTGCACACCCAACTGTTTGAAACAGTGAGTGAGCAACACAGAAGACTTAGGAAACTCTTTCCACCTCTGTTGCCGATTTGCTAATTCTGCTGATTTCAATTCTCTGTGTCGTTTTCCTTACCTGTAACGAGGCGCTAATGGTATACACATACCTCAAATTTCTTGGGAAGGTTTGCAAGGTATTATGAGTTACCCCGTTTTTGTGAAATGTTTAAAGATAACAGTTACAGCTAAAGAGTAGAACTGACGTTACATTGTGATTGGATAATCATCACTAAACCTCTTACGATATGTTTGGAATAAGAATATACAGCACCTGTCTCCTGCCATTTTCATTGATGATGGACCCAGAGGTGTATTTGAATTCAGCTAGTCCTATCCATGGTCCACCGAAAAATCTTACTCATTACTGAAGAATGCATCTTTCTTCCCCCCCCTCCCCCCCGAAAAAAAACCCAGAGCTTACACACCATACATGTGTTTACTGTTGTGTGACCATCTGAGATCAACATTTCCACTTTATTGGGCTCGTGTTGGCTGGCTTAAAGCAAGCGTCTGCCCTTTCCCTCCAACCTCAAGTCACGGCCCTCTTCTCTTCTGAGCCTGTTACAAACTAGTACTGCTTACACTTCTTCAGACAGCGACACATCCATATGGTTCTTGAATACAAGTCTCCAGCAGAACGATGACAGCCACAAGCAGCACACCATGCTTGGCTGACCTGAGCCCATCTTGTGAACTGCCTGACATCTGGTCTACATTCAGTTGCAGTGTAGGCACACCCAGGGATCCAAATTCAAGAACATTAAACAAGTTACACAGCAGATTGAACAAGTGTCTAAAAGAAAGGAAAAAGTCTAATGACAGCTAGAGAAAGTCTAATCTGAGACTAGAAGCTTCCCCCCAAACTTCTGAGAATTTGGGCCACATCTCCACCCAGAGACAGGAAAAAGCATGTCTCTCAACTGCTCACATGACAGCCTAGAAATAGGAGCAGTGTTCAGCAGGATATAATTACATGGTTGTATATTCTGCAGATGACAAGTACAATGTCATATACTCCTGGCACATTTGTAGCATACGACTTCATTCCTGGAGAGCTACTACAGCACTCCCTCCTTTCCTACCCCAAGGACTGACAAACAGAACGAAGACTTTTTCCACTTACTCTGTCTGCTCCTTGTGGATGATCCTGAGGAGCTGGGACGGCTTGTTTGTTGGGGTCCAGACTGAGAGAACTGGGGGGCAATGGCTGGCGTCTTTCCCTTTCTAGGGCTGGCACTCTGCACTTCAGGAGTGCGAGGGATCTTGGGTTTGCTGGTGAAGGCTGAGGGAAACTCGCTGTAGGAGGAGATGGGAAGGGTTAGCAATGCACGGAGAAATATGTATGCATAGTAAATCTGCAACCAAGTGAAACCTGCAGTCATGCTGTGACAGTATGATAGGCTGCTCAAAATTCAGGGAGACTGCAAATGGAAAGGCACATGGCACCACAGGTACTGCCCTGGGGCATGTACTTGCCACACAGCCTCTAAACCTGGCTCTATCGACCCGTCTATCCTACTCAAGTCTGGTTCTTTGGACAACAGGATTGAACAGGTTCAGTTAAATCCCCTGCAAACAAGTAATAGATCTTTAACTTGTTTTCCCCATTGTATTTATCACACACAGAGACTCAATCTGAGATGCAAAAAACCTATAGAAATGCTACAGCACAGGAATACATGCTTTTAGGGCACAGACACTATAATTTCTCCTAGGTATCGGTCACAATCTTGGCAGACACAGGCAGCCTCCCTGGCTCCCAGCTGCGATAAGGTTTGTAGAACTCCCTGAAGGCTTTGTCAAAAGAGCAAAAAGCTGTGATGGCATCTATGAAATAAATTCCCTAAGCACACAGGTTCCTTGTTCACACTGAAAACATAAACCAGCTGCTGCTATTTCACAGTCTGCGTGTGCTGCAAATATACCATTCTTTAAAATTTAGTCCATGACTGTGTGAGGATATACCATCCTTCCCTGCCTCCCGCCATCAATATAATCTTTCCCAGGTAAAAAATGGAGGCTACCAGGAAATAGCAAGTCTCTAATCTGAATCGATATACATGTTTGGTGTAGTGAGTCAATTTTATCTTAAAAGGAGAAAAGGCTAACTGAAATAACAGCTACATGAAAAAGCTCATCATATTTAAAAAGCAAATAAAAGCCGAGCCAAAGGAAGGAGATCAAAAAAGGTGTCATCTGAAGACAGGTGATTAAAATGGAAAGTCCCCGTGTTATTAGCGCCATCAAAAGAACCCTTTGTGACCATCAGAAAGAGTGATTAGGAGGATTTTCAAGACATTTAATCTCCCTTCCTCCCCTGGGAATGCTGCTGAGTCAGTGCTGATTAGCCCTTCCATACCCCTGCTTCACCTTGCAGGAAGATTTGAGCAAGTGTTTCCTTTGTGTTTTAAATAGCATTAGTAGTTGGTTATTTTGCATATGTATATGCTAACTGTTAAGGACAGAGACATGCTAACTGGTCTGCTAAGAGCCATCTCTGCAGCCCTCTATATATCCGAGTATCACAAGTATTACGCTTGTCTCATTTCAAAGGAGGAGGTGGCAGATGGCAGCAGAAACATACTAGCAAAACAAAACCAGAAAAGTAAGATTGGCTAGATAAAACCCCAAGCCGTGGACCACAGACATATTTAAATATCTCTCTCCATAAAATAGTCTCATTGTTACTGCTTTGTCGTAATTTTATTCACTTTGGTTCAAGAGCTGGGTTTTCAATTCGCTTGTGCTCTTCGTGGTAATCTTATGTACTAATAGATAAAAAAGGAAGCTCCAACAGCCCCACAGCAGTTTCTGAGTCACAAATGAGCTCCCCCCCCCACCCCCCATTCAGGATAGATAGCAAAACCCTGCCCCTGTACTGCCATACACTAAAAAGCGTTTTTATATCCATCAAGAATCTCCCGAGAGTTTCACTGCAGTGACTCAGGGCAGTTCGACTATAAGCACTTTGGAGACAAGGCAAAGTCCCACACCAGAGTCACTGTACTCTACCAAAGTGAGAGATACACAGTGGTCACACGGGATGGCTCACATCTTTGCAAACTCTTCAGGAAGGGATTGTATGAAATAAGCTGGTAGCAAACACTGTGAAGTTGGAAAAAAAAAACAACCGTGCTGTCTTTCTGACAGGATGCAGAGCAGATCTCGGTCTCCATGTGCCCAGGTGTCACAGAACCACCTCATCTTTTACTACATCAATAAATAGGCCAAGATTAACAGAAAATAATCAGTCCTCAGACTAACACAGAAAACTGCTATTTGTCATCTTTTAGAGCTTGATGAGATGAAGAAAGAAACAGCAAAATCTACCATGGGAAAATGTTCCATAGTATTTGGTAACGGGGTCATTTATGACAAGGTGTGGTAATTTGAGCGCAAGTGCTCCAACAAAAAAACCAATCAACCACCAAACAAAAAAACAAACCCACAACAAAAACTTACACAGACACCTACATTTGCATTGAGAAGAAAGAAAACTGCTTACTTGGAAAAATGAAAATAATTGTCTATAGAAAAGTGCACAACAGACTGACACTGGGATTGGAATAATCCACCAGGAGACGTGACAGGACCTGAACGTACAAAGATGTGTTAGACCATTTTCTCCAAAAGAAATACACTTGGACTTTTCGCCATTTTTACCAGATTATCAGAAAAGCAAGACCATTCGAGACCTAAATAAGGCTCTGCAGAGTTTAACCTCTTTATGATGATGATACGAGACATAGTCACAATATAAAAAAAGGGATTCCTTCAGCCAGCCACAATCATAGAATCACAGATTTGTCTAGGTTGGAAGGGACCTTTCAGATCATCGAGTCCAACCATTAACCTAACACTGCCAAAATCACCACTAAACCATGTCCCTCAGCACCACGTCTGCCCGTCTTTTAAATATTGCCAGGGATGGTGATTCCACCACTTCCCTGGGCAAGCCTGTTCCAATGTTTGATAACACTTTCTGTGAAGAATTTTTTCCTAATATCCATCCTAAACCTCCCCTGGTGCAACTTGAGGCCATTTCCTTTTGTCCTATTGCCTGTTACTTGGGAGAAGAGACCGAGCGCCACCTCGCTATAACCTCCTTTCAGGTTGTAGAGAGTGATAAGGTCTCCCCTCAGCCTCCTTTTCTCCAGGCTACACAACCCCAGCTCCCTCAGCCGCTCCTCATAAGACTTGTTCTCCAGACCCCTCACCAGCTTCGTTGTCCTTCTCTGGACACGCTCCAGCACCTCAATGTCATTTTTATAGTGAGGGGCCCAAAACTGNGCTGTTGGCCTTCTTGGACACCTGCACACACTGCTGGCGCATATTCAGCCAGCTGTCAACCAGCACCCCCAGGTCCTTTCCAGCCACTCCTCCCCAAGCCTGTAGCGCTGAATGGGGTTGTTGTGACCCAACTGCAGGACCCCGCACTTGGCCTTGTTGAACCTCATACTGTTGGCCTCAGGCCCATTGATCCAGCCTGTCTAGATCCCTCTGTAGACCCTTCCTACCCTCCAGCAGATCAACACTCCTGCCCAACTTGGCGTTGTCTGCAAACTTACTGAGGGACCACTCCAGGTTGTTGATAAAGATACTAAATAGAACTGTCCCCAGTACTGACCCCTGGGGAACACCACTTGTGACCGGCTGCCAACTGGATTTAACTCCATTCACCACAACTCTTTGGGCCCGGCCATCCAGCCATTTTTTTTACCCAACGAAGCGTACGCCCATCTAAGCCATGAGCATCCAGTTTCTCCAGTAGAATGCTGTGGGAAATGGTGTCAAAGGCTTTACTAAAGTCCAGGTAAACAACATCTGCAGTCTTTTGTTCATCCACTAAGCAGGTCACCTTATCATAGAAGATCAGGTTCATCAAGCAGGACCTGCCTTTCATAAACCCACGCTGACTGGGCCTGATCACCTGGTTGTCCTGCATGTGCCACATAATGGCACTCAAGGTGATTTGCTCCATAACCTTCCCCAGCACCGAGGTCAGACTGACAGACCTGTAGTTCCCCAGATCCTCTTTCCGACCCTTCTTGCGGATGGGCGTCACGTTTGCTAACCTCCAGTCAAGTGGGACCTCCCCAGTTAGCCAGGACTGATGATATTTTTTTTTTTACAATTTTACAATTGTAAACTCAAGTCTATTACAAATTTCTCTTTGATTAGCTAAAAAGCACAACAAATGTATATTCTTACATGATCAAAATGCAGCAGGGAATAGCAATGTAGGGGCAGCTGCCAGTGTGACATGTATCAGCTAGAACAATCATTTGTTCCTGTGGAAATAAAACAACTGCAATAGACATGTCCCAGCTAGGACCTCATTCTTTTCTCAGACTGATTTAGCATAATTTCACTGATCTCTGTGCAGTTAAATTCCCAATTTATACTGCTAAGGAAGAGGGGAAATAGCAGTGACTGCTTCATTGCCACAACTTGGCCCTCCTTGAAAGGTCTTGGCATTTGCCTAGTAAGAAGGAGACATCTCTTACAGTGGTAAGAACTATGACCAAAGCAGCAATTTATCCTCTCTATTTGTTTTGCAAACAAATTAAAGCATGCTTCCAAGAATGAAAGAATGAAAAGGCAGGTCTAGCTATTGCAACACCAATGTATTAACAAAAGACCCTTGACACAGGAAACCCTGTGTTTGCTTGGGCTGTGAATGGCTACAGTCCCATATCCGTAACTCGAGGCTGCATTTGTAAATACAAATTACTGTATACATACTAAGGAAGCACGCAATGAAAAGACATTATCTTCTTTGGCAGGATACGGCACCTGTGCCTTCAGTTAGAGATCCATCTCTTACTGAGATTTAGATATATATTTATGAAGAAAAATTAAAGATTACTGGGGACATGTTTTTTTAATAATAGATTATGACTGTAGAGAAGAAAAGCCTCTCACCAAGGTGGAGGGCAAGATGCTGCCAATTTGGCTTGCTTCTTGCAAGCCAAAGCCTGAAAAATAATCTCAAAATTATCATCACAAAGCATCACAATTAGCATCACAAAGCAAGGAATTTGGCCATAAAATTCTCATGGTCTATTTGTATTTGTAGTATGTACTTAACTACTGTTAGGACAAGCAACAGAAATAAAACCAGTAATGCTGGGATAGGGATATGACTACTAAGCACATCACCTGCTAACCAGTGATAATTTGTTGACAAAATATAATTTCTCAGAACTCGCCATGGAAACAGCACAACTCGGGGGGAAAACACCTCCAAAACACAAAACCACACCAAACCCCCTAAAAAAACCCCAAACCACACACAAGCATCTGTAGGCCAGAAGGAAACAAAGCTCTTAGCAGAGAGTCCAATTTTCAAAAGCGCTAGAGGTTTAACTGACACAAATAACTAAGCACTTCTGAAAAATCAGATCCATAAAGAGTTGGTAAAACCTTTCCTTTAACACATCTCCACCCATTCTGTGTTTTACTTCTGGAATGTACTTGCTTTTACAATTTCTCTACACTCACTGTTTAAAACTTGGCCCAATCAAATTAGCTATAGGAAAAAGCTGTTAATGTCTGAAGGACACATGCGGGCTCTGAAAGACTTCAGTAAACCTTGGTCCAACTGCTAATGAATTCCTAGTTCTCATCCAAGGTATAACATCACAGACCTACATATGACAAAAGCTTCAAAGGGCTAAAGGTATGAACAGTAGAAGGAGAGCAAGATCTTTCATCTTCTTTTGACAGAAATTGTTTGAAGGAAGAGTTGAAACCCATTGCTGGGAGAATTCATAATATTGCCTCCCTTGCTATAACCGGTCTAGTGGGTAAATCAGGGACTCTGGTCAGCAGCGCTAGCAACTCAGCATGTTTAAACACTCTAAATCCACTTATCACTTCATTTTTCTTCCTTCTGCAAGTTAATTCCTGCCCTGTTCCCACAGTCCTACCTATTTCTTTACTAATAAGTGATTTTTCATGGGTTAGAGTCAAGTCATATAAGGAAGCAATCAGGAAGTTTTATTTGCAGAAGATTGCATTGTGTGTACATGTGAAGTTCATTAATAATGTATTGCTTGAGATTTCTCCCATTCTAGGCCAGATGCTTAGAAATTGAACAGCTGCCTCTGGCACAGCTAAGGGTATTTTGTTTGGCAAGCACCACCACAGCTGTCTCAGACCAGACTACATCATACATCAAATGACTTCACAGATTGTCTTTACAGCAGCATGGAATTAGCTGGTAAGTCCCCTCAGACTCCTCCTGCACTTTTAGATACTCCCCTGGATAAATCATACCTATGCGATTGCCCATTTACTTTGTCCTGGGTGAAGTCAGTAGATTGGGAAGACAAGATATTGTCACCAGCTGGGATGCTTCGGTCCATTCTATGGCCTGATGAGAATACTTTAGATGACTTCATTTCAACTGCTATTTAAAAAAGAAACACGGTTCAGTGAGGAGTTGTTTCTTTACAATTTTACTAGAAACACAATCAAGTCACAGTTCCTGCTGTATGAAGGAAACCTTGAGATAATGGCAGGCTACTGAGTTAGTGTGGCAGGGTGCATTATGGCTCATCAGTTGAGCCAAGCCAACTGCAAGCGCGCATGCTTCTAACCCTTTGCACTTGGAAAGTAAAACATGCTTAGATGATTTTCAAAGCAGCTCTAGACTGCATTTGCAATGGGCTAGGAGCATGCAGATCATCAGCTAACATATATCAGCTAATGACTGATATCTCATTAAAGGCACAGGAATGCAACCACTCGCAGTTGTCTGTACATATCCATAGTAACAGGCAGCCACCGTGGACAAAAAAAAAAAAAAAAAAAAAAGAAGAGTGTTTTACACTTCTGTCAGACTTACATTTGTTCAATATACCTCACTTTCTGCCTTGCACTAATGGAGAGGGGAAGGACAGTTTACTGAGAGACACCGGGCTACAATATGTGCAAGTTCAGTAAGAGTTTAAGGAAAATCCGTATCTCCATTCCTCCCATGCTCAGGACAGGTTGCTGTCCTGGTTTGCTGTCGCATGTTGATATGGATGCAGATCAGGTCACTTTCAGACAAGCATTTGACTGCCCAGCGCATGTTCTGTCTGACATTCAGCATAATGCATGTAGCAAGATGACCAGGGGTCACCTTTAGTCCACAAGTTTTCTGCTCACAGGAGACAAAAAAGAAAAAAGCGCCAGAATTATTGATTCTTTACCAAAGTGATAACAAGGGAGCATGGACCCAGACAAAAACAAGATTGACTCAAGCTGAATGAATCCAGGCATGGAGGACATTAAGAACTGCTTTCATTTTTAGAAAACAAAGAGGATCAAGGTTTCTTGAGGCTAAACTTAGCTTCCTTGAGATGTGACCTTGATGATGCTAACTGTTCACATGAAGCTTTTATTCTAACCATTTTTTCACTCTTGGTCTCTTACTATTCATTTCATGACTTGACTGCCTGAAACTCCGAATCCCAAAGTATTTGTGTGATGCTGGAAAACACACATTCGGAAGTGAGCAAGTTCCTGGTACTGCATAATGACCATCAGACCAAGATCAGAACTCAATAAATTGCATATTTATTTCACAGGAAAGATGTTTGGCAGGGCATGATGAAAGTCTCTAGAAGCGGTGCAACTATTTTTAACACCTTTCTGTTACGTACTGTTCCCTGCCATATCTTAAAAGGCACTAGAAGAGAAAGGGTTTATTTTCCATTGTATTAAATTAAAGCCTTTCCAATTTAAGAATTATTAAACCCAGTACCTTTTGGAAAACAGGGGATGTCCAATGACCCAGTCTAATTATAATTATACAGAATGAAATTCCTGTCACTAACATGAACAACCAGGGGATCCAGCAACGCAGTCTCTTTCTTCTCTTAATCCTAATTTCTAAATCCCAAAAGGTAAAACAGACAAGCATGTATTTCAGTGGCTACTTGCAAAAACCTGAAATAAACCTCTGGCAATCCTTCAAGTAGCTCAGTGTTGTTTTATAGCCTGGATTAGTGCTAGGAAGAATTGTCTCTGCCACACACAGAAAGTATTTGCCTTTTTACATGTATAATGGATACAAACTTGCAATATTCTGTATATCCTGACGTCCAAGATTTTTCTACAAGAGAAGATAATATAATCCGCTTCTCTTATTAATATCCACCTTTGTATAATTTTGACTGAAAACAGCAAAGAAACTGTCTTAGACAGAGGCTACAAGCAAAGGTCTGAAAATAAGAAACATTAGAGTTGGCAGGAATTTCTTCAGCATGAAGGCTTTAAATCAATATTCTCCATCAAAAAGGAACAACATTTACTTTGCTGAATTACCCAGGTTCCCTGTTCAAACCTCCACAAATCTTTACAAGCAAACCATCAGAGAGCATGAGAAGCACAGAAAAGGTAACAAGGTGAGTGAATGCATTTCACTGGCAAGATATTATCAGATTGTGGTTCAGAAGGCACGCTGGGCTCCTGGTGGCTGCATAATGCCTTAAAAATGGCATCTAATTACACTTTAAAACAGCAAATAGGAACACCTTTGATACCTGTTTGGCTTAATTTCCTTTACGGAGCATGAATATGTAGAACTCAATTTTTTTTCTTCTGCATAGGAAAACTGTCAAGGCAGTATGCTTTCAATTAGTTTACAAGCTCTGCTGTCCCGAGCTGCTGCCCCTGGGCAGCCAACCTCCCTGCACAATGGGCTCAGCTATACTCAAGGTGGTACGGCACAAAGCAAGGCTTGAGGACTGCAGCTCTCATTCCTACACAAGTGCCCATCTTGAACAGGAGCTTCATCTGCTTCTGTCATATGGCTTTCATTCAGCATGTTATATTTATCAGCTCTAGGCATTACGCAAGCAGATTCCTGTCTGCAAGAGCTTCGTTACTTTTCTCAGAATCCTTTTCATTTCCTCTAGGAAATTTGAAAAAAAAGAAGAGAGAGAAAAAAGTATGCTATTCCTTTACTGCTTCAAAGCATATTTTGCAGCAAAGCAAAGGCACGCTTTGTCTGAACTTATTAATAATTCTGTACTGGATATGCTGCAAGATCCTTTATCTAAGACTTCAGAACATTTTGCCTTAAATCCCTAATTGGAAATGTTAATGAATCCCTGCAAGAAGGCCGAAACTTCCACATCCGAAGTTCCATGATCCTGTGGCTATCAGTTCAGAAATGAAGTATTTCAGAAGCCCATAACCTTTTAAATTCCATCACATGTTTCTGAGCTCTCAGGTCCAGCTGAGTTTGCATTAATTTCAGTTTAAATTGCAAGGACAGAATCTTCAGCAGCATCACCCACAATGTAGCTATACAGCACGGGGCTTCCCATCCTCCACAGCCTTTTATGGTTTGAATGTAGTTGCAAATCTAAGCAGATAACTGCAGCTGCCTTCAACTTTAATAGAGAGGTCTAGCCAACAGAGCCTGCAGGTGCCAGCAGACAGTGATTCATTTAGATCCAAACAAGGGTATATTTGATCAAGGAAGGGGCTTTGCCTGTTGGGAAGTGCACTGTCGCTGGGCTGCGGCTCTTTCCCTAGGCAGAGGACATCGCGGAGTGAAATACAGTATGCCTTGGGAATGATCCTTGGCCCTTCCACAGGAAACAAGATGGAGCGAGGCAAGCGAGACCACTGGTCTCTGCTGACCACACATTACCTTCTGCAGCCATTCATTCAGCTTGAGCCAAAATCCAACCATGTGCCTCAAGGTCTTGCAGACTGCCCCAGAGGGCCAGTTCCAAGGCTACACTTAAAAAAACTCCATCAATTTACAACACACAAGCTAGGCCCCAAATGCCTGTCCCAGTCAAGACAGAGAGCAACAGTTAACAGCAGCATTCACAGAATATCCTTACATGAAGAGGAAATGCAGAAGTCAGAAATGCTGGACCTGCTCCCACCACAAACCGGGGGGTGACCACTGGGCAGAGACTGCAGCTTCTCATCCCTGTCATGACATGAATTGGTATCGTTTTCTGGCCTGGAGAAGAAAGGAGAATGCAGGGTGATAAATGTTTGCAGTATAATAAGTTGCATGACAGTAAATTCTAATTTCTTCTAATTGCCTGTAATGACATAGAAGATACTGAAATTATTTTATATTTCATATTGCAAACTAGTGCTAAGGACGTAATTTAACTGCATGACTGTAGCTCCCCCAAACCAGCTGATGTCAGATGTATTTGAAATTAACATTTTTTCCTACTGCAATAAAAGAGCTGAGGAAAGGAAACCATAACTCCTTGCAGTCTGAAGACCCAAAATACCAGCAGGATACTTAAAGAAAAAGACTGTAGCAGTGGGCTTGAGAGATCTTCAGTACTTAGCTTTTTCAAGGATTTAAGATTTGTTCCAGAATATTACAAGGATTTCACTTCACAGAGCAATATGCAACACAGACTTAAAACAAAGTAGATAAGAAGCAGAACTGCTGATTTCCCAAGTGAGGTGGAACAACGAGAAACCGAAGTACCTGAAGGACAGAATAGGGACAAGATTGCTTAGTAATAAGCAATAAAACACAGCAGAAGCAAGAGCGGTATGAGAAGTGTGTGAAAAGAAAATGGCAGACACAGAAAGATTCCCTGCCCAATATCAGGTTAAGATAACTAGACTATATTTCTAGTTAGGAAGGATGCAGTCCAAGGAGGCAGTTAACGATTTCACAGCTAAATCAGTTTCTAAGGAAACAGCTAGCAGAATATCAAGTAGTTCAGTCCCCCCTTGAGTGATCTCAGCCAGTGAGTCTTTAAAGAGGAGGGGGGGAAAAAAAAAAAAGAGAGGGTGGGGGGGAGAAAGAAGCAGCTTTCCAGTATTTCCTGGCTCCCTCAGCTCCATACAGCAGGAGCTTGTCCGTATAGGGATCCCATGACAATTCTTCTGAAGTAACTGGAGCCTTGTCTGCACTGGGAAGTCATAGAAAAATTAGCATGGAATAGTTGCTACATGTGCAGTGGCTATTCCGCATTAATTTTCTGTGTGAATACTTCTATTCAGGACTAGAAATCTGCCCCCCTTCCCCCCGCCCTTTTGGAGGTATGAACCAACAACTCAAGGAGATAAGTTATAGTATCTCTATCAACTGCTTCCTCTTTCACGATGTTTTAAAAATGGAGTATCTTACATCGAATCTCACATGAAGAACTTCAAACAAGTTACATTCACTTCAATTCTGAATGCAAGCATTTAAACATATTTTTAATGTAGTTTAACTATTCTGCTGAATAAAAAACTGTACATAATTCAGTTAAACTGTCCTGGATTGTCACTGTGTAGACAAGCTGCATATGAGGCTAAAAAGTCTGATATTTTTCATGCTGTTTCATCTGATATAAACACAAGCCACTTAAATTAATTTCAAATGTGAAATACATCCAGTTCAGATATCGCTTTCAAATTGAGGCAGATAAGATTTGGTCACTTTTATTGTTTTCCTCTTGCAAGGCTTCCTAAGAGAATATGTCATCATTTTCGTAAATGAATTCGTACTAAAATTAGAACAGCATAAAAGCCATCAAAGCTTGTCCTTTTCTGTTGCAAAATCTAGTTTAAGAATGTCTTCGTCTATTTACTGCAGTTTTCTTGTACACAAATTACTTAGATATAAAGCACAAACTTCTCAGGGTGGTATCTCATGCTTCCTACCTAAAACACGGGAGCACTAAACACTCATATTATTTCTACCATTTGGCTAGAGCAGGAGGGAAATTAATTTTCACATATTTTCACCGCGTTAGATTTCTGCTGATTACGTTTTTCCTCTCTAGTTTGCACAGTGGGGCAATCTGTAAAGACTGCTTCATACCATCAAACTAACACTTCTCTTAGACCCAACGCTACCAGAACTAGTATGGTAGAAAAGTGTTTTTTCATTTGTACCCAGCAGTGACCTGAAGCTGCCTTGTGGAGGCACGAGCCGCACAGCTCTTCACAAGGAGATTCAATTTTTCACAAAATACAGGACCAGTGTCGCTGTGGTATCCTGGGATACTGTTGCGTAAACATACTACCTGGGTAGATTGTGGTAAAGAGAGGCAGGAGATCACTTCTAGAGATTACTTCTGATACATAAATTGCAGTGTGCTACGTGGCACCAGGAAATAAAAGCCACTTCCCTGGGTTTGCCATGTTTTTTTCTGACTTCCCATAGGAAAGTCACTTCATTTTCACAAGCTTATTTTCTCTCCACTTATAAAGCAGGAACGCAATGCTTAGACACTCCAATGGTAACTAAGATAATAAATAACTAAAAAATATTTTCTGAAAAGGCTGTAAGGCTGCCCTAACGGCCGATTCCACAGAATCAATCCAGGCCTCCTGGCCCACCATGAACAAAATACTGTGCAGGGAAAGTGGGATGTTGAACTCGGTAACACTGACCCCACAGTAATGTGGCATAGTATATTTAGTCATGTATTAGCCAGTTTAGATTTTTAAGGTCTGCAGTTCTTTCGGAGGACTGCAGGAAAACGTTTAGATAATCACTATGCTACCAATATGAGTTTATATTAATTAGTTGCTGTTCTCTTCTTACATACAAACACACATACATTTAATATATCGGAGAGAGCTTGCAAAAGCTGTGTACATTATGATGGTGCAAAAGTTGACCATTGTGAGAAAGGACACAAAGTCGAAACTCCAAATCTGCCTTCTGGCTGTACCAGGCAGAAGAAGTGGGTGCCACGCTCAAACAGATGCCATTTTTTCCAGGCTAGTACTCAGAAGAAAAATCAAGACTCCGCAAGACAAATTCTGCCCCGGGATAGCCAAAGGTTCTTTTTCTGCTTTGGAAGTGTGTGTTTCATTCATCTTAGTTTTTAAAAAAAAAAAAAAAAAAAAAAAAAAAAAAAAACGT
>VYZM01001740.1:56079-90824 GCA_013398915.1 Dromas ardeola
AAAAAAAAAAAAAAAAAGGAACGTCGTCCAGGGCTTTTTCCATGCGCAGATCTGATATGTTAGGCTTGTCCATTCTAAGGCCCTGGTAACATAATGAATATAATCCCAAATGAATGGTACAGCTGCCAAAAAAGACATATTTGAATGACTCAGGAGGGCTCCCAGTCAGATCACCTGCTTGTAGGAACACTAGTGCCAGCACAAGACAGTGGGAGGGAATTAACATGGGTAAGATAGAGCTGGAACCACTCCCTATCCACAACAGCAGACTTACATCAGGTTCAACTACACCTGTGTAACTACTGCCTAAATTGGTCCTCACTGCCTTCTGTATGGATCTTCCACATAAACTGGGGAAAAAGAGTATTTTAAGAAATAAAAAATATGAACATGAAACCAAAGAATGGCAGGGGGGATGACACGGGACAGTCTTCAGACTTCAGGGCTGATATGCTCTTCTAAGAACCACCTCTGCCTTGTAACTTCATTACACTGTTGTACTTCAGGTTGCCCATTCATTTTAATGTACTTAGCTATACCAACACCATGATTTTGAGTACTATTATCTATAGATAATTGTAGACACTTGTAGTTTCTTAGCTTAAGTATCTGCAGAAATTAAAACATTAAATCCTCATGATGAACTGCTGCCTGTATCGTAGCTACCTGGATTTAATCAAATCCAAAACCGTATGCAACTAAAAGTAAAAAAATCACTTAAATTTGAGATCTCATTGGTATTTTGCTTTCTCAGTTGGGAGAAGTCTCATCTCAGAAATTAAAAGATTAAGATACGCTTGTTCTAACAGAAGGCAGGCACAGCATATTCAAGGAGCTCTATACCGTAAGATTTTTTTATTCCATTTACAATGCAGCCTTCCACCTCAGACCTCAATCACACCAAGAGCAAGGCATCACAGACCCTCCAGCTGGAAAAAGTATTTTTTCCAAAGCAGGAAATCTGACATACCCAGTTTTTTGTCTTTCCCATTTTCTTTTTAACCTGTCCTCTTACAGGTGGGTAGCAAAATCTCCCGAGTGATATACTTTCTTGCTTATAAAGTGAAAGATCCCAGGCATTTTAGACACTTCATGCAACTTATCAAAAGAACATATTATGGGAAGATGAAAAGACAAATTTAAATCAAACTGATCAGTAAACATTTACTCAACTATTCCAAGTATGTGACCTCAGCCAATGGACTTTTCTCTGCCTGCAATATTCCCCTCCTTTCTTCTTTTACAATTGTCTTTAAGGCACTGTTGGTGTTTTTGTTTTGTTTTTGTTTTGTTTTTTAAAGGAGTTTCAAAAAATCCAACTTGTTCTCATTTGTTTGGACTTACATTAGGTACACAGTTCTGTGATAACCTGGTGTCACAGGTCTCTGGAGAGGCTCATCTACGCTCTGATGGACACCAGGAAACAGCTTCTTCTTGGTTTTTGGAGTATGAGTCATTATCTGATACACAGGAAATAAAGAAATGAAAAAAAAAAAAAAAGAGAATGCAGTGGAAAGGCAAGAGCCATAGAGAAAATTCTATAGAAACATTGCATCAGAAACTAAGTTGCATTCTGGTGTCACTAGATAAAATGCCCTGAAATCACTGTAGCTGTTATGTGACATCTTATCTCAGGTCATA
Source organism: Dromas ardeola (assembly GCA_013398915.1). NCBI lineage: Eukaryota > Metazoa > Chordata > Aves > Charadriiformes > Dromadidae > Dromas > Dromas ardeola. Next base: position 57,721 of record VYZM01001740.1, read on the forward strand.
TTTCCATCATCAGCATTGGTAGACCCATGCACTCTGGGATCCAGACGGCATACAGTCACATTTATCTCAAATTAGTCACAGCACACTAAATGACATTCATGCCAACTTTACACTTTTTTACTTAATGGCTTTTTGCTGCTTGAGGTAAGACATACAATACCTGATCTGGCATAACGCCTGCAGGAGCAGTTAACTTTTCAACTTTTTTTTGTTTTTTTCAAAATAATTTCAGATCAGCAGAGTGTTCCAGTATTAACTTGCTCAGCACTTTGCTTTGTGTGCCCACAGAGTCACTGATGTAGCACTAGAACCCTAAGGCTGCCTTTAGCTTATTATTAAACCACAGTCTGACCACCTCCTGTGAAGGGTAGCTCAAACTTATTCTGCTTCTTCTGAAGAGCAGCTAATAAGAAAGACTGTGAAAGACTTGGACTGCTATGCAGGTAGAACCTGGCTCTTCAAGCAATAATTTGAAGAAGAAAAGGTTTTAGAAAATGATGAAACTGATGAAATTTAACACTTAATCCATCAAATTTATTTATTTCAAGATGCTAGTGAGTGGTACTCACTCCCAAATACTCAGTTGTTAGCAGCTTCTCTCCTGTAAGCTCTCCCAGCTGAGGTTGCAAAACCTCATCTTTGTCCAGATCAGCCTCCATGATGTCATGGTCCTCCTGCAACAGCAACACGCATGTTATTTGAGCTCATGTTCCAAGAAGTTTTCATTTCAAATTTAGTTCTCACTTCAGTAGTCACTTGGATGATATGTACTTTCCAGATTTATTGACTGTTAGTACGGCACATGTAAGTGGTAATGTACAAACATTTTCTATCAAAGTAGACATCTAAAGACAAACTTATCTGAACTAAAAGCTGTTCTCCAAACTAAAGAATCCTGGGAGAAGAAAAAAAAACCCACCCCTTTTCCCACACATGCTACGCCAAAAAGTACAGTTTGCATTTTAAAAGCTGTTCTCCCTCAAATTTCCAACCCCAAATAATTATTCCTTGCTTGACCTAATAACAGCTTAGGAAAAATCTCAGTCATTAGTATCTTTGTAGAACACCACATGCTAGTGCGAAGAGGTGCAACGCTCTTCAGCATGAAATCCTTAAGGAGCAGCTGGTATGAAGTTTGGAGTTTTAGTTTCTGCAGATCTGCCAAAGTCAATCTAGTCACACAGTACAGACTGAAAAAAAAACTCGATGGCACTTCTCAGCCATAGTGGAGGCTGAGAAAAGGTTACTCTTGTTTCAAAAAAAACCAAAACCAAAAAAACCATCCCCACCTAAAAAAACAACGAACCAAACAAAACCCACAAACCCTAAACTTAAGGTATGTCAATTCTAAAAAACAAATTAAAAAAAAAAATCCCACAACGAAGTTATCATTCAAGCAAAGAGGATGGTAGGAAACTTGACAGAAAACTTGTCTGGATCCTTTTATGAATCAGTATCATCTGCACATAAATTTATGGTAGACTACAACAATTAACTGTAAAAATAAAGGAAGCACACCTAGAAGCAATTAATAGTCTTTCCTGAGCACAATGCTAGCAGTCCATGAGACCGAAACACCCATATGCATATTCAGTACTCTGGGGTACATCCCTCTATCTTGACAAAAACACTGAAGTAATTTATTGCTGTGTATTCCCCAAGAAGGAAAAAATCCCCCAAAACATTTTATTACTCATTTTCAAGAAAGAGAGGCATCATTTTTAATTACTCAAGACAAAAAAAACCCAAACCAAAACAACAAACCCTTCTTGCTGGGCATTCAAAACCCCTCCTCAACAGTGGTTCCTGAAAGGTGAGACCACGGGTGCCTGACGGCAGCTGTTTTTAGAGCAATGTGAAGCAGCAGCAGCTACTCAGGTTTGCAAGGAAGCTTTAAAGCTGGCAATATGGGGCTGGTACTGATTCCAAGAATCTTGTACTTTAGGATACAAATATCATACAAGAAGGCAACAATACTCTGTTGACTTTATTCCACAAAACCCAAAAGTAATCAACTTCTCAAGTGAAAAGTACCAAGAATTCACTCTCCTGTGCCTATTTCTAGTGTAACCATGGGTGAGGCATCTTTCATGGAAGTTCTGCAGCTTCTACAGATCTACAAGCCAGGCAATTTTAAGTTTGTGGGACTCCTCCAGCAAACCAAAAGTAGTAGTACACAAACAAGATAGTATTTTTGCTTGTGTTTTCCTACTGAAAAGAATACTCTTCTGTGCTGCACAAGGTACCCTAAATAAGACCCACCCTAGATGAAGAAAACATGCTTTGCTTTGGAAACAGGTTGTGACAGTAAATGTAAATGACTGTCAGAAAAAGTAAACGAATCATTCTAATAAGGTATACTGTAATAGTAATGTAGAGAGCCTGGCATAAACGCCACCAAAAACAATGGCCACCAAACTTTCATGAGCAAACAAACAAAACGAAAAAGAGCTTTGCTTTAGTGAGATTTAGACTCAGATAGTTTTAAATAGCCAAAGTAAGAAATACCCTCTGCCACAAAGATTAGCCAATAATATGGATGCTTGGACAGCGCTCTACAAAAACAGCATGAGGAAAAAAATACTGGAAGTGTGTACAGGGAAGGTATTTCCTACAATGGAAACGGCCAACTGATTCCAGTCTTTGGTGCAAAATAACAAGACTACCTTCACTCAGACCAAGTAGTCATTGGCTTCCCAGGAGCTCTACAGGCTTGTCTCTTTTCAAGTTTCATGACCTCTGTACCAAATGGCTTAAAAATAATTTTTGTTGTGATGTAATTATTGTCATTGCTCATCACTTCCTCATTCACAGGCATCAAGCAGAGATAAAACCCACAGACACAAAGGCCACAATTCAGTAGCCCATAGCAGCATCCAGTTCTACTTTGAAATATCCTGCCTAGCCTTCTACTGCAGCTCTGAAAGGGCACAAACCTCTCCCAAGTCCCAAGTCATACCTGACAGCCTTGTGCAGGTGCTTCCGATGCTGTAGTTAATCTTAAGAGACATTAGATGCCTGTGTCTGAACAACTGAAGCAGCTACAGAAATACTGCCAATAATCCACACGGTGTTCTAAGGATCAGAGTAAAATTTTCCCATAATTCATTTGCTTATGCATGGGTTTAATAAAAAACCTCATTCTTCTGTCAGTGTTTTGAAGATAACAGATTGTTAATCCTCTTCATCCTCCTAAAGATGCATTCTTGAGACTCTCAGCCATAAAAGAGGCTGTATAGAACCTCAGAAAGGTGTTCAATCTCCCTTTTTCTCCAATGCAAGGTAAGTTACAATCAGCTCCTAATCACCTGGGAAGCTGGGTAGGTGTGAGAGATAACTGGAATAATATTTCCAGATAATGGAAAACACAGGTAAACACTTGTAGAATAGGCAACAATCATCTATGTCAAGCAAAACAAAAAAAAACCAACCCACACTCCAAACTCCACAATATACTGTACTTTGAAAAAAAAAAAAAATAAAGTTGCAAAGATGAGCTTTATAAATAGTCTGGTGGAATTTTTTTTTTTACATGGTATATTAACGCAGCATCAGGAGGTAACAGGAGGTTTTCTTCAAGAATGCTTTACAGAAGACTGCACACACTCTGTCTGGGTAGGGCATTACACATGAAGGTCAGAACATCCTCTTGCTCTTTCGTCCAGCTCTCTGCATGCATAACATATTTACCTTTTCCTCACAGATCGCTTTGGTTTCCCCAGGTTCCACCTCTCCCAATATTCTGTTTGACATGTTTTTGTCACACAGAGAACTTCAGTTTCTGGTTTCTGGGAAGTACCTCTTCCTGCCAGCCTTGCTCCCTGATGTTATTCAACATACCAGGTAACTGAGCCTGAAAGTGTCCCTCCTCTGCCTCCTTGTACAGAAAAAGAGCTTTGACAAATATGCCATCATTTCACCACTAAACCAACACAATTGGTGCCCTGTTTACCATTGCTCACAGGCTGCAGCAGATGTTGGCTGCAAAGTCCTTTAACATAATGGCTTGAAGTCCTGCAATTGGGTTTGTGATTAAACTCTCTTTTTTTTTGATGTATTCTCTAGCTGAAGTGTATTTTCACACTGCAGTTTACTGATACTATTGCCAGGTGCTGAGCGATCGGATGGTGTCTAATAGATTGTCACTGTACAGTTATCTCAAGTTTGTAACAGAACTTTGGAATTAGAGTTACAATATAATATATTAACTTTTACAAGCAGCTTTTAAAGATGGTCCAATTCAAATAAAAAGCGAACATAAAGGTCAAACACTAAAGATAAATTAAGTTAATATTTAGCATAACAGTTAAGAGAATATCAAGTACCAGACAATACGCACTCTGACTGTGGACGACGACACACCCCAGATGGCCAACATAAAGAAGGTGGGCATGTACACCAGAAGCCAGGGCATCCTGAGCTCTACACTAGTTAATTTAAAGCTGAGCAGACAAACCCAAAAGCCAATTCATTTCTGAACAACAATATACACATAGACATTGTTTTATTTAGTTTTTACGCTCCAATGTCACACATTACAGAACCTTAAATTTCTGAGTGTATGATGCCCCTAGAAATCCTAGAATTACCCTCCAACTGGCTAAACCACATCTCAGTGGCAGCGTTTAGGAGAAAGTAGTCATTACCACAAGATCTGCTCAACGCCAAGACAGAATTCAACAACTCTAAATTAAACACAGATAAAAGCAAAAAAACCATGAAAGGTAACAGCATGGGGAACCTTCACATGCTCTTGGAAACAATAAAAGCTGGGGGCAAAACCTGCAAACTAAGTCTGCATAAGAGAGTCTTTTTGTTACGTAAGTTGTGAAGGTATAAATATTGATATTAAGTAGATCAGCAACAAATTATAATATCAGTAAGCAGTCTGAATGCACATCATTAAATTGTCAATATACGGACATATTCTGAAATACATTCAGTCTGTAGCAGTTTTTAAAAGTTACGTAAAGGCAAGACTTCCGATGTCTTCCAAAACTTTCTGTTGCCAGATCACAACATCAGATGTTATCACAGAACCCCATCAAAGAACAATAACTCACTGGATTTCCAAAATACAAAAGGGCTCCAGGGATTGAAGCAGTGAGTCAACAAATCTTTGCTTATTTAACAAAGCAACAACATTATGCATTTTGCGTAGCATTTTGCTGCCATGCTGTTTGTATACTATATTTTCTAAACTGAGGGACTAAGAAACTGGGCCTCCTTGCAGCAGAACAGAATTATAGCTCCCAGCAGCAATAAGGATTTCGAACGTGCCACTAGACACAGTTTTAAAATTGGTATCATGAGACTTTTTAATATAATGGCAAAGATAATGAAAAACTGGAATCAAACATTTCTCTGTTTCAAAAGTCTACTGTTATTTTTGAGTCAAATAATAATCAGTGTCAGAAGTCTGTTTTAATAACATGATGGTTCAGTGGCAAAAATGCATTTCAAAATGATTTGACCTAGAACCTTGGCTGGGATTGTCAGCAGCAGCAACTTGTCTATGGGGTACGACTGAATAGGAGAATTCACCTTCCTTTCATTCCCAAGAGCAGGTTAAGTAATGAAAGTGTTCAGCTCTAGCGTGCAGTTCAGTGACATATCTTCCATGAAGGAGTTCCTTAACCTCTGTGCTTTACCAACAGAACATAGTATCCTTCCCAAAAGTATACTAGAGTTCAAGTGAAATTATCACCACCTTGGATTCTTATAATACACCTAAGACACTCAAAGCCTTGGAACATCAGCTAAAAGGTGTTAAGCAGCATATTAAGGAAAAGGAATTTATAATGATTAATCCCCAGAACGCCCATCTTGCACATCAGGCATTGATTTTGTGTGAGAGGAGTGGAAGATTATTGAAAACTCACTTCAGGCCTGCAGGAGGTAGAACAATTACAATAGTCTAATCCTATTACGAAAAAAACCAGTGTACTGTACCCCCTAAAAACAAAAAGGGAAGAGACGATTGTTCAATAAAACTTCCTTGTAGCTCTAAACGTAGAATTTCCACATAGCTCTAAGTTTAGGCAAAGTCAGAAGGGTAATCAGTTCACGTGTTCACCACCTATTGTACCACAACACAGAAACTAGCCAAATAACACAACCAGTGCAAAACTGCCCTGGACACTGCCAGGCAAAGGCTGGATCCTGCGAGATGCTGCGCCATGGCAGCAGAGAGCACACACCCTTTACAACCGGGACACATATTTTTCTCTGCTTTCAAATTATAAAAGGCTCAATGTACACTTGAAAATGCACTCAGTCACCCCACAGTAGCAGGGCAAGGTTTAGCCTGTAGCGTAGTTGTCACTGTTCACTAGTGTTTGTGTTAGCATGCAACAAGCTCGTAGAACATGGATACAACTGACTCGATAAGTTTTATGGGTCTTATTCTTTGTTGGTTCAGCACAAAAACTTACTTTTTGTCTAAAAACTTGGTTTTCAGTAAATATATGTTCTCCAGTAATATTTATAATAAAAGAATGTTTTGCAGAGATCACTCTTAATGTCACTGACTTCTTCAGGGCAGATAGATGATATAAATGTATGTGCACATATACACCCATCTAAATACCTTCAAGCACTATTCCAAGGACATCTACTGTAGCTGTTCTTTTAAATTTCTTTTATTGAAAAGTCTTGCATGAGAAAAGTGCTATGTGGTAGACTTCTTTTGAGATAAAACTCCCATTGAGATAAAACTGCCTACACAGTATATTTTCAGTGGCCCCTGTTCATTTATGGCCGCACCACCAGTGAAGACGGGGCTTAACATTTCTCTCACAACATTTACACGTTCCTTTGCTGGTTAATTTAGATGATCAAATACGTTGTTTTGTCTACACATGGGATCCCATTATTTTATGCAGACAGCTTCTTAAGCAATGCTGAAATATTGGTATAAAATGCATTTATTAGCAGAGCTGGAAATACACAGCTAACCAATTTTGATTTACTATGACATAGTTTCTCATGCTTACTTTCTCAATTTTTTTTTCTTTTCTCTTCTTATGAGACTTATTTCTTAATTTGTAATTACTGTTTCCTTCATTACATACAGATAATTTATTAAAAATATTTCAAAGTTTCTAAACAGAAGTCATACCGTGAACAGATCATGATACCTTAAGAAAAAGTAACAACTTGTTTATAAGCTATTCTAGCCATATACCGGTTCATTTGGTTCCTTTACTTTTAACTGCTGAAACGGGTCTGCTTGAAAGCAAGATTTCTACTGCTACAGTAACTCTTCATCTCTACTTATTTCAAGCTATCACAGAGGTGGTGACTTGCCAAAATAAAAGAGTAGGACTTCAAATGAAGATAAGGTAATGGAAATAGATCCAATTTTCTTGTTACTGCACCCCGGTAATTAAATAAAAGTAAAAAACCCAACCCAAACCAAAAAAATGAGGTCTGGCTTATTGACACCTTCTGTCTAGAAGGTTAAGGATTTTTCTAAAAGGTGCCAGAAGGCCTTTAAACTTACTTCCTCATCCTCCTCTTCCTCTTCATCGTCAGACACAATACTATCATTTAATGGCTCTTCTAGAAAGAAGCAAAACAAAATGGTGTAAGAGTACATGTGCCACTTAACAGAACCTCCAGTTATTGCCGATCTTTTACAACAGTAAGATTTAGCTTGCTTCTCAAATAGACATCCTATTCTTTTCAGAACAACTACTGGAATTAATTGCTCCTATAAAGCACTCTAGAAATCACTGAAATCAATTCATATTTGGGAAAATGGCAGAAACAGAAACACTGTAGAATAGTTTTTTTCTCCCAAATCCCACTATGATGCCCCAGCGTATTTACTGACAAGACTTGAATGAAAGTGTGTGCACCTGGAATTTTGTCCATTTTTCAACTAATTTTTAATAAAACAGTCTTTTAAATAGAAGACACTACTTCTCCCTACAAACATTTCAGTATTAGAGCAGGCTGGACGGGGCTTTGAGCAACCTGGTCTAGCGGGACATGTCCCTGCCCATTGCAGGGTGGTTGGAAATAGATGATCTTTAAGGTCCCTTCCAACCTAAACCATTCTATGATTCTATACTGCTTTTATATGTAAAAAGATAGTGCTCGCGTAGAATGCTTATTGTAACTTTTGGACAAACTCATGTCCTTAGTAAAAAGCAGCCAGGCTTATACTGGAAATCTGTACATTCAACTTTTACTCACAAATCAGACAAAATCTTTTAAAAATACCATTCACAGGTAGAAGAGAAGCAATTCTATAACCTTGATGAACAAATATTGCATAGTGGCAATACAGTGCTTAAATATTTTATTTGTTCTTTTACAAGCTAGGACCATAAGATATGCTGTCTTCTGCTCTTTCCAAAAGCCAAAGAAAGCTTAAACTTGTTCTATTTTTACTGCACAGAAAGATTAAACAAGAATTCACCTACTTTTCAGTATTTACTTTATCTTTCTTTAGCCTTCCTTTCAGCCACAGGAACAGAAAATACAATTAATATTCTACCTTCTTACACTTGTCTATATTAACACAGCATCTACAACTCCTGGGACCCATCAACATACTCTCCAAAAAGGATGGTCTCTGCCCCTTATTCAGGATAAGCCATTTCAGATAACAAAGCTACATCCCTCAGTAGAGCAGGCGATGAGCAGAGACAGACCCAGTCCCTAAATCCTGCTTTACAAATTGTATCACCTGTTTATTTTTGCAGTTGACAGCAGTCTCTCATTACTGTGAGGCCACTGGCATGAAAGAAAACAGTCAAGGTCATTCTATTTACAGTCCCAAGACTTTGGGATTGAGATCTATCCAGCCTTCTATTTCTGCTTTATAATCATAACACAAAAGGAAATTTTAAAATACATCTGAAATCCAAATCCTGACATTCACTATTCACCCTCTCTCAGACCATCACACTATAGTTATTCTTTGAGAGTTTCAACACCAAGTAAAAACAAGAGCTTTCGTATGGCTTTTGTGAAAGATTTACAGCTCAGATAGCTGCATCTGTTCTTCTGACCTGAATTGAGCTGCTTGATAATAAATTCAATCTGCCGGATCATCTCTGCATTTCCTTCCTTGATAAAGCAGCGCAGGATTTCTTCCATTCCCTGGATGGAGTGGAAAACATTGCTAGATTAGTATTTCATGTGACCACAGCAACAGAGTTTTGTTAGCTAAAATGTCATTGTTTTGTCAGGAAAAACAGAGGCAGTGTGAAACAAACCACCATGTCCAGCTCTGGGCACTCCATTTTGTTCATACACTTCCCACAGACAAAAGAAATATGCTGTCTAGATTGCTTCTAGGTTTAAATGTAGAAGTATCCATGATGAACCGCAAATTTTTACAATAGATCTGCTGCTTCTGCCTTCTGAATGCAGTACACAGTAGTCAACAGAAAAGGGAAAATTTGCATTCACAGAGAGCACAGTACAAGGTTCAGAGAAAGAAAGCAAAAAGCAGGACCAACTTTGACCTTCTCTTAAACCCAGTTTCTCTCTTTGTGGCCCCTTATAGGCTTGATTTTGTGTTTTTAATCATTTAAGATGACTTCCAATCCTCTGTGCTCTGTGAGGTAAAACATCTGACAACAATTATGTCTGCAAAACTCTCTCTCTAGGTTAATTCTTAAGATACAAAGATACACTCCTTTGTATGTTAAGCATACAAAGATGCTTAAGATACAAAGGAACAGCTTCCTCAAATCCAGAAATTAAACCACATTCATTACCATTAGACAAACTTTCACAGGAGATCAATTTGTAGTTCTGCTAAAACCTTCCTCCTGCTGCCTTCCCCAGCTAACCACGTCTGTACCAGGCAGAAACAAAAGCAGCAAGAGGAACTCATCCTCTTAGTGGCTATTCACCTGTGCAGAATGAGTTAAATAAGGGGAAGAAGTAGCAGGTCAGATGAAAGCATTTCCTGGGCCACATCCAGTCTACAAAATGCTAGATGGACAACGCTATTCTACAATACCACCTTTAATTTATAAGTTAGATAGAACCCTTCACGCTGCTGGGGCTCCACTTCTGGGAAAAGACCAGCAAATGTGGCAAAACTGTTTGAGACATACATTCGTATCTGCCTGAATATCAAAGGTGGAGGACCTCTTGTGAATTCCCTTCTCAAAATGCCGTGGCTCCTACCTCACAACCGTGCTGCACACTGCTTAACAGGCACCTGTGTGCATGACATCTTTGGCATACGCACTGATCTTTGTGCTATGCAAAGCACTATTTCTTACCATTGCTCTGGCTTCGTCTCGGACAGAAGGGATGGCAAGAATGCTATACAGTGCTCCATTCACATATGGCTGTATCTAAGAGGAAGAAACAGTCATTCCACCAAGAAAAGCTCTTACATTCAACCCAGCTAACTATAAGCAAAATTTAAGAGTGAAGGTGCAGAACAACTCAGAGAGTTTAGTCAGGCCAGCCTGCGCTTGCAAAAATACCCACTTAGGAAGCAGTGAACTTTCAGGATGCAAATACACTGGGATATGGTTGATCTAAATCAGTATTGCTGTATGTGCCGATTTCCTCCCCACCCCTTCTGAAAATGTATCTTGCAAATTGACCTAGCCCATTAAAAAAAAAAGCCGGGGGGGGGGGGGGGGGGGAAGATAAAATCAGAAAAAGAAGGTTAGTTTCTGCCAAACACTAGTGGTGGCAGTACAAAAAAATAGGACAAAGAACAGGGACAAGACTGTGTCAGCATGAACTCAGGTCAGGCTTCAAGCACTGTAGCCTTAAGCAGGATGATAAAAGCTGTAGCAGCCTAAAATCATCCTCTCACTCTGCTGCCTGTTACTCTCCCTCAGCAGAGGCAAAAAACCAGCTAGCATGAAAGCTCTGTATTATGGTTACTGAAAGCCACCGGATCTGTCAAAACCAGTTTTATTCAGCACTTATGTGACCCTTTTTATTGGCCAGATCCTTTTGAAGCACTAAGATTCCCAGTCATCCTCTATCTATACCCTTGGAAAACTGAACAATGAGCTAGGCTGGGAGCAGGGGAAGCAAGGAAAGGTAAGGGACTGGGATTTACACAAGGATTCCACAGCTTCTCAGAAAGCTCTCCTGGCATCCAAGAGCATTGCTTTCTACCTTTGACTTTGATAACAAAGCTTCTATCAGCTGCGCTGGTGCAAACTAGGTTGTAAGAATGCACCCTCTGAGAGAAACTTCAAGGTCATTCTAAGGCACGGAATTCAACAGTATGATAGCATTTCTAAATACTTCAGTCCAGGGACTGGAATGTTATTTTGTATTAGTATGTATTGTATTAACTCTCATCATTCACAAAAACAAAAGCTAGTGAATGAGTCCAATAAAGATATGCCAAGTTTCATATTAAGCAGAACACTGCCAGTGAAGAACTGATCTACAGCTTCTAATGAATTCATAAAACACAGTCTAAACACGTCATTGAAATTTATTCTCTGCTTTAAGTTATAAACAAAAAACCTGATGATGCAATCATTGTATATAGAGATAAGACACCAGAGTCTATATTTCATTTTTACTAGAAGTCCCCAAATACCTTGCACAATCATCAAGGAATCATTCTGGAATACCCTGGTGAAAATTCTGCCTCCCTATGATTTCAACTTCATACAATATTCGCCCACATTTTCTCCTGCCTTGAATTTTACTCCATGGTTTAAGAAGTGCCCCTCTGCAGTGACGGCTGAAGCAATGCTTTACATAGCGGACAGCAGGTATCAGAGTGATGTGCTACAAAGCATTAGGTAGAAATAACTAATAATTTTTAGCATTTTCCTCTGAGGTATTTTAATTTAGCATCTAGGATACAAATGTCTGGAGACAGAAAAGAAATGAACCACAAAAGGGTTAAGTAGCAGGTTAAATGAAGTGGTAGATAAAAAGATATTAGGGCTTGAATGTCACAGATGTACTGCTTTCTTATGGTATTCCTTAAAACTACTAGCAAATTTGCTTCTTTGCACCTGATTGTTTTGCATAATGGGCTCGTACCACACATTGTTCTTCTCATGGACTAGTTAAGCTCGAGATGATTTGGTGTGAGATGACATTTAAACAGCATCTGAAACTGCAATCAAGAAGGCACGTGGATTGCATGATAACTATGCATCTAAAAGACTTTCATTCTTAGCTGCCAACATTTGTTAAAGGAAGATATAATTATGTCTAGAAAGACCAGTGCCCAACGAAATAAAATCTACATAACTGTGAATTTTAGGAAAACTTCACACAATTAATCACACGAGGGTCTTACAAGGGAAACAAGACCAATTTACTTTCTTCCATTTCTTCCTTTCTTGCTTTTTTTTATCTTTAATTTTTCTTTCCACCTTTTTCTTAGCCCAAAGTTTTCTATATAAATACCTCATGATTCTCATGGCCAAGAAGATTAGACAGAACTTTGAGCACGTGGTTTGCGATCCTTGCACACATTTTCTTCCCTGCAAAATGAGAAAACATAAATATGCTTGAAAAAATATAACAGATCAGAGCAAGCTTCTTTCTTACTTCTTAAAATCAGTACTAAATATAACTTACATGGAGCAATACTATTCCTTTTTCCTGCCAAATGTTGCTCGGCATAACTGAGCTGAAGTCAGTGGAGTTACTCTGGATTTATAAAGCTGTAATCTTGCACAAGATGCAACACAAAGGGATTTAAAAAAGTTTAACAAAGGCATTATTTTGCTTATGGCAAGCAGACAATTTTTCACCCTTACCTTACTTTCCTTCTTAAAATGAAACTTACTTTAAGCTTCTTTTAAGTCTCTTGGACATAGACGGGACCTTATTTTCTTGGGGGGAATCTTTGCATTGTAGAAGTGAAACATACAAGTGTTTCACTCCACAAGGTGAAGGTTAAGTTCCTTGCCATTACTCATCAACTCAGTTCTGACTTTCTTTTATACAAACAAATCTCTTACACAAGTATAAAGAGTCCTTTTAAGAATGGCAATCCTCACATGCAGATATGAAAAAAGAATCAAATCTTAGAGGGTTCCATTGATTAACTGCTTAATTCTTTAGAATTTGGTGAAGCTAACCTCCACAGTTTGGGATTCTTAGGAAAGAGATCTGCTCAAAAGCATTGGTTATAACACTCAAATATCTCTGGTCATATGAGTCCCTGCTACTAATTATAGTCGCTTGAAAGAATCCAAGTATATCATAAAAAAGGATTCACAGTCTTCCCTTATCCATTTCTTGGAATAAGGTTGGAATTCAAAAGGTAAGACACCTGCACTCCGCAGACAGAGATTCATGAGCAAGGCAACAGAATACTCCAGCGTGTAATCAGACAGGCAATCTGTATCTCTTAGAACATCAACCAGCCAGAAAATGAGCCCATCTTTGATCATTGCCGACTGCAGTGCACGCCTAGGATTAAAAAACAAAAAGCCCACAAAAATAAGACCACAACATAAATAGCTTTCAAATATATTTATAGCTAATATAAGCACATTAAAACCCTACATCATCTACCTGCTATACACTAACCTGCCAACAAAAAAAACCCCAAAACTACACATTTTGGCAGAATCAATTAAACTAAGGAATTAACAAAGCCTGAAGAAATTGAAGATGCAGATTCCCATAGGATTAGAGGACTAAAATACTGTTAAGTGGGCTAGGGTTTTTTATCACGGAATTTCAGAGTTGGAAGGGACCTCTGGAGATCATCTAGTCCAACTCCCCTGCTAAAGCAGGATTGCCTAGAGCACATTACTCAGGACTGCATCCAGACGGGTCTTGAAAGTCTCCAGAGAAGGGGACGCCACAACCTCCCTGGGCAGCCTGTCCCAGTGCCCTGTCACCCTCACCCTAAAGAAGTCTTTCCTCATATTTGATCGGAACTTCCTGTGTTCCAACTTGTGCCCGTTACCCCTCGTCCTGTTACTGGGAACCACTGAAAAGAGCCTGGCTCCATCCTCCTTCAACCCACCCTTTAGATACTTGTAAACATTAATAAGGTCTCCCCTCAGCCTTCTCTCCTCCAGGCTAAAGAGTCCCAGCTCTCTCAGCCTTTCCTCGTAAGGGAGATGCTCCAATCCCTCAGTCATCTTTGTTGCCCTACGCTGGACTCTCTCCAGTAGTTCCCTGTCTCTCTTGAACTGGGGAGCCCAGAACCGGACACAGTATTCCAGTTGTGGCCTCACCAGTGCAGAGTAAAGGGGGAAATTTTTATGTTCTGTTTTGTTTTTTTAAGCCTCCAAACTGCTGAGGTAAGCTTCTTCATTGTTTTCTAAGGCTTGTAACTCCACTTAAAATTGCATTTTCAATTGTCTTAAAATGGTAAAAAAGCCATCTACACACAACAGACCCATAAAATAAATTAATTACCTCTTCTGCCATAGGTAGCCATAGCACTTCGTACTGTTAATTTGATAAATAATATTTTTTGCTTAAATCTATTTGCCCTTTTCTCTAGAGATTCTTAAATCATGTATTCTTTTAACTCAACCTGTAGTTGCCTTCAAAGAGTATACTGAATAAAGTGCCAGGTGGTCAACTGTGATCTCCTGCAGCAGATATTGCTTGCTTAACAATACAAAAAAGTAGTATATACTGGTAGAAAGATCTTACAGAAGAACACCATTCTAAATCACATTATTTCTAATGGGCAGTAAGTCTAAATTACAAAGATCAGATCAGGTATTTTCCTGGTTTTAGTACTCGGGATTTGGATTACTCAGGAAAGCTCATACACTTTCTCAATCCTGGATCTTGCAGTAGGTCTATGGCATGGACTGAGCAAAACAGGGGATCATTTAATAAAAAATAAAAAAAATAATTAAAAAAAGTCCCTCATGTCAAGTATCTGGAATTAACCTTCTATAAAATTAACTATTATTTTTTAGAAAATAAAAAACTTTCCCATTTTCAGTATCTTAGGCCCCAAAATTCGAACTAACATGTACTATCAACAACTGCTACAACAGAAAAATCATATTCTCTAAGATTTGCTTAGGATTTCAAGGAGGAGAGTACGAAGATTTATTCTCTTTCATCTCAAATATGTATAAGGTTAGCATGTCAGGAAACAGTGCAGAATTTTACCCAAAGCACATTTACATATGCTTCATCCAGACAAGTTCTAAATAAGGCAAATCCAAAAGCAGCCCTGATTCTTCAACAAGCCCCAAAAAAACAAATAAAAAAGACCCCAACACTTGCAGTCTTAATTTAGAAGAAACATGAATGAAAATAACAAAAGCTAAACACATACACATACCTCCTTATATCTAGTTAACTATTCAGTCCTGAATATGCCTCCTGAGTACTGTGAAAATAGAGTTCCCAGATCATATTTATTTGATAAATGAGAGCAACTTCGTGCCCTTTACTGCTTTTGCACATTTCTTTTGTCGTGGGCATTTGAGTCAGACTGCTAATGCAAAAGTAAGAAACAAGACAGCCCATGCATAGACAGCTCCAGGAAAGAGGATCAACAGGATGAGGATGAAATCCCTGAAAAATGTTTGCAGAAAGGATAATGAAAACCTTATGCTCTGGAATGTAATGCAACTCTTTTTTTCTACATAGGATCTTCAGAACTTTCTACATTAAGATTTTCACTTTGTTCAATTAAGGAATACATATAAAGCACACAAGGCTATGGCAGACGTACATTTACTTGAGTCTTGACAGCTGATAGGAAGTCAGGTTAATTCAGTCAGCAAACCTGAGTTCTCCACCGTAATAAATGACACTGCTTTCATCAGTCATCAGAAGTTCTGATGATTGTTATGGGAAAATCAAGTGCTCTTCTTTCCTCCCTGAACAGAGCCTAACTAGCCTGCATTTCCTCTCCTGCTGTCACCACTGCGTGCTGTGCTTTCATCACCTGAGGCTGAATTTCTGCAAAGCCCCCAGAACATTCTCCCATGTAAGGGAATCCTTGTCTTCAGCTTTCAGTCTCTCCTCCAGCATTCGCAGCAATGTTGGGTTCTGAGAAAGGTAGACACGACCTGGTGAAAAAAGTGATGAAAGAAGAGATGCTGAGATATCAGCTTATGATAGAAAAGCTCCCTCTCCTTGGAAAAGTAAAAAAGTAAGCAGTTTTGACCTCAGTTTCTTCTTGAAAAGCCACAATCTTGTGCCAAGACCCAAACCAACCTGCACAAATGAGTCGTCTAGCAGACCGGTTGCACTCAATCCAGTCACTTGAGGCATTAAAGGCCCCCAGGTGCCAAGTTAGTACCACACAGAATCCACTTACTCCTCTTTTACTACATGCTTTCTGATCTATCAGAGTTTTGTACACTCCAGGAAAAGAACAGAGATGTCCAAAGAGCTCAGTAAAGTTAGGTGCCCTACTATTATTGACTCTAAATGGGATTTCAGTTCCTAGCAATAGTTCACTCCTTAAGTAGCACCAAACCAAGGGCTAATTTGGGACAGGCAGAGATACAAAGCTGCATGTATATGTAATGAAACAGCAGCGATGCACAAAGATTTACTCAGGTGAAGGACCAGGAAGATGCAAGAGCAGCTGCACTAACTACTGTTTCACAGCCTGGTAGCAAGTCTGCCTACAGGACCTTTAAATAACAGGGATTTTTCTTTTTTTTTTTTTTTTTTTTTAACCCTCATGAAGAGCCTGAAGATGATACTAAAGGCAGCACCTGGGTAAGTTCCCACATAGACCACAAATCATCAAAAGAAGTTAGAAATGCTGAATACACAGTGTCAAAATGAAAACTTTCAAGATACTGAAAAACTGTTTTGAATGCATGCAACAAAAGACCGTGAAACCCTAGAAAAAGGGTGCAAATAAGTCTCTAAATTTCCACATGCAGCGACATGCACTTGTGAAGTACCAAAAAGCCAGCATTATATGAAAATGCTGCCTCTCTATTGCAGCAAATCTCTTACCTTCTGCCAGTGAAGCAAAAGCATTGATGAGCCTTGCCATATACTGTCTGACTACCTCACTCTTAGAATGTAATAATTTGAGGACACTTCTCTGAAAAAGAAAGCAAGCGTTAATAAAAACTCACTGAAGCATGAAAAAACCAAGTCTTCTATAATGTTCTAAAAGCTTCATTTAATTTTCACAGCAAACAAACTTTGAATGCATATCGATATCTTAAGTAATGTAAATTTCCCAGTTTTTTTTTTTTTTTTTTTATTGGCAGGGAGCTGAGGGAGAGATGGAAAATGAACAAACAAGCAGATAGAGCTCCTCAGCTCAGTCTATTAAAAATTCGTTAAGCTCCATGGTGTAGGGTGAGAATTATAATGAACCAACACAGTTACCAGTTAACGCTGATATCTAAAATTAATATTTAGTCAGTGACAAAAAAAAAATCTGTTAGTTTTGTTGATGAACTTAAATGCAGTAATGTTACCTGACTAGGAATGCTATTGTTTGACAACTAAGAGTGTGGGAAAGCAGCTCAGTAACTTACCGAGAACACCACATTGCAAACTATTTTTAATCGGTTTTATTTCAGGCATTACTTATACATGTTTCCTCTTACAGAAATTTACTGGGTGAAAAACAGATCATTGAATTAATAATCGTTTAACTTTTCTAGTGAAGTTACTGTTGCATTGACAATGGGAGCCACAAGGTAACAAGTAGGCCCCCTGCTTCAAACAACTGGGGACCTCAACTATGCACAAAATTCACTATTACAAATGAAAAAAGTTGCATTTTTGTTAGCAATAGTATTGGATTATCAGTGACTGAAGCAACCTTTCAAAATCAACATACCAGCAATTCCCCTTTCTAAAGAAAGGTAACAATCCATTCCAAATTCACAGAAATACTGCTGAACATGTTATTACAAGTGCATAACCAGGTATTCTGTGGAAGTACTGAGACTGAAGTCC
Source organism: Dromas ardeola (assembly GCA_013398915.1). Lineage (NCBI taxonomy): Eukaryota > Metazoa > Chordata > Aves > Charadriiformes > Dromadidae > Dromas > Dromas ardeola. The sequence continues at coordinate 75,574 of VYZM01001740.1, forward strand.
TAATTTAGTTCTTATCCTAGATCAGTGAAATGGTTTGAAAATATTACCTAACAATACATAATCACTCAAAAAGAGACATAGCATCTGATAAGCAAGAACTAACTCCTAAGTAAGGGGTTCAGTAGGCTTCTGCTCAACTCATGGACATCAAGCACCAGGAGAGGTGACAAACTTCCACTTGTCTACAAGAACTGTATCTACACTGAGAGCTCTTGTAATGCAAACCTTTGTCCACCACATTTAAAGACTGGGATGCAGAAGTTAAATGTATCATGTGATTTTGGCACTATTACTTTTTTTTTCCCCTTCCAGAGAGTGATAAATTTTTCCAATCAGCACTTTATAGAAACAAATAAGCAGTATCACATGCAAGTTGGAGGAAAACCCTTTCCAGCTGACCTGACAGTTGCTGTGGCAGTCTAGGAGGTCATTACTGATGTAGGCTTGCAGGACAGTGTCTCTCTGTTCTCCAGGATATGATGTTGTCAAGCGCTAAAATAAATAACAACAAAAATAAACCAGTCAAATAAATAAATAGTGACGTGAACTGACGACCACTGGAGATTTTAAAGGTGCTGATACTCGATAGTTGAGAAACCTCTTCTCATAGGGAGAAGGAATTCAACCTCAGTGATCTAAGGGAAAGAGATGACATGAACTGACCTGACCTCAGCTCAGTGATCCACTACAAAACTGTTAATTGGGAGCTCTCATCACTGTCCATACAGGAAGCATTACTTCCCATGAAGTTAAAAAGCTCCTCTAATAGCCACAGATGTGGTGCTTTTCTAAAACATCTGAGGCAGAGTACTGGGCTAGAAGAATGACTGGTCAGACCCAACGGATGTTTTTTTAATGTGAAAATGGACATTGAAGCTTGATCGGAATTCCACTATTATCATCTGTCACGTCTGTCATTTTGAACCCATCAGCTTCCTTTTCAGCAGGAAAATGTAACTTCCTGTTGTCCTTTTATTTTTCTGAAACATCATTACATGATCCGAGCCAAACAAAATGTAGGCTCTTGTAGAATACCCTGATTATAAAGGAAAACTGGTGATTAGAGTCAGGTATTTCTTTGACACAGCAATATTTATATAAATCTAAACGAGAGCAACACATGGAAAGAGGAGCTGCCTAAACCAACAACAATTTCCTTGAAAACACGTCAGAAATTACTTCCACCAAAGATCCCAGGAATTCCTATCTGGCTTTCCTCTGACGGGGAGAGTACTGCTACAATACATACAATGCATACAAATACTTAAAGGGTGGGTGTCAGGAGGAGGGGGCCAGGCTCTTTTCAATGGTGCCTGGCAACAGGACAAGAGGTAATGGGTACAAACTTGAGTGTAGGAAGTTCCATCTCAACATGAGGAGGAACTTCTTTACTTTGAGGGTGGCAGAGCACTGGCACAGGCTGCCCAGAGAGGTGGTGGAGTCTCCATCTCTGGAGACATTCAAAACCCGCCTGGACGCGTTCCTGTGCAACCTGCTCTAAGGTGACCCTGCTCTGGCAGGGGGGTTGGACTAGATGATCTCCAGAGGTCCCTTCCAACCCTATGATTCTGTGATACCTACTGCCTGGGCTTTCTTCATCATCTCAAGAGCTTCAGCAAGCTTCACTGACAAAGAGAAAAGTTGCCTACAATGCTGAACTGATCACCAGAACAATCATCTTGCTCATAAGACAGATTTTAGTTGTGGACTCCTCCAGAATGGACCTATTTCTTTATTTCTGTGGAGACCATCTCCCTTACCCAGCGCAGAGCCTGCAGTAAGAAGGCCTTGAGACGATCATTCCCTGTAATCAAATCTTTCTTCAATTTCTCATAATCCAAAGAGGGCAACAATGGCACATCCTGCACCTTCCTATAATGCAAACGGGAAAGACATTTATCAAAACTCTCTCTTCTTATTCAGTGCAGCTGATGTTACTGAGGTGAGAAGAGCCAAAACAGGAAGTCTGCTTCAGGAAAAGAGCTTCCACATTTTTACACCTTTGTTACTTTTATTACCATTACCACGTTAGAACAACAGACTTTTTAAACTTGGACTTATTTTTTTCACCATGCATGCAGATCATTTACCATCATAACTTGTAGACACTAAACACTGACAACTACCTAATTGGTGATCCGAGCTTTTTAGTGGCACAAAACAGTACAGTGTCATCCTTTTTTGCCCTGTGTGGACCACAAGAGCACGAAGGCAGCAGCTTGTGGCTCTTCACGCACAGTTATGAACGGACACAGTCACAAACTGCAGCTCCAACTTCACCTCTAAGCCCTCATGCACACAGAAATGTCTTCTCCAAGGCAAAGGTGGTAGGCCGAATGGATTTTTATTGGCTGGACTATGCTGGCTTAACATAAGACTTAATACAGGACCACTTTCCATGCACCCGTACTATCTTGCTATTTTGAGTTTTAACACTACAATAGAAGTGTCACCTAACAAAATTGCTTACGATCAATGCTTTAATTTTAATATTAAAACATATTCTGCTAAACACTTTTTGTTCTCATCTTCTTATCCTACCACTTTTCAAAAGAAATTTTATGTTATATGTATAATTATCCCTTTAATTATCCTGTAAGCAACATAAGGATCAAAACAGTGTCTCAAAAATTTAATAAAACGTTCACCTCAGATATACCATCTCTATTTCATCTTATAAACTAAAATTTATTAAGTCAGTCACAAAAAAATTAAACTTTAAGCACCCAAAAATCCATGTTACTGATTCCCCCCTTTCCTGGATTTGTGAGGAGCAAACCAATTACAACAACAGGACTGTACTGTGCGGAAACAGCAACGAAAATACAGCAACCAACTCACAGATGTGGAGTGGCAGATTTACTGGATTAGCAACATCCTGCTGAAATGAGGATGTTACTGAACCTGCCCAAAAGAAGAATACGGATCACACAATATTTGCATACAATGTTCACTGAGATCAGAGGAAGCACACAGAGGATGCGTGATTCCCATTTGCAGACAACTGGCAAGGCACTTCAGCTTACTAACCCCTCTTCCTCCTCTCTACCGAAACAAATGAAGTTCAGCAAGAAATACTTACACAGGGGCTAAAGATGCTCTTAACATTGTGGAAGCCTGGAACAGAAAGAGAAAGAAAAAAAGGAATCACAACAGATTAGTCCAAATTTCACACCAACAGTGTTACTAATGAGGTCCACAGTGAATTCTTTCACTGAGGTTCTGCAGTTCTTTTCCTATAAAACCTATGTTGCAAATTAGAAGCATAGCTAAAGAGAGAAGACTTCAATGTTTAAAGTGCTTCACAGGTAAAAATCTCTTTTGTTATGATCTGGCTAGGTTATCTTCACTGTCGTACTCCAAAAATTACCCATACGTGAAGAATTTTAAAAAATAAATAAAAGGAAAAAACGGGAGTAGAAACTACCATACAAAACACACCGAGGAAGACGAAGACCTTGTTAAACACATTTATTGACTTAAAAGATTTTAATACCTTAAAGCTGCAATAATAGTCCACTGGGGACATACCATGCATTACAGCATCCAAATGTGCTACAATTCTCTGTTTTGACACTAATGTTATCTGAGTATCTGTAGTTATTAACATATATCCCTATATATAACTATTGATATGTAAAGAAAGGACTACTTATTCTAGCATGGATAAAACCGATATGGAACAGCATGCCATTCTCAGAGGTTCTGCCTAGGATAAGTTCAATTTAAGCCTGGATATTTCCTCTCTGATGCAGTGTGACACAGAGCATACGCAGTCACCACTGTTGCACAAGTCAAAACTTAAAAATATCAACATCACATAAAAATTGTCTGCTTCAGTAAATATTTTTGCTAGAGTGAATTGTATGTGAGCCAAGAAGCACCAATTCTGGCATAAAAGTGCTTCATATCATGCATTCTCATGTCATCTATGTGCCATATTCGCAGAATATTCAGTGTCATCTCTTTGTGTTGATCTCCCTACTCACTTTCTAAGAAATCTCTCATTACCACTTATGCCTTTAAAACTGGTCTTTTCTTCTAACCTAGCCTCTTTCAATGGGAGCTATATAATCAATGTCTATTGTCAGATTTAAAACGGAGGGATTTAGGAGACAAAAAGCATGAAATACCATAGAGAATACTGAATTACACCATCTGACATATTCTTGAATGCTACCTCATGGGTATCGTTTGTAATACAAGGAACTACTCTCTCAGATGTGAAATAAACTTATAGGCACGTTGGAGAGCATTTTATACTATGTTTAAGTCAATGAATGACTTGTACACAATAGACAATTAACAGGTCATACACTTCAAAATTAACCTGTCTTGACAGCTGTTCTCAAATCATAGTTCATTTTACACAATAGGAAAGTCTTTCAAAGTGTCATATCTACCTGAACTGTTTCCCCCTCATTTATTTGTATTCATTTCCCTTAGCATTTTTGATAAATATAAAAAGTTAACTTCTGTTTAAACAAAACTCTTTTCCCAGTCAAAACCTATCATGTTACACTTCAGTGTGCAATGAAATCTCAAATAATTTTTGTTGACTTCCTCCGCACCCTCCTCCATTAAAGGAAACGGGGAAGAAAGTGACTGTAGTATGTTAAAGCAACAGAAATAACAGAGCCCTTGAAGATGAGAACATGAGACAAAGAACGTAAGTGAGAAAAGAAACAGAGCAGGTCACTAATAAATAGATGTACTTATGTACAGATGCAGAAGCTCTCTGCTTCTCAGCAAAGTCCTTTTTACCCACCACTTCTTTGCTGCTTTAGAAAGAAAAACATTTGCTCCAACCAAAATCCAGCTAAAGGATATATAATTGGAAAAGATACATGCATCGCCCTTCCACACAAATGAAAACTTTTTGGCAAGTATAAGATTTTACAAGCTTTTACAAATTTCAAACTACAGAAACTTCAATTGGAAAAAACATTCAGATTTTTAAAAATCAATCAGATCAAGCAGGACAAAGTCCTATTAATTACCAAATTACTTTTTAAGCCAGCAGATGGAGCACAGCAAAGCATTTAGTACGGTTTGGCTTTGTTGTCTACCGGCACCAAAAAGGCACCACACAGTGAGACAGACCCTATGCCAGAGCTCTGGAGGCCGGACCAGTGAGATGGAGAGCCTTCTTGTCCAGCACTCACGTTTCTATCAGAACCAAATTTATCAGTCTAGAACCTGCACAGGAGGAAGAAAGCTCTCTCAGGCTTTTGGTATTTCTGGGAAAGCAATAAGGATACAGTTCATATTATGTCAGGTTCAATGAGAAACAGGGCAAAGTTTTCAGGGTGAGTTTGTCCTTCGCTTCTGAATCCGACTGACTGGAGTCAGCACCACTGATAAGCAATAAGAATGCAGCCATGTGATAGGCAGAGATTTACTTTCTTCATTTTCATCTATGTTATTGCAACTAGTCATAAGTAAACTAATCAGTATCTGTCCTTGCCAAGCGCAAGGTCCTACACTTGGGTCGGGAAAATCCTTGTTATCAATACAGGCTGGGGGATGATGTGATAGAGAGCAGCCCTGCAGAAAAGGACTTGGGGGTACTCATGGATGAAAAGCCAGACATGAGCCAACAATGCGTGCTTGCAGCCCAGAAGGCCAGCCGCATCCTGGGCTGCATCAAAAGAACCGTGGCCAACAGATCCAGAGAGGTGATTCTCCCCCTCTGCTCTGCTCTCGTGAGACCCCACCTGGAGTACTGTGTCCAGCTCTGGAGCCCTCAGCACAAGGACATGGACCTGTTGGAGCAGGTCCAGAGGAGGGCCATGAAGATGATCTGAGGGCTGGAGCCCCTCTGCTATGAAGACAGGCTGAGAGTGTTGGGGTTGTTCAGCCTGGAGAAGAGAAGGCTCCAGGGAGACCTTATAGCGGCCTTCCAGTACCTGAAGGGGGGCTATAAGAAAGCTGGGGAGGGGCTGTTTGCAAGGGCATGTAGCGATAGGATGAGGGGCAATGGTTTTACACTAGAGCAGGGCAGGTTTAGATTAGACATTAGGATGAAGTTCTTTACAATGAGGGTGGTGAAACACTGGCACAGGTTGCTCAGAGAGGTGGTGGAGGCCCCATCCCTGGAGACATTCAAGGCCAGGCTTGACAAGGCTCTGAGCAACCTGATCTAGTTGAAGATGTCCCTGCTTACTGCAGGGGGGTTGGGATAGATGATAACCTTTAAAGGTCCCTTCCAACCCAACACATTCTATCCTGTTCTTCTTCAGTGTGGCACACTGGGTATGACATTGGCTTGAGTCTCAGGAGATGCGCTTCTAGTCCTGATTCAGCGATTGACTGAATTTAGACAGAAATTAGACTGAAATTAGACAGAATTTAAACATGTCATTTCACATCTCTGGGCCTCAATTTTTCTCATTTGGAAAGCAGATACAGGCATAAATCTCTTGAATAAGCTGGTTTTTTAGATCTACCAATGAATGGCAGTGTGCAAGAGCTAAAAATTATTTCACAATTAAACAATCGGAAGCTCATGGCACAAACACCATAAACAGAAAACCAACAGATTTAGTGTTTGATTATGACAGAATAATTCTGCGAAATAACAACAGTTGATACAGTACAGTAACAACTCTGGTACAAGTATTTTCCTGTTTTGGAATTTATTCAGGCCTCTATTTTAAGTAATTTTATGAGAACAAGGATTGCAGTAAAATTTTGCTAGAGAATTATATTTCTTCACTGGGCATTTTTTGGCAGTTACACAACCCAGCAGCTCTCCTGTGGCTCGCAGGGCTGATTTCAGGGTCTGCGCTACTTTGGGGTGGAGAGCTGAGACACCTGCGAAGCACAGAGCCACGCAGTGAGCCGAGGGCCAGCATCATGTGCTCTCCATCTACCGCTAAATGGGTCTGAAGAGAGATTTTTCAAACAGTTTAATTTTCAAACAAGTGATCCAAATACAGCACCACTGTGTGCTGATCATTCAGTTTAACATCCAGGCTAATCTCTTGCCACAGGGTCTCAACTTTTCATCATTTTATCGTTGTTTATAAAGAGGAAAGACATGTGGCACCCCAAACCCTCAGAACCCCGCTACCCTGCCAGCCTTTCCCTTCCTCATACCTTGGCCTCTCCAGCTCTCGCTCCAGACCACTGCCGGGCTGGCTGGCACCACCTCTGCACCCATCCATTCCTTGGCTGCTTTTGCCACCTCCCGCAGTGTCAAGGGGCTCCTGTCCCAAGAGAGAGCTCTAGCTGATGCCCCCCGACAAGCCATAACGGTTTGTACCAGCCCCACACCTCATTTTTAATACTGGCAGATTTGACCAGCTGGAAGCGGCAGTCTCGGCAATAGGAAGCACTGGGTTATAGACTCAGGTGGAAATTAAGGCTGGGGAATAAGATCCGTACTCTGCTGAAAATTTCACAGCTTCCTTCACAGTAACATTTCTAATTAAAAGAGTGAAACACAGACCTGTCCTAACATTTAATTTTAACTTGGTTTAATACTCTTATTCCTTAAGCAGAGTGTTCTTCTCCACCTCAGAAACCACCTCGCCCCATACAAGCGGGAAAGGGTAAATGCTCATTACACATTCCCTAGCAGGCAGCCCACCAAAGCAAATCCACTTCGGCAGAAGCACCTCCTTTCACATTTCACTAGATAGTACTTGTTTGTTTGCTTCTGTTGTTTCTTGTCTTTGGTAGGGATGCGAGATGTCCCAATCTCAGGATATTTACCCAGTTAAATATCTGTGTTAAGCTCTAGTTCTTGACTTGCGCATTAGCTTTCACAAAAGGAAAACCACTCCTCAAATACAGCTGGGTCCTACAAATCAGCTCTTGGGCTTACTTCCATCAGCATGCTTACTTCATTTAAGACATATAACCTAGCCGGTGGAAAAAGGTCATCATTTTCACAACCTGGATAAAGGTCATCTCTGTACACAGCAGATCCAAAGCCAAGCTTCCACATGCATGACTTCTGGCAGGAGTGCCAGGTGAACCGGCCTTCACTCCTCTCAACACATCGCTACCACAGGAAGCAAAAGCAAGAGATCCTCGGGAACAAAAACCTGCCCTACCACCACATTAATAACGAAACTCTTTTTAAGTTCTTTGCAAAACTTTAGCCATATGCTTTTAAAAACAGTCTTCTATGTTGCAGATACACATAAAAAACATGAAGCCTCTTAAAATTATTTTTAGGAACAAAGGGATATATTTAACTGAGGGAAAGGTTAATACTTAAGTCTGGAAGTGGGCAGAACAGAACCCACTTCAGCTTTTTGGTTTTTTTGATCCTCACAGATCTGTTCTTCCCTTTCCTGGTGTTCATACTCAAATCTAAATGCTGAACTCTGGTATCTTTGTCATTTCTGTGCAATAGTGAAAAACTCCAACTGTACTGTGTTTTTGAGAGAGCGAGAGAGAGAGAGAGAGTGTATTTGGATGCAGGCAAGTTGGGACTTATCTATAACAGCTGCTTTTAAATAATCAGACAAGAGAAAGTAAAACCATCAGCACCGTGCATTCCTTGCCCTCAAAGAACTCTGTAGTAAGTAAATTCTTTATATTCTTATAAGGTTAGTAGAAACATTATGGTCTCCATTTCCAGGTGATGAATCCAAGGCCACAGACTGAAAGGCAAACAAGAGTCAAAGGCACTGCTCACAGGTAACTTCCTCATCACACATCCAACATGTCAACCACCAAATGATGCCTCAATCAGCCAAATTTACATTGCTTCTCTGTACCACCAGTTTTCTTAGATTAAAAAGCATTTCTTTCCTCAGTATTTTCTCCCAAGCTCTTTCCCCAGTCTTACCTTTCCTGGAACAGGTTAAATACTAATTCAAGCTTTTGAGTAACAGCATTCCTGAAATTGCCAGTGAATGAAAGAGTGTCAAGAACATGGGGCATACATGACTCGTCTGCAATACATGATGCCCAACATTCACGGATTTAGTCTTGAACAAAATACCTTTCATTCAAAACCTATCTTGAGACAGAACCATTTGTCATGATTGAAACGCATGCAGAAACTAGGTGTCTTAAGGAAAGGAACAAGCATAAGAAAAGAACAGCCCAAGCACAGCTCATTCTGGTGGGATCATGGGGTATGACTTATGTTTGTGTTGGTTCTTGCCAAAGCCAAACCAGGTGCCATATTAAGTCAAGTAATTCTGTCACAATGCAGATTAGCCACAGATGGCAGCCCTTCATTTTTGAACGAAGCGAGGCATGAATATGAACACCATGGAATAAAACAAAGTTCAAAGGGGAAAAAAAAAATATAAATCAATATTTATAAAAGAAAACAGATGCATTTCATGCGCAAGCCAAAACCACAATTGATTTTATCAAATACTGTAGCCTTGTGTTCAAACCAACTCCTCTTTGCTATTTGACGTATATATTCATAATATGCTGAAGGCTAACGCTGAAAGCCAGACTCTTGTCCTCAGTTACTACTCTGAAAATGTGCTATAAGAATTCAGTGTAAATTCAATGCAGATTCAGAATTAATAATCAAAGATATGTGATGAATATGCAAAGAGTAAAATCCAAGTTTGAGCAAATTTGTACATATCATTAGAACTCACAAATTTATGTCGAGCTCATCTGTTATATGCTAATGGTGACAAGACTTCTACATGCAGCCTATGACGGGTTCGACTCCGAGCTTGCGTAACCTGGCAGATCTACTGGGGCTATGCAAATTTATTTCGTAAGAAGATCTGCAAACGTTTTTAATTAACTTTTTTTTCTTACTTATATTAGAGATATGCCGTTATGAAGACTTTCCACTTGGCATATAAAACAGATTCTCTAAGACATCTGAAGCGTACATAAAAAAGTCACACTGTAATACTTTGTGATAATGTAATGACAAGACAAAATGTGAGAAAGAGAATAAAATACTATATATAAACAGTGAGGGGAGGCTGAAATCTATTTATGTATTCAAGAAATATCTCACAATTAGAGTCAGACGGCTGTAAAAAAATTATAAACAACTCTGAATTGTAAGTTATTGCATTCTACATTGTATAAAGTTACATATAACCAAGGCTACACTTGCATAAGGGCAAAACTTGTCTTCAGCAAAGATCATTGCATTCATAATTTCTCATCTGTAACCAACTTTTCTCCATCTCAAACCAGACTATTATGAGAGGGAACAGAATGCTAAATGTCAAGTAAAAGGGGGCCGTTATGACCATTCACATCATCAACAGGAACAGTTTGCTTGCTACATGTGATCTTTCAACACAGAAGAATGTATTCTCTACATCAAGGTAAAAAGAAGCACATAAGGAATAGCCCATTGCATTCAATAATTCCATGACTATTTCTCAAAGCAAAATGTTGTTTTAAGTGGGAAGCTGAGTGCCCACAGGGGTCACTGGAATTCCAGGTGAGGAATACATTTGAAAAAGGTGCAGGTTTTCTTGAAAGGTGAGATCTTGTTTCACCCAAAGAAAGCAAAAAAATATAAATACGGATTATTTTAAAGTAGAATAATGACTGACATTTTTCAGAATTGGTGTCAATCACTTTTATGAATTGATTACATACTGAGTTACTTAGAAGTAGACTCATTTCCTCTCTTTGCAAAGAATGCACTGACTATGGGCAAAATTAGATACTTATGGTGTACTTGTAATATTGCCAGAATACGAACTTCCATCTGGGTTGCAGAAGTCACAGACAGTACACAGAACACTGGTTTGCTTTTTCAGTTTTAAATGAAAGGGGATCCATTTTAATTCTATGAAACAATTTTATAATCTTTACTACAGAAAGATTCGTTTTACAAATTAAAAACGCAAATACGTAAAATAAGACACACCACTGAAGAGCACAACTCAATTTGCTGTATTATCTTCAGCAATAATATTTATTTGCTTTCTCAAAGGTGTTGTGAGATCAGCTGGTGGTGGCACACTTCAGAGACATCATATGCTTTATACAGTGATGTTTATCGGGAAGAACTACTGCTTTCTGCATGCTATAAGAAGTTGTGTTTCATGTAAAAGTTGTGGGCAAAGCTGCTCTTTTGTTGACATGCTGCGTATGTGTATTATGAGGCCATAAGGTTACTCAGAACTCTATTCTGTTCTCCATGCAGAAATTCCAAGCCTTGCACATTTTTTTGGCTCTTCATAAACCATACCGTTAATGTCACGACAAGTTAAAATGCATGAAAAATTGTTACACATTGTGAAAAGAAGAGAAATATAGACCGTGACAGACTGCAGCAGGCAATGTGAAAGGATATAAAGATATAGACACTTACATATCCGTCATCACAAGGGCTCATAGAGTAATATCCCTTTATAGGCAAACAGGCACACATTAAAATAAAGAAGATTAAAAAAAGCAAGTTAACAGAAATAAATCACAGAGAAATGCACAATTCTAAAAAAAAAAACAATAAATCAAAATTAGCTAAAAATTAACATACTATTAGCTTTGGAAAAAAAAAAAAGTATAAGCAACTTCTCCCAATCCACATATACTTGTATGTTTTAGGACTGAAATCAACGTGTCTCTCTTGTGATATATTTACATTCCAAGTTCTCCTTTCAACACCTGGCAAACATACCTAGTCTGCACATTATTCCATTATAACTGTCAGTTAGAATAGCTACGTACCAAACACTGACACATTTATGTGAATATATGGCTTCTATTGTTCACTACATTGAAGCAGCTAAGAGAGAGATACCAATGAACGTGATATCGATCAGAAGACCTCAGCTTCTGAGAAAGCAGCTGCAAGTATCCTCCATACTTGCTTTCCTTGGAGTTTCTCACCAGCACACAGTGAAAACTAGGAAAGACAGTTTAAGGTGTTTCAGCAATGCTATCAATTCCTCATCCCCAAAGGCTCCAAGGATAAATTAAGAAAAAGTCTATGGAAGGAAATCTAAGATTTAGTTGCTAAAAGAACAAATGGTGATAATTCATGATTTGAGTAGCTTAGTACAAAATATGCCATGTTCTCTTTAATTAGACTAAAATATTTAACCTTGAACAGCTTTATATCTAAAAAGAACAGTCTTAATTCAAAATAAAAATACACAGTTCAACACAATGAAATAAGACCAACATTAATTATTCTGCTTCTAGTCTTTCTGTGCAAACCTGCCAATACTTACTTTAGAGGACATATTTGTGCAGATGAATAAGCACATACACAGTATTTAGTAGGTTGCTCTTTAACAGACATATACAGCCTTAACCAGAGGGTATAAGAAACTTGCCACTCTTCACTGTGAGCAAAAAATAAAGTTCCTTCTATTCTTTAACAAATTTTTAAAAATCTGACATTATCCTTTTTATTACCATCACACTCAAAATTCCCTGATGCGAATGAGCATTTTAAATTTCACAGTGCTATACACACATACAGACAGTTCCTGGCGAAGAGATTTTAAAATTAAATTTAAGACAAAGGACAACATCGATAGAGACCAAGAAGTAAGCAAAAGAAACCAGATGTCCTCACATCATGATAAAGGTTATTTCAACACATGCACGATCTGAGCCAGTGAAAATATACGCAGGCACCAAGACAAAGATGACATCAAAAGAAAGTTTTACTATTAAAGGAAACCACAGAAGGTTGGATCAGATGACTTTTCAAGGTCCCTTCCAACCTGGGCTATTCTATGATTTGAGGACAATAACAGGAAAAGTTTGTGGAGACCTCTAACGATGGCAACACCTTACCTTTAGAGATGAGGAATTCATGCAAACAAAAAAACCTGCCAAAGTTGCTGCAGGTAGTTGTATCACCCGCAGCAACTTGTGAAAAAGGCATCATATGCCATATCAGCAGAAAAAAAAGAAATTCTCTTTGCTTACATGAAGAGGTAGATTTGTTTCTTCTTTACCATATATAAGTGGTAACATATAAGAATCATCCTGTGGACAGGGATGGAGAAGACTGATGTATTTCATTCTAAGAAAAGCTTGCATAGGGTAGATGCTGTTTGCTGTAATGCGCACATTATTTTTAAATGAAAGAGCGTACATCCACGTGTTTGGTGAATCCACTCTGAATGGTTCAGAGTAATACAAAAACCCACCAACTTCTGTTATTCTGTCTCATAGGTTTCATGGGGTCTCCTGGTATAGAAAGCTCTTTCACAAGCAAGAAACAGAATACCTGCCACCAACTATTACAGCTTGGTGCATGTTCGCATTTGCAGTAAGAAGTTATGTTTGAGGAAAAAAGCACAGACCAGCAAATTAAAAAAGTTTTCCACAGCTTCAAGAGTTGTGCCAAGGGAGACCTAAAACTTGCAAGGGACATTAATTCGACTAATTGTAGCTACAGGTAAATATAATCAGACTTAATAGCAGTAAAAACATAATGGGCATTTATTCTATTCCATGACACAGAAGCAATACATACAAACAGCTGTACAGCTTTCTAGTCACACAAAGATTCTCCAGCATTTAACACACATCTTGACTATTGTCAGAGACTGTGCATCTGAAGAACTGCTGTTCTGTTTTCCCTTTAATCCCAAATTTAGAGAATCTTATTACACAATCCCTAATCCAAGAAATTCCAGAAAGGTGTACATCTTATTTGAATCAGAGAATCTATTCATGGCTTTAAGACTTGAGCCTATGCTTAAGAGCTACTTTGAATGGGGAATGAAAGTACAATGCTTCAGTGGTAAAGAACCAGAACCCTCTCGGCTTCATGATGTGTATTAAACAGAAAATTGCACGCATCAAAAAAACTACAAACCATGCTTCTTACCCACCAGACAAATCACTATTAGAAAGAAAAAAAAGAGTACAACTTAAGTTCTCCCAAGGGTATTAAAGATATAAGGGACTATGATAGATCACTATTTAATACTATTCTTTTGCAACTTACCCACCACTACTCACATCAGTTCCCTGTCCAAACGAACATTAGAAAGTCAGGAATCTGATTAAATCTTCAAATGAATGTTTCCTCAACTTGTCAGACTTGGTGCTCTGACCTCCTAATTCTTAGATCCTTTTGCCCTGACACTTTGCTCTGACAATTTGCTTAGATTTCTTATCTCCCAATTCAGGACCATACATGTCAAATTACATGATGGAAGACGGTGATAACATTCAACTGCAGCTAGGAAAAAAGCCTTATAATAAAGCAGGGCTTTAGAGAAGCCTTGGAAACATCCCCCAACTGTAACACAGTAGTGTGGCCTCTCTCCCACTACATGCAGAAGATGCGTCCTGTTAATGGATTGTAGATCGGGCTCACAAGCTGACCCAGGAGGTCACAGAGCTGGCAAGAAGCATGAAGTTGCTCTGTGAAAGAATGAGATCCAAGCCAGCTCACCAGAGAGCACAAAGCAACAGCCAACACCAGAAGCCCTTGCTAAGATTTCATGGGTATGATTACACTGGGAAAGTCTTTTGGTTAAGGAACGCCATTGCCTCAGGTCTTAAAGCCAGTTTGGTAAGAAAGACTCGTTCTGGGATTTGTCCTCCCAATACAAATTTCTTCCAGTATGAAAGGACAGGTCTTCAACCATGGCAGGGGGGACACAAACCAGGAAGCTGATGTTTGTACAATAACAGCACACATTAGTAAGTGACACATGCTACCTTTATTGTAATTTCAAAGCCTGAGACCTCAAGGCTTTATATTACACAATACTACTTTCCTGACATTAAAAATTGAGAACAGAGTACAATGCACTGGGAACAAAATCAAGTTTGCAGACAAATAATGCTACCAAGGATATAATCGAAGGCATACTCTTTAATTTCCTTGGGCAATATTTCATTTTGGTTACAGCACTGGTATAGTCATCCTTCCCAGTATAACTTAAAACTAACAGTGTAGTGTAGCTGATTTAACAAAATATACTGTAGAGCTCAAGTACGTATCTCAGAGAATGATGCAGCTTTAGCATTTTCTGCTGTCAGAACCTGCACCCAAACCTGGATTGTCCCCCAGTTTGTGCCAGTACAGCTGACTGTGAACTCACGCACCTCCTCTTTCCAAATTACATAATGCGCATCCACTCATCCCCTAAGTAAAAGTGGTAGAAATTTAAGGCTGCATGTCAGTACAACAAAAAAGTAATTTCCTTGCTAATGATGTTCTTTCTGCTCATCTATATAGAAATACTGATCTGCTGAAACCAGTTTATCTATGGGTCTGGTCCTGACATCGGTGATGTCAGTGAGATATGGTCAAATCCTGAATATTCAAGGCAAAGTGGGGTGAAAAAAAAAAACCCAAG
>VYZM01001740.1:99902-122865 GCA_013398915.1 Dromas ardeola
TACCTACCAAAACCATTATTCATCTGTGGAGGAAAAGAAGGGAAAAAAAAGGAGAAAGGACTAACCTCCTAGTTTAGGAAGATATAGCATACAGTAAAGCTTGTGACTCTGCTAAATGAAGATGTTGGCATGAGGCATCACCTGAGCTACTGCATTTTCTACCGGGACTCTTTCTCATGTAAGCCTTTTTAATGTTTTGACCCCAGTTCCTATGAGCAGCCAAGGAGCTACGTATATGCACATAATTCCACAATAAGCTTTTCTCTCAGAGAGATTGGTCATTATTGTTTATGACAACTTACCTATAATGCAAACATGCTTCCTGAACTTGTGCTTGCTTTCTCTGTCTCTCTAATCTCAGCCCACGCTCACATACCTTGCTAGAAGGACTGATTCTGGCCAGGCTGAGTTCCTGCATACAATGCAGCGGAACTCTCAGCAGAGGAGTTGTAGGTCCCAAGAGCTGCTGTCAGACATCAGGCCTCCTTAGGTGACACCAAAACCTTGCTCTTACAAGATGCAGTAGTTGCCTTGTTTCCTTCTTGCTTACCTCATTTCCATAAAAATTACTATCCATATTCTAAAATGACATCTTTCCACATTAATAGTCATTCAGACTACAGCAAATCTTGACAGGCAGGTAGGTCGCAGTTGACCTTCTTTTGTGCAGCAGCCTGACACACTTCCTCCACTCTCCCCTTTCCCGAAATGATGGGAGAATGGCTGTGAACTCATCCACAGATTTGTAACGAGGCAATGAAAGGCAGAGTAGCTGAACACGCTTTCAAATACTTCATTCCCTCCGTTCCTGTTAGCACAGAGGACACACAAAAGGTCTAAAGCTCTCTGTGCAAGATGCCAACCATTCTGCAATTCTTCTCTTTCCAGCCAAACCAGAAAACATATGGGAGAGCTGTAAGTTAAGCTGAACTGCCATATAGATGGCTTTGAGAGTCATACACATATTAAAGTATTTTAGCAAATGGGTAAAAAGCCAGATTGTAGCAGGTTAATGCGGAAAGGTAAACACACTGAACTCTCCAGGACACTCTCAAGAACATATGTACCACCCCACCCAAACTTGAAGTGCTTCAGTATGTCAGACTAATGACTGCCAACGATTTACAAAAGGCTGTTTTCAGGAGCCTTTGCCATACTGGTCTTCATTCATGTGTTGCCTATTAATTTTCTTTGCGTTTCTCCTTCACTGATAAAGTAAACATTCTCCAACAGTGAGTATGTACTGTGGATCCCACATGATCTGAACAGCATACTGCAAAAATAACGTCTCGGATCCAAAACTTTCATACGAGACAGGCCTCAAGTAACCTTTATGAAAAATCCAAACCAACTCAACCTCCAAGGCACGTAACAGATCTACAAATTAGGGTTGACCCGCATGCATTCAATACCATGACAGTCCCTATGCTTGTACAAAGCACAAAACCTGTCAAATAAAAAAGAATTAGGCCCAAAATAATTCAGGGCCGATCATGTAGTTATTTCTTTTTAATCAGACTATGGACTTACGGCCTTCAGGAAAGTCCACCACAAGGAAAAAGAGTAACTTCTGGAAAATAAAAAACCACAAAGATCTTCCTATTATTCAATGAAAGCCTAATGCAACACAAAGCACAAAATAACAAAGAAAATACCTGGAACTCACAGTAGGAGATGAGCCTAACTTTCTTTTTAATTCAATCTACAAATATTAAGTCCTCAGTGTAAAATTACAGATTAAAATATCTCAAGAGGAAAAGTCCTTTTAGGAACTAGGCTGGGCTCATACAAATCCTTACCGATAAAGTAAACACAGAAAGTCAAGTGAAAAAATGAATGCAAGGGAGTTGTGAACCTGAGTTCTATTTATTGAACTGATTTTTAAAAGGCACATATTTCAAGTACCATCAGCATCTAATGGGATTCAGTGCTGAAATTATTATTTTTTTAAAGGACCCCAAGGCACTTACACACTTAAGTGTGTATGAACAGCTTACCTAAAAATGCAACACATCAGAGAATCAAATTAACATGTTCTTATTCAGGAGATACCAATATCTACTATTTTAGGAGTTTAAACAGGATAAGTGAATAGGAACAAAATCAACTTGGCCTAAGATCACCAGACAGTCATCAGAATAGCCGAATGAGATTTGAAATCTGGAAGATGCAGATAGGCATAAGCAGGTATGGGAAAGGAATCAGAGGAAACTTATTTTCATCATAACTAAAAATGGAGAACTAGTATGCACTTTGTAGAGAGTTCTCTACTTGTTTTTACCATATTTCAGGACAGAATAGACTTAAAATACAAATCCTACTACTAAGCCCCCTCTCATGTCTAGTACATGCCTATGCTCAACCCTACTGACCTCAAGCAATCTAGCAGTAACTATCACCAAGACAGAGGTCTGGATTTCAAAGGACTTTTTGCCATGCATCACTAGTTTCCCCGTCCTGCAGGCCTACTTTCCCCTACCATTTTAGCCCCTAATAATCTTACAGGATATCCTTACCACATCTCAGCATTTACCTTTGCTGCACTGTCCATTCTCCTTCTGTTGTACAAGGAGTAGTAGTTCAGGAAAATGTGCATCCTTGCAGTGTGTGTTTGTTCCAGAAACAGAGAATGAGAAACTCAACCAACTGGAAAATCCAACTGAGCCAAATATCCCAACTGTCCCAGGCAACAGCCTGATGCTTCACAGGAGAGCAAGAATAAATTAATCAATAATAAATACATAAAAATCCCATAGTGCACAATGTTGCATGGGGACTTGAGACTTTTTGCTGGCCTTTAAAGATACTAGACCCAGCCCTGAGGTATAAGATACCGTAACTCCAGTCTAAATGTATTAACACTAAAATCAAAAGTCAAACAGCTGATTTTACATAAAATCAACATACAAATATGCAGGTGTTTTAGGGTAAGTGATGTTTTATACTTAAGAAATATTCAGGGATCAATTAGGATCCAGTCCATTACTCCATAAAGAGGAATAAGCAGAGAGAAAATTTTCTTCAACTGTTCTATGCCAGATTCCCACACAAACAAGATGGGAGTGAAAGCTGTGTTTTGATCTCTGCTCCCCATCCTGGCAAATGGGCAATAACGGAACAGAAGGAATATAATTTCCAGCTCATCATTCAATACCACCATGGCAACACGCTGCTTTAGAATAAAGTAAGATATAGCAGGAAAGGACTTTCAACTTCGCCAGGGAAAAGGGAAAAGGGAAGAAGCAAAAGCCAGTTCAGTTCTCTTTACCTTGCCTTTAACTGTGCTGACCAAAAATGGAGAAGATAATTTGTCATATAGCTAGTTAGCTTGCAAATTAGGCCTGACAACACAGCTTAAACAATACTGTTAGAAAAACAATACAGTTTGAAGCACAAGCCATTTAGTAAAACAATAATTTCTGGAACCCTCAAAAGCCCTGGAAAACTTTCAGCTAGTCCCTGAAATGGCTAATTGGAAAGACTAACAGCTTTACAAATGCTAAGAATGAAGTCAGGTCAGGTTGGTGCCTGGGGGTTTCCTGTACTTTATATATGGAAGCCAAGAACGGTCATACAAGAAACATGCAGCTTCTTATGCATCTGTACATTGTCTTTACTTAACTTTTTCAAAAGGGTTTTTTTGAATGTGGAATGTAAACAACGTTTCCTATCATAAAAACACTGAACTGCAACGTTACTGCAATTCTGCAATAAATCTTAGCAGCACACTGTTCCAATAAATTATACTGCCTCTTTATAGTAATTCTAATTATCTTCAAAGTGTTTTCTCAAAAGGATACAAATAAAGTGAGAAGCCGGGGAGTCTGTCTGGCTCTGAGAGTCAGAGACAGGAACCTTTCCAATCTTGTCCTTAAATCCAATGTCCAAGAATCCTTGAAAAGAAAAACAAATGATGACAGTTGTTCGCCAAATATGTACACTCTGCTGAAAGTACTGTTTAGATCACAGCAACCTTCCACTAGTAAACAAGGCAGCCAGGATCGTATTGAAAAGATTCCCTTCACTGTTAGTGAAGTGAATGTGTTTGCTAGCTACCCGTAAAAGCATACAGAAGTTAGAAGAGTTCAGTATTATTCCTAGACAAGAGTTCTAAAAACAAAATGTAGCTTTATTTCAAGTGTAAAACTATCATGTACTGTTGGTGCACTGTATGCACATGCAACAACTGCCCCTAAGTTAGAAATACCTTTAAATTACAAGCAACTTGAGAAAAAAGAAAAAAAGATGAAAATTAATTTTAAATTTATTAAATAGAGTACGAAGTTAATAATTTTCCATTGCTCAGTTTTCAGAAAGTAATCACTGTAGTCATCTTTCACTCCTAACAAGATCTGGGAATTGTAAATTTTGTTAGTAACAATTGCAAGTGTCATGACATCAGCGATCAGGTTATGACATTTCTAAAATAAGTATTTGGAGAGAAATAACTCATGTACAAAAAATAGACCAGTCACAAACTGGAATGCTGTCTTCTGCCTGACATAGTGTCTCACAAGCACACAAAAATAATAGTTAAGGAAAAAAGCCAAACTACACCTAAGAATTCACTGAATACTCGTTTCCTCTATTTCAAACCTTAATTTAAGCTAGTTTCTGCTGGAAGAAAAGCTAGCCAACAGATAAAAAACCAATATCTTCCAACAAGCAGCAGGAGCTTCCTAAATTTACTGCTGTATATGTATATGTAAATACATGTTCTCACAGACCAGATTTGCCCTTATTTCACCATGCTCGTACAGAATTTACTTGCTGCATTTACCAATTCAGTATCCAGACAGTGGTGCACCACAGTACACTGTATATTACCAAAGGAACCATGTCTCCTACAGAGAGCAGTGTATATTATTTTTCAAGATGTATTACACAAACAGACAGGAACTACAGCTATATAAAGTACCAGACGCCTGAGTAAAAAAATATGCCATAAGAACACTGCTTAGTAGACTAGTGACTCACTGCTGTTCTTTCTCAAACGTAAAACAATCTGTGTTTCAACACTAACATGGAATGAGCTGTACAATTCCCACAAGAAAATATGCGTGACTGTGGCCTAAGAGCTTGGACACTGGGTTACTATGAATAAACCTGAGCATCTCGTCTCAGATAAGGCATTAGAAAAAAAAAAAAAAAAAGCTGCTAATTAAAAAAAGAGAAGTCGTATCCCAACTCTGAGGTCAACGAGTATATCTCATTATTTATAGCTAGTCCCAAAGGAAAATGGCAGTATATGCCCTTTTTTGGTGTTAAATTGGAGCTTCTCATCAGCTGGTACATCCAAAGTCAGCCCAAGGGCAAGTATCACTTAAGCGTTGATTTGATATCAAAAAGCCTGTGGCAGGCTGAAGATCTCTCTTCCCACCACAACAACTGACCACAGCTTCTTAGATAAACCAGCAAAACTGTCCATGTGGCAGGATGGTGAAGCATTTCAAGCATGTAACCCTGCAAAATAATATACATATTTTACAAACAAATTTGTGTACACGTGTGTATGTGTACATGGGAGCTGTATACACACACATTCACAGGCAATAAAGCAGATCAGTTCCTTGATGCAGTCCAAGTGCAACCACATAACCAGCCGTTTCCAGCATAACGAAGAAGTTAAGGCACAATTTTGCACCACAGGAACAAGCCATCAGCAGGTGAAATGGTGGCTGTACCTTCCCCATAGGTACTGCCACTGATCTTTGCAACGTCAAACCACAGCTCTGGACATCATCTCCTAACCGTCGACCTGCACGTTGGCCAGAAAGCAGTCAGCGTAAGGGTGTTTCATTACCCCTTCATCAACAGAATAACTGTAGACATCATCACATTGAAAGGGCACCAGTAAGTGAGATCTATTTTGAAGCTCAAGCACACTAACTTTTGCACTCTCTTGCACATGCAAGCCTAAGAACTGAACTCCAAAAAAGCCATTCAAAGAAAAAGGCTAAAACATATTTAACAAAAAAATTCACCAGCAAAAATGCCTATGGCAAGAGCCACCAAACCACTAAGCACAGCTATGCTCTACAGCTATGCTCTCCCAGTATTTTTTTTTTTNNAACACAGACAACAGAGACTCATTTTCTGTTACAGGAGGATTACTTATAAACTTGACTTTCTCTTCTCCACATTAAATGAAACTGCTTCAGGCTCCCTATGCCAAGCTATCGTGTTTTAAACCCAGCTATATATACACAGATAGCGGGGCTGGGCAACAATCTCAAAGCAAGTAACTAGACTTGAACTACTACATAGCGATTCCCAGAAGCTCATATATTTCAGGGTTGTGTGGAAAGGAAGGAGAGGTAGCAATTTTTATTTATAACACAAAGCCAGTGTACCATTTAGGACTCATGTAAATATAAAATATATTTAAGATGGTACTCTGTTATTGATAGCACTCTCACAACCCTTCCTCCATTAAATATATGGTCTTTTATGATTGCAGTTTCTGTTAAAAGAAACAGTAAGAGTGATTACCAAACTAAACGTCATTCAATATCTATAACCCCATGAGAAAAATCATCATAAATACCATCTCTGCAAAATAGATACTTACCTGGAAAAGTTCTTTAAACGAAGGATGTACTATGGGGTTTGGGACAAAAGGCAAAGCATAAAAGGGAAGAAACTCTGTAGTCTGGCTCAGCGCAGCTCCTTTTGTTTCCAGGTATGCCTTAAAATGAGAAATCCTTTCCTCAAGTTCAGCTTTGTTCTAGGAAATAAAGCAGCATATTCATTTAGAAAAGTACCACTCTGAATGCACTGTAAAACTGGCAAATATAAGAAGAGACCTAAATACAAGAGACCGAATATCACGCTTGAAATCCCAGAATATTTGTTATCTAAAAAGCAACATTTATTTAACCAGAGAGCATTATATCTTGTTTTCACGGCTCAAAATAGAAAATTTAAACCAATGTTGTTATTTGTGTTGTTCAGGTCCAACAAAAGAAGAGAGGGACAATTGCTTTTTGAATGTAAATTATTCCTGCTCACTTCAGGCTAGATTTCTAAAGCAGAGTGCCATTTCCACGCTCAGGGCAGAGAGGAAAAACCTACTGTAGATATGCTTTATTTCAGTGATAAGTGCAGAACCATAAAATCCACCCACACAGCACCAGGAAGGGAGGAAGGGGAGCTGGCACATGGAACAGACCAAAAGCTCCGTAGAGGCTAGAAAACACAATGAAGGCATCCAAATGCTCCTGTAGCAGCTGACAGGTGTAAGGCAGGAGCTATTAAGCCCTGGCTGACTCCAGGCTACTTAAATGTCTCTTCATCATAAAAGTCCCATGTAACAGAGATTTTATTTTATGACGGCTTGGAATTGTTGTTTTCAATATGATATATTAAGCTGACCAAGATTCAGCTTTCCAATTTTATCAGAAATGTTTATATTTCAACACACAGCTTCAGTCCAAACTGGAAGGAAAATAAACATTTTAAGAATCTCCTGTAGACTACCATCAGAGGTGTGAAAGTATCAGCATGCTGGTATTTTCCAAATTAAAATATTTCAGGAGCTCCAAGATAAGGACATCTCGAAATCCCACCTCTGTACTTCACAATACAAGGGGTCTGGTTTAACTAAAATGCAGACTGCGGCCCAAAAACTGGATACATACTTTGCAAATTCTTCTTACTAAACACCCACACTAAAGACAAATAAATGAAGTAAATCAAACAAAAGCAATTTGAAGTTTGAACTGTGAACTAAACTTACAGGCTTTCCCATAGAGTGTTTTAAGAGGTAGGTGGCAAAGTGGACATGAAGATAAAACTCCAGCTTCTGAGCAATTGGTTCATCGTCCTTGACTGAAGATGAAATATGCTCTTCCCAGAGCTGGAAAAAAACTTTCTGCTCACCATTTTCAAATGCTGTAAGCAGATCTTTCTGCAAAAGGAAAAAGCATTCAGTGAAAAACCAAACACAGAAGAGCTAAGTTTTTTCAACAGTAGGTTAGTGAATGAAGAATTCAAGTGCCATGTGAACACTTTGAATTCAAAGTTTTATGCAAAATCTCCCATCGTCCAATGACCACCTAAATATTCTTTCTCCACCTATCTTTATTATCTTCAAGAACCGGAATCAGCCATCAATACAAGAAGTAAAGCCCAAAATTTCAAGCATCAATCTGGGGACCCACCTTTACAATAAGGGAAAAATAAATGCCTGCGGTGTGTGAAAATCAGTCTTATCAAAGTATGGCAAGCTAAAAACCTAAAATAGTGTGAACCAAAACTACTGTCTCAGGTTCAAAAGGACTGGAGTTCTGAAAAAAACCACCCAAACTTGAATGTTTTACCTGAACAGGCAGAGCTTTTGAATCTCTTGAGGAAACACATGCTGGTTTAGGTAGTGGCTTCCCTTTTATTTTACATTCCTTTGTAAATACTTTCACCGTTTCTTCAAATTCAGCAAAATCCAAATACTGCAAGACAAAAACATACAGGAGCAATACTTTTTTAGATTATTAATGACTTAATGAGTGACCCATGAATTGCCAAAGTCCTTTAAAGTTGCCCTGGAGCAGGGTCCATAAATGCCAAAGACTGCACAGCAACAAATCAAGAACTGGTACCTCATGTAGCAGGAAACTACCGTCAACTAAATTTCCTCCTGCGTCCTAGACAATAGTACTGACAACCGGGCACATCCTCTCTGAAAGAATGATGCCCTCAATTTAGCCAGTAATTTAATTCAACCAAAGAAGAAAAAGAACTAAAATCCATTAATGCTATACCGTGGTTGAAGAAACAAGTACATAACTTCCTTGCAAATAATGTTCTCAGAGGGCAGAATTCTTAAGTGTGACTCTAATCTCCACAGCAGCAGTCAGAGAGCTTGAAGCCAAGTCACTCACCTGAAGCTGTGCAAGCCAAATTAATAACCAGCTAATCAAGCACTATTCTTCTGAGAAAGAGATAAACAGCCCTGCCTTTTCCTCCCTCACTGTACAGTAACTATATTACACACAACTTTCTCCACCTCCATCTCAGGAGTTTTAGTTATTGGTTGCTGAGACAAAACATCACATTTCATTTTGCAAACCTGATCTGGATGCCCAACAATGCCACAGAGAACAAGAATTGTTTACTTTCTTCACTGTTAACATAAATAATATTATAGTAATAATTAAGGACTTAAAAGTCTTTTATAGATTTGTTTTCTGACATACACAAAAAGATTTAAGTTGTGTATGAGTCTACTACTTGGTAGACTCTTTAGGCAGGAAGTAACTGTCCAGGCTTTCAACAGACAGCCTGGTGAAAGCTGGGCGCAGTGGCAGCTGATTGTTGCTTCCGATCACTGGCATGTGCGGAACCCTGCAGTAGGTTGGGTCGCAACAGCAGACAAGGCAGGGGGGTTCAGGCTGTTGGTTTGGTGTTCACTGGGGGCCCCAGACTAGGCTATCAACACAGTGTCAATCAAAGGAATGAGGCAGTAACAAACAGCAGAGATCACGGATTGTGTTCTTGTTCCAAGGCATAAATCCCATTTCAGCCAATTTATCCAGAAAGCTGAAGCACGGATTACCAGAGAGGCACCCACCCTTGAAAGTTTGTTTCTCACTGTCTTTTTCACAGGACTGTTTCACACTTTCAAATACCTTCTGCTTACATCTTATGGGCAATACGGGTAGAAGAATGCCTAGCTGGAAAATCCTGCTTAGGCATTAAACCATGGAGATCAGTGGTCTCAGGACTTCAGCCTGGGCTTTGTCAGCTCTAAGGTTTTTATATGCCTCTGTGATTTTTTTTTACACATATGGAATGAGGTGGCAGCTAAGCAATGTTTTAAAGATCTCACCATTATTACAGGTTGGTCCTGAGCCCCAAAGTTGTCTGTGGTTCTAATCAACTTAACTGTTTCTTTAACGAAAGCCTCATTTACAATGAACAATAAGTAATTCTAGATTTTTGTTTTAATTCTAAATTTGATGTTTGACTGCTGGCATTTAACAGACGTTGAAGCCTTCGAATTTACAGAGCATGACAGGAGTCAATATGATTTCAGGGTGTAGCAAACACTTGGCCAGTCAAGTAACTCCAGAATTTAGATCTCAATTACAATGCCTGTCTCTGAATACAAGCATTATGAAATTTTGCCTTGCTCATTTCAACCAAAAAAAAAATAGAAAAGGGAGAGAAAACCAACCTCTCTCACTAGTCCGAGTAACTCAGCTTCGTAAGCTAGAACGTCACCCATCGCTAAACGTTACTGCTACGTCTCATCGTTGATAAACCTAGAAAATTGTAAAGGAGGGGGATGTTAGCAGACAGCGCAGCGGTTCACACAGCCCAGCCACCCACAGCCCATTAGCCATCTCATCTCCCAACAAACCGCGTGAGGAAGATATCCCCCCCGGAAGGCACCTCCAAGGAAATTCCGAAGAGGGTCCTCGCCGACCCGACCCGCTGCTGTCGCAAGGCCGCGGGGGCGGTCACACCGGCTCCTCACATAGCGACTGCCCCCCGGGCCGGGGCGCTGCGGCCGCCCCCTCAGGGCCGAGAACACGCGGCTCTGCCGGTTCCTGAGCCAACCACTGGAAGGAGGGGGGAGAAGCGGGCAAACCCCGAGTGCCACCGGCGCGGCCTACCTGCTCCGCAGCCCGGCGCCGCCGCCTCCTGTCGCCTTGGCAACCGCGGCCTCACTCCTCTCTACGCCCCGCCCTCTCCCGCCGCACATGATCCCTCTCAGCCAATCCCAGGCAGGGAAGGGCGCATCACGTGACGGGGGAGGGTCCGCCACCATGCCGGCGGGCAGCGCCCCCTGGAGGGCGGGGGTGGAGCTGCAGCCTGCCGCCGGTGGCGGTGCAGAGCGCCGCAGTCCGTAGGCCTGTCTCTTTCAGATGCCCAGTTCCACGATTTCTTAATTGCAGCTGAACACTGAGCCTGCAGTATTTGCCCCCGCCGCACCCGCCTCGGAGCACTGCGCTCCCTGAGGGAACGGAGGCGCTGGGAGTTACTCCGGCTCTGGTTAAAACAGCCCTTGGCCAAGGCCGCCTGCGCCGCTTACCTCACAGCTCGGAAGGTCCCGCTGCAGAATGGTGTCAGGCAAAAACAGGCAGGGCCTCGCCAAGACCGAGCACTGTGTGACGAGCCTGAGTCACAGCCCCAACACCGCCGGGGTGAGGGACGCCGAGGGACGCTGCGGCTGGTCCCGTGGGCCACGCGTTACGTCATGGAAGCCTGAGCGAAACAAACAGGAGGATTGGCCGAGCCCCTTATTGAGGCTTTGTCCCGTTTTTAATTATCAGTGGTGTTAATGAACCTCTTGCCACTAGCACCAAGTTTTCTAGCTAAGCACAGTAAAACGATGTCGTATCACCGGTGGTGTCCTGCCCGGGGTTTTGATCTCGCCCCGAGCAGCTTTGGTTTACACCATGACCACCCAAGAAGAGCCACGTCCTCCGCGCGTCCCACAGCCAGATGCAGCACGGCACCATCTTCCTTTAAAAGGGTCCTAAAGAGAGCAGCAGAACCTGAATGCAGAGCATTGCATTTGCCCCCTCACAGGGATTTTGACCCTTAATACCCTCACAAAACCCAAAAGCTAATCTCACCAGCCAGCTCAGAGGCACTCTTCTCCACTGAGACCATTTCCCAGCCAAACCATAACTTTCCAACACCAGCGTGGATGAATGCAGTTCAGGGTACAGCCTTCCCTTGGCTCGTGATCTTAGGGCCGCCTTCTCCTTACACAATTCTAAAAAAATTTAAGGAAGAGGGGAAAAAAAAAAGATCACCCTGACACATTCTTGCCACATCTAAAATGATCAGCTCGGTAGGTGAAATGTTAG
Source organism: Dromas ardeola (assembly GCA_013398915.1). NCBI lineage: Eukaryota > Metazoa > Chordata > Aves > Charadriiformes > Dromadidae > Dromas > Dromas ardeola. The sequence continues at coordinate 111,722 of VYZM01001740.1, forward strand.
GAAAGAACAAGGCGATAGTAAGCAGAGTTATGACAGATGGTGAGCAGGCAGTAGTGCTCCATCCATAACCCGTGGGAATCGCTTCACCACTGCTCCATGGCCAGCCTGCAGTGGGCTGGTATTTGAGAATAAAATACTGAGACAGACTGCTGCTCTTTGGGAAAGCAATATGTGAAATATCTTGTGCAGGGCAGATGCAGCCTTGAGAAATCTATGCCGCTTCCCACGCCTTGCTTCCTCAAATTATGGTTATCCTGGTAAGGGACAGAGCAAGGTTCGAGCCAGGGTTGTGCCAAACTGCCCAGTTTTTACTTACTTGCATTTCATGGGATGGATGAAAAGGTGCCAGGAACAGGTCACTTCATCCACCACCTCTGTCTGTGCCAGAGGCCCTTGAAAACATCTCATTCCCCAACTCAGCGTGCTTGGGAGAAGTTCTCAGTTAAAGAAATCCTGGTGGGGAAGGAACTTCTCCAGGAAATCAGGGAGAAGTTCTCAGTTAAAGAAATCCTGGTGGGGAAGGAACTTCTCCAGGAAATCGGGAGAAACCTCGTCAGTTTTCTTCAGGTTCCGTCCTTCCGCCAGCACTGAAAGCAAAGGGACAGAAGAGCAGATTCCTGAAACCCCAGCGAAGACCCCGCCACTCTCAGCACATCGCAGAAAAGTCTGCAGGGCACTGCGGTTTGCATGGTGGTGCACTGCCATATGTGGTTGGAAGATGATATAAGCCCGGGACAGAGTCGGCGGGGTGGGGTGGTACCTGTCACTGTGTCCTGCTGCCAGCCAGAAGAACCCAGGCGGAGGAGGCTGGCTGCTTATCTGGGCTTGTTGCAAGCAGAAAGGGAATGCATTGGCTGCATGTGGGCAGAAGAGCCCCAGGGTGAATAATCTAGCAATGCTAAAATCAGGCGTGAGGTTTCCTTATGAAGGAACTGGTGAGCACCATGGGCAGCATTTGTTCTGGAAGGGAAGATGAGCATCCGACACCTTGTGCAACACCTGCCTTTGCCATCTTCCCTTGAGCAAGTGCATTGCTATAGCAAACCTCAGCTTCAGTCACCGGGACATCCTTTCCCGCTCAAGCGCTCCAAATACTCTCTGCTTTGCCATATCCCTGGATTTATTTGTGTTGAGAATTCCAGATGGTGCAAAAACATCCAGAACGTGGCAAATCCGTGGCAGCTCAAAGGACTGCCAGAGTTTGCCACTGCATCATTGTTCAAAGATAAAGACCGGTATGCCCCCTTCTACTTATTTTAAACAACAGATGCTGTGTGTTGCAGAGAAACCTTTGTAGCCCTATGGCTTCTTGGGAGATGGTGACAGTCCAGACTTTGGATCAAAGATATTCCTAGGAAACATGCTGTAAGTCTTAGAAAGCACTCAGCAGTGCCTAGTAATCAGCCTGCGATTTCTAGAAAGCAATGGGGAATTGCTAGAAAGTACTGGGAAATTTCCAGGAAGTGCACTGCAATCTCTAGAAAACACTTGGGTATTTCTAGAAATGCCTCTGTGATTCCTAGAAAGCACCTGAAAATTCCTAGAAACCACAGGGAAAGGCCAAGAAGCGCTGTGAAAGCTGGCTGAAATTCCTGGGAAGCGCATCAAACTGTTCAGAAAGCACCTTGGAATTCCATTCTGTAATCCCTACAAAGCTCTCTGCAATTCCTAGAAAGAGCAAGGATATTCCTGGAAAGCACACAAAAATTCCCAGAGAGTAAGGAAAAATTCTTAAGAGTCTGGTCTGAATGCGTAGAAAGTTGTGGGAGATTCCTGGAAAATCCACTGAAAATCCACAGAAAGCCCACTGAAATTTCTAGAAAGCACATGAACATTTTTATAGAGCACCGGGGAATTCCCAGGAAGCGACGGGAAATTTCTATTCTAACCATTAAGGTGTGTTCTCATTGCTCACCAAGAGTGTGACAATTGGCATTCAAACTGGCTTTGTAGTTACCGTGAGCACTGCTGAGTGGTCAGGTAGGAGCTGGTAGGAGCTGGTAATTAATTGGAATTTCTGGGTTCAGTGGTTTGTATACTAAATACCGAAGTTTTACGTATGTAAACAAGCATAAAATTTATATGCATGAAACTTTTATACTTAATACAAATAGTATACAAATACTCTGCATATATCAAGAGTTTGTCTATAGCCAGAGGTTTTCTTTTTCCGTTGCAAACACTTCTACAGAGATCTTACAATAGCAAACCTCAAACATTCACGTCAAGTTTTACCATGCTAGAGCCTGTCAGGCATTTAGCCCATCCCCAGTGGGAGGAAGGACTGGGTCCCTTGGCCATTTATCACCCACTCGCTGCGAAGGTGACGGGGCTGTGACCTTCTCCTCCTGTTAGTCACCTGTCCCGCTAACTTTTTAACGCAGTAAAAGACTCTCTTCGAGAGCGGTCCCAAGGTTTTGGAGCAGACCAGCTGCAGCTGCCCTCCTTTTTTGTAAAGGTATCTGCACTATCCCCTGTGTTCCTTCTCTCCTGCTTTGCTTTGGTGGCGATCGGGCACTGCCCATGGGGAAAGAGAGGGATTATACCAATTTTCTCCTTTTCCCATCTTCAGAACGATGTGCATCCAGCTGGCTTTCTCCTCTGAGCAGCCAAACAGGACTGACATTGTACCCTGGGGAGGATGGTGGGAAGGGCTGTGTGGGATCTGGGATTTGCTTGATCGTATTTTCTCTTCTTTTTCTCCTCCCATTCTTGCAGAAGCCCTCTTCCAGCAGGCAGACAAGGCTGCTGTGCACACGTGGCCTTGCGCAGGCTTTGCCACACTCCTACGGTGCTTGGGCAGAGACACCTTTTCAGGGAGGTGCTGCCCAGGGTCGAACACCCCCCCGCTGGCCGGCACCTGGGGTAAGGAAGGTCAGGAAAACACAAAGCTCGTGCCTCAAACCTGAAGAGCGGGACTCCACTGCCCTGCGTGCCCAAGGGAGGACATTCATCATCGCCTGGGGCATCACCCCAGCTCCATAGTTTAGGTTTTTCTTGGGGCAGGTGTCACTGTCACCTCTGCCAGGGGCTGAACATTCCTGTGGCTGCGCCACTGACTCTGCCAGCGTCAAGTCCTGAGCTGGATCGTAACCTGTTGCTTGATTAAGAAAAAGAAGATTATTCTCTGTGCCCAAGTGGAAGATTTTGCAGGAAATGTCTTCTTGCAGTAGCCTTTCCAAGTGGTTGCATTAAAAATAAAAGCAAGCAGTCAAGAGGGGAACATTTTTCAAAGCTTAAACATCCTGTTACTTTCTGAGACAAACTTCAGCTTTTAGTTGCCAAAAAAGATTCTGGTTTGGATTTTCAATGAATACTTTGAAGGAGCATAAATAAATAAGAAGTCATTTGAGTTTTTAGTCGATGACATGTTGTTTTTGGTTGGGTTGGAGCACGGACTGGCTCCTCCTGGGACTGGCTGGGGGGCAGAGGGGTTTGCTTGGACCAACATCCTGCGCTTGGGCAGGGCACTTGCCCAGCAGCTGAGACGCTGCTCACATACTGAATTACACAGCAATCCTTCCCCAGGGCCATCTGCAAGGAAAACCTAAGCAATGGAATTGCAAAACCTCTCTGCTTTCCCCAGCATCGGGCTATCTGCTATCGGGCTAAGCTGCTCTGTCTCCCTTGGATGGGGCTTGTTTAGCTGCTGCCGAGCCTCGAGTTTCACCTCTCCCCAGAAGGATGCGGTCAGCCCCATGCCAGGCTACTTATACGCAGACCCTTCTCCGGTAGTTTCCTGTAACCGAAGTCCCTGACCAGGAGAGGCACAACACAGACTTTGATTTTGTGCCACCGGATACATGAAGGAGGTGACAGGGTGAACTCAGCTCTCCTTCAGATCCAGAAGCCTCTTGACCTGCTCAGCGCAGAGCAGGGAGGGGGGAGGGACTGGCTGGTGGGTCCCCAAAAAATTCCTTCCAACTCCATTGCAAAATGGTGAAGGAGGCTCCCAGGCCCCTTACAGCCCAGTGTGGAAGGAGCCAGAGCTTTCTTGTCCCAGCAGAACTTTGCAAACAAGGACAGGAGCACCCAGGGCTCAACCTACTGCCTTGCAATGTCAGCCCCCCATGTCCCTCAGATGCCCACCTGGAGAGGAGACGCTGCTTTCTCCAACCTTTACAAAACCTTCTTGCTGCTGCCACCACCCTGGTGCAGGCTGGCCAAAGCCCAGCCCGGGCTGGAGGAAGGAGGGAGCCCTCCAGCGCTTTCTTTGCTCTGCCGTCCCAGTACCTCAGCCCATGGTGCCTTTCCAGCCATGGCAGAGATCACCTTCAGAGACCCCTACAGGGACAGAGGTGACAACCAGGACAGACCGACTGCCTTTTTGGGGCTGGGGGTGCCTCCGTGGGGGATGACAGCTGCTCGGGGGCCCTGCTGGGCTTTCTGTCATGTGCTCATCTGAGACATGGGTCATTAAGCCCCCAACCAAGGTGAACACCAACGCGTGAGAGGGCTTTGCTTGCAGTAACAGCAAGGCTTTCCAGCCGAAAAAGGCATGGGCCTGAGAGGAGGGGAGAGCTAGAGATGCTCCGTTAAAAAAAAAAAAAAAAAAACCAAAAAATAAAATGGAGAAAATGGAGAAAATAGTCTGGGAAAGTGGGTGCACAGAAACAGCAGGGCAGAGAGTTTCATCAGCAGGAGAAACATCCCCAGTTCCAGCGACAGCCCCAGGGAGCCTCACTGTCTTCATCGCATGGGCACAACTTTGATGCTGCCACCAACACAGACTGGTGGCCGTCTGTCCCACACCACAGACCGATGGCCACCTGCCCGATAACTCGGGGACAAATTTACAAAACCTCCAGGCCTGCAAGAGGAGCAAGCAGCAGGATTCATCAGTGAATGAGCCCATGAACTCTGCTGTCCAGTGCAGATAGTTCCAGCAAATTATTTTCAACTGCTTCTTGTTCATCCCTGAACCCCAGAATTCATGCTTAAGCTAAAAATCAAAAAGATCTCTGCGTAAAGTTAAAGTAAACAGAGAATTTGCCCAGCCCTACAGGAGCTAGCTCAGCTTCTCCTCTGGGAGGACATGGTGGGGAAACAAAAAGTTAATCCATCTTGGTTCTCATTGACAAGGAATGGAGAAGAACAATTAAATGGGAGAGCCGGCCTAAAGCTGAGAACAATGACACCGCACCAATATTTCAGGTCTTTTTCCTTCAATCTGAAGGGGAAAAAATTGCTTCACACTTCATCCCTTGCAGGTTATCTTCGGAGGAACAATGTCCCCATAATTTCTGCTGACAATTAACCTCGCCTGTGCAGCAATTCTTCTCTGGGTCACCAGAGCAGCTATTTATACCCTTGGCCAGGGATGCTGTTGCCACTAAATGATTGCCATTGCCCTTTCCCAGTCCTGCACCAAGGCTGTGGGCAGCGAGCCCCAGGGTGTCCCCCCGTGCACCCTGCCCTGCTCACCTGGACCTGCTCCACCTGGACCCTTGCAGTATAGACTCTCCACTCCCCATTTTCTGCACGTGCTTTGCGAACATAATTTAAATAAAAAGAAGAAGAGAGATGTATGTGTTGCTTAAACACACACATGCATGAGGGTGTGGGGCAGCAGGTCCATCAGACCAGTCCCACAGGGTTGGGATGTCTGGGGTTCGTGATCTCCTCTGATTAGCTGGTCTCCAAAGGACTTGGGCAGGAGTAGGATTTGCCTCAGGTCACCTCTCTGCAATATGTGGGTAACACCGATTCCCCCATGTTCTGGAAGAGACACTGATGGCTTACCTGATTACCTGCACAGTCCTTCTTCTGAGCAAAAAGCAGAGCTTTAGTCGTGCAGCCAATGCCAGGAACCGGAGACCTCAAAACAAAACTCTGGACCTGGGCTGCTGCCAGCTGGACTAGTTGGCCACGCAGAGCAGGATTTGAGAGGCCACGTCAAGTCTGTCCTGAGCTGGAGCCCAACAGCAGGGGCTGGGACAGCTCCTCCTCCCAAGGCACAGAGCATGGGCAGCCCCATCCCACCAGTGCTGGAGGAAAACATTGAACCATGTCTGTCAAAACCAGTTACACTCACTGGGGGAGCAAAGAGCCTTGCTCCCCCGTGAAGCCACCCTGGGAAAGATCAGCACCCTTGGGTGAAGGCCTTCAGACTAGTCCCATCAGAGGCTACAAGCAAATACCACAAGCCTTCACGGTCCCGCGATGTCCATGCTTCCTGTCTCCCCCATCCTGCCACTGCTGCAGAGTTAAGGTGTGCCCGGAGCTGGGCTGAAAACCCAACCCATCACCAACGCCGAGAGGAGCAGGAGGCAGGGGAAGAGCCTGGGGCAGGCCAGGGTCTGGCAGGGGTGAGGGTGGGGAACGTTCCAGCCTCCAGGATGCAGGGAGATAAATGGTCAACGTCGTCATTGTTATCTGCGGCGCCCAACTTTCGTGTTGAACGGTGAGAAGGAAGAGCTTTGCCTGGCCCTGGAAGGAAGGGGAGAGATAGGGAGGGCGGCACCGCTGTGATGGTAAGAGGACGAGACCCACTGAGTGCCCGCCGGGGCAGAGGAGCTGTGATGGGGGGCTGTCGGCCTCCTCCTTGAGGACCCCTTGCCCTGGGAGCTTTACCTCCAACATCTCCATCCCCACTGCTGTCCCCAGCGCAGTGCCAAGCAGGGGGCTTGTACCTGAGTTAACGAGTGGGAAGGGGAGACTGAGGACATGTCCAGGGCCTCCTGGAGGGACTGTGGGATGTGTCAGAAGCAGCATGCTTTTGAAGTTATTTATTTCTCACCAGGGTTAAGGGGGACCAGGCCCATTAGTCAGGAGGGACAGAAGCACGCTTCCTGCCACCTCGGCCTCTCCCTCCGGCAAACCCAGGTCCAATTAGCCCCTGGCAACCACCCCAGGGGTGGGTCCCACTGCAGCATCCCCAGACAGGCCCCGGAGAGCTGTACTTCCTCAGAAATCAAGGCTCAGGAGTCACTGTGGCTAAGTGACATTATTTAAAGCAGTAGCAAAACTTTCCAGGTTCCCACCATGCCTTTTTCAAACTGGAGATCAGAGAGCCAGCGGTGGTCTCAGTTCCCCAAGCACAGCACTGAGACGGTCCCACAGTGACCGGCCCCATCTGTCCCCAGGGAACATGGTCAGACACCTTAGCATGGGGACAGGATCCAGCCCAGACGGCTTTCCAGAGCCTGCCTGGAGGTTTTCTAGCACCTTTACAGAAGATTTCTGGAGGTTTCCTGGCCATTCTCTGGATTTGCTTTCTTAGCTTTTCTAGAGGTTTTCTGCTGTATCTCCAGAACATTTCTAGACTCTTCCTAATTGACCTCTCCTGGGGCTGTGTCGTGGTTTTGGCCGGATTGGCCAATCAGAACGACAGATGGCCCTCTCCCCCCCCTCGTCAGAGAGGAGAGGAAGAGATAAGGAGATTTACGAGTTTAGAAAAAGAACTAAACTACTTTAATGAAAATAATAATGAGTAAGGAAATAAGAAATAATAAAAAAATTAAAAAAAGTATACAATATATACAAAACCGTATCCAGCTCCCAGGATGACGATCGCGTCACCAGCAGATGCAGGGAAAGTCCCAGACTGGAGTCAGCGACGGACAGGAGCTGAATTCCGGAACTAGAGTCAGGAGTGCTCGGATCGCGCTCGAAGGCAGACGAACAGACAGGGTCCTCCTCAGACGTCGGCCATTGAAGAAAACGCGAGCCAGAGCCCCCTTGCCCCGTTGATCCCTTAGCTTTTATACTGAGTGTGATGCCTATAGGATGGAATACCCTGTTGGTCAGTTTTGGGTCACCTCCGCTCCTCACTATAGGTGTGACCCCTCTACAATTCTCTGCTTCCGACCCTCTAACGGGGCAAACAGCGAAGTGAGCTGACCTTGGTTGTTATAGCAATAAGTAATAAATAAGCAAATAGTAATAAGAGCCTCTGTGCATACCATTCCTTGGTATAATCAGGTCTTAACACTCTGAGAGTGAACAGTTTCTGAACAATATGCTGTTAATTTCAGACTTTAGTCAGTTAGAAGGGGCCCAGCTAAAAAAGTAAAATTACAAATCAGAAAATTGGTTCTGTTTTGCCTCAAACCAGGACAGGCTGTTACAGCCTCTTTGCATGGTTGGTTTTTTTTTCCCCACAAAGTCACCGGTTGGCAATTTCCAAATTTCCTGAGTGGCAACTTGGCAATTGAGCAAAGCTCAGCATCTCAGCCAAGCACTGTGTGACACCGCAGGTGGTCACAGAGAAGCAACCTCAGCTGCCTGATCAGTAAAACTGAAGAAATACGTAGAGGTTAGAAAAAAACCCTATCTCATAGGTACAGGATCATTCTAGTCAGGACACATTGTTTCGTACCACAAACTCTCGAAAACGCTCCATGGGAGGACCTCTTGTCCTTGTGCTGTCTGGAGTCTTTTAAGTGGTGTCCCCCAAGCGAAACCAGCCTGAGCTAGACACGCTTCTCATTAAGGCAGGGGACCGGCATCCCCTCCAGGCTGCGGTGTGGGTGGAAGAGGTTTATCCTTTAGGAACTTACGGGGCCAGAGCACACATAACTGAGAGGCTGCCCACTGCGGGGGAAGCTGGGAAGGACCTGGGTGCTGCATGGTGGAGCAGGCTTTGGTTGCACAGAGTTCAGCTGGGGAAGTCCCCAAAGGGAAACCCCATCTCCTGATACCAAATGCACGAGCGACCAACGAGCCGTTCACCGCGTGCGCAGCCTGCTCTCCAGGGAGAGGTGCAAAGAGGCTGAAATCCCTGGAAGCCGCTTACCGTGCATGCTTCTGCCAAGAGAGGAGCCACTTCTCAACCATCATCCCTCTGGCCAAAGGTGGATTTGCAGTTGCTAGAAAACACTCCTCATGTTTGCTCGACCCAGAGGAGCAGTATCTTCCCTTGAGCGCCATCCCACCCAGCTGCCCCTTCCCACTCCCCCCTCAGCTCACAGCAACTCAGATTTGCGGTGTGGCTGTCACCTCTTCTCCTTCTCACTGCTGATCCAGTTGCTTTGCCCTTTAACCAGCAGACACCTCTGTCAGCGCTTCTCCAGCTCCTCTCCTCCCTTGGACTGCTGTCCAGGACATTCTCCCGAGCAGGAAAACATGGAGCAGCCATGTGTGTGTTCTCTCTGCGGTGTCAATCTAAACCATGCAGTTCCCACCTGCGTTTACACAGTGGAGACAAAACACAGCAAGTGGAAGCGAGGACAGGCCAATTCCCAGACGTCCCTCCTGGTGTCCCCAGCTTGGCACATACGGCCTTTTTCTTCCACAGCCACCAAAAGCTCCTCTAAAAATCTGACTGCCCGAGTGTAACCTTACCACGTGGCCCCCGAGTAGCAGCTCAGAAATCAGTTCGGGGCTATCTGAGGTTTTTAACATTTGCTTGTGCCAAGGGAGCTCCGGGAAACATCACTGCTGGAGGCAGGAGTGGTCGCACAGGCACAAAAAAATCATTTAGTGCAAAAATCAAGTCTCCTGGACAGTGCCCCAGGCAGTACACGGCTCAGTGGGAACTGCGCTGTGCGTACAGATTTACACAGCCACGCCGAGAACCAAACCCGTAGCAAGCGCCAGGAATATACCGGCTACCCTGAAACGTCTGTCATAGCATGAAAAGCTCGGCAAAAAGTCCTGTGAACAGAAGCAGACTGTTCACAGCTCAGCCAAGGCACCAATATAGGACTTCAGGTCTAAGCCTGTTATTCCCAGCATCTCTACTTGGACTCTAGAAACCTCCCAGCGATATCTGGCTCTGTGGCAGGTTGATGAATGACCTGAAATGATTCCCCCCCACAGTGTTCTCCCCTTAGCACGGTATTTTGTAAGATAACAGAAGGCGTTACTAACAAATTACCTGAAAAACACCACATACCACACACTGGCTGGCATCAGCAGAACACATAGGAGTCAGGGATACAGGTTCCCATTCCAGCACCAGAGAGACTCACACAATGTACATTTGTCCAGCTTCTGTTTCTTGCAGCACAACATCAGGTCTCACTTTGAATGACCATGGGATTGGAGCAGTGATTCCTTCTTTGTTTCCAGTTTTACTGACAGTAGCGTTGCCTGTAGCCATTTCAGGTTCATTCTTGGCTCTGCTTCATGGGAGAATGGATCTGGATCGCACTGAGGACTGTGAGCTCTGACCAGCACCCTTACTGAGACAGCATTTCAACTTCAGGGACTGAAGCCTAGGACTCAAAAATTGGCTTTTAGTCCCGTACCTCTGCTCTGTATAGCTTAAGCTTTGTAGAGAACAAAGGCAGACTATTCTATTGCTATAGCAACATTCACCAAAATAAACCATCTGCTGGAAAAGCTCCCAGGCACTACATGCAAGATTTGTCTTCCATTATTACTGATGCACATGAGCTTGTGGTATGTTCACATGGAGCAAAACTTTCCCAACATACGTACAATAAAAACCTCATTCTGTTTCAAATGACGGAGCTTCCCCCACCCTTTGGCTTACAGCTGACCAGGGCCGCAGTCTCTGGCTCGCCGGTGGTGCGCCCTTTGAAGCGTTACAGCCCAACAGGTGAAGGGCCGGCAGCCGGCTGTGAACGGTCGAGCCGCATTCTTTCCTTCTGACCGCTGCTCATTCCATACCCCTGACTGTAAATCCCGCCTTGGCTAACGATGCACATCAGTGTAACAACTTGCATGTCTGGATTCACCCCATCTAGGCCCATAATGTATTTCTAGCTGCCTGCTCACATCAGCTATTATGCTCATATTTGGTGAAAGCAGCGAAAGCACACAGAAAAAAAAGCGATTCTGTGAAACAAAGAGAAAAACGCCCCATTTCCCCATCACTAACACCCAGAGCCCTTCTGTCAGCCCCACACCGTCACACTAATACCAGGATGAGCAAGGCGGAAGTCAGTGCAAAGTCAGTATCACAGAGGTAATTTGGAAGCAGACCTCATCTGGGCAGCTGCCAGCAAGGAGAGACCTGCCCTCTCTGAAGCATCAGTGCTATGGCAGGGCCAGACTGGAGTTGGTGACCTCGCTCAGCCTAAACGAGCGCTAGAGAAAGCAGAGATGTGCACAAATCCCAACAGCTCTACAGAGGAGCAGGGTCTGTCAAGCTTTGCTGGAGGAAGATGCATAACTTGGGTCTAGTTTTTAACATTTGGGGTGAGCGGAAGAGAAGGCTGTTACGTTTCCTTTTT
>VYZM01001740.1:122891-167618 GCA_013398915.1 Dromas ardeola
AGCAAGTTTTCTGTCAAGAGTTTTTAATATATTTATTTGAAAACAAGGTTTTGTGAAAGAGTACACTAAATAGCATATATCTGTTCTTCAGCCATAAAACACGGACTATCAGCTTTAGCTCAGCACAGATTGGGGCTGCATGCACTGAACAGCAGATCTCCATAGGAAGGTCTTCATGTCTGTCTTTCTGATATCAAGCATAGTGTCTTCTTTAGAGGACATGATCCTGGAGGAAGGGGAGAGAGAAACAAGAAAAGCAAACTTATTTAACTAAGGCTTCTTGTGGTTGGCCCCAGACACTCACCCGAGCCTGCCACTGACGCAACATTTACAGTTTTTAGCAAGGAGTTTGTTTTCCTCCCCATCCACCAATTCAAGTGCATAATCTTTGCTCTTGGGAGCACTGGGACATGCCAGCCCATATTTGGAAGTAAAGCAACTGGGTTTCTGCCTCTCAGTGAGAAACTTGCACATCAATTCAGGCACTTTAACCAAAGAACCTGAGAACCGCACATTCATCGCCTGGAACAGATCTACAAGCATCCTTATGTTGAGCTCAGAGAACACCACAAAGCCCATGACTGGAGCATCTTTAAATTCTGCTAAGAACTGCTGGGAAGACAAGACAACCCCAGAAAGCAGAGTAATTCTCTTTCGGCCAATCCTGCCACACTGAGGTCAAGTAGATGACAGCTTTCTTACATAAACCACTTGCCCCTCTGGGACCATCTTTCATGAGCTGATTATTCCCAGCTCAGCTGTTGCCCGTGACCCCGTGCACTGCTCTAACTCTGCCCAGCGAGGCACTACTCAAAAGCAGCCAAGCGTGCGAGATTAGAGACCAGATCCTGGGTCAGACCTGATCCGGAAGAATGGGTTTCTCTTTTATTGCTGCCAAACTCTTCAAATCGGGACAGAGCATGTTTCTGAATCTGGCGCAGAAGCCATCAAAGAGCTAAAACAAGAGTGCTGGGTGCTGGTAACTGCTTCAGTTGATCCGAAAAGCTTTTGCTTCACTGGGATTAATATAGGTGACTCTCCACAATACACTGTACCTCAGGTCTTAATCATCAATGTACTCGAAGGGCTCTGGTGGCTCAGGTTCCTGCTCCTCTTCCTCAATCTTCGGACCGTGAGCGGCCACGGGTTCAACCAGCTCCTCCATATCCTCGCTGGTGTCCTTCAGAATGATGATGCCTCCGATGGAAAGCTGCAAGACAAGTGCAGTGAGCGTCAGAGCTGCTCCCCTCTGCCTCATGGTGCAGTGTTTGTGGCCACAGTGTTTACCATATGAGACACCTCAGCAGGAGTGAGTTTCAGAGAGAGACCAAAGCATCTGACACCCACCCAGATCCCTGCCTGATAAGGGGATGGAACAGACAGAGTCTATCCAGGGTACCTTTATGTATTTCCACTATCTAAGTCTCAGTTTGATAGAAAATGACATCTGGATTCACAGCTTTACCCCAGTCCCAGTCTGTGGCTTTCCACAGGAAAACTAATTGAACCATAATTGCTTTACAAGGCTTATCTTTTCAGGGCAACAAAGTGTAGTGAAGCCTCTCTGTGTAGCCACCTCCCAGGAGGCTATCTGAAACAGAGACTAATCTGATCACCAGCTTCCACCAACTGAGGAATCCTATTAGCAGAACCTCGTAAAACAAAGGGCAATTAATTACAAGGATCACAACCAAACATCCTGGCAGACTAAAGCAAATCGGTGCATCTCCAGGACTGAAACACGAGGTGCGAAGAGGCACTGCTGTGTCATGCCTGACTGGGATCAGAGCTTTGACCACAGCAGGATTTCAGGCTATAAACAGCATTTCAAAGAAGCCTTTTACTCTGGCATTCCCAAAGCAGAGCAGAGCCCCAGAACAGCTCCATTTCAAGAACCTCATTGGTTACACAACCTAAATCCCAGCAAAAACCCTGCACTGTTCTGTTCTCTTCAAAATCTGTTTATGAGGGGGTTAAGGCAGGAAACTGCATGCCCCTCACCAAGGACTCGGCTTCTTCTAAAACTGAAGCAAACAGCTACATACGTCCACATTTCAGCTGCATGAGTGGACACTTACTGGACCACATAGCAGATCTTCCCAATCCAAATACCAGTTGGGTCACCTCTGCTTTTTAAAGGGTAGGAACTGAAAAATCCTTCCACAGCTTTGCTAAAGGAGACGTCTCAAAAGGGGATGATGCACAGAGAATTCCAACGTGCTGATGGAATTCCAGGAAGTCCATTTATTAAAAATATGACTACTTTCCTGGAAGAAATATTACCTCTTCTGAACACCGTTTTCCCATGCATAATCCTGCAAAAGGGGGAAGTCAAGGGTGATATTTCTTGAACAAAAATAAAGGCCAGAAGAATTTGACTCAGGAGATTCAGAGGTCAGGAGCAAGCTTGTTAGCTTTGCAATATATTTGAGCATCTCACAGAAAAGTTAGTTACCCCTTGGGTTAACGCTAAAAGGTCTTTTTCATTCTCCATCTAACAGTCATATGCTATCTCTTCTGTATGTTAACAGGAGATGAAGGCACTTTTCTAAGGTCAGATGTAACTGAGTAAGAAATCTATTTAATGAAAAAAAAATACTCCACTTAGGTATAAATGCCACTGTAGAATAATAAAGCCCGAGCACAAGTCCTAGTGTATTTCATTGCTTTGACAATGAGCCTGTACAACTTCTCAACCCACTGTAAGGATCATGGCTCAGTCTTTATGTCCCCAGCAATGTCACTAATACACAGAGTACATCCGAATGACTTCCAAGTTGCAGCATTTGGCATATGTTGAAGAAGAATGAAAAATAACGCAGCATTATCATGGTAAAAAGGTTTGCAGCACCTCTGGCTTCCCCCCCAGTTAGAACTGCATGTGATCAATTGGAGAGAGAGACATGAAAAAGCAAATATGACAACAGTGAAGTTGCAGATCTCTAAAGCACATCTCTAAGCCACTCGCAGCTAGTGCATCACTGCATTCTCATGTACACACAGAACTTCTGGGTCCTTAGGCACCAGCCCAGCTCTGGGGACGCTCTGTCAAGTGCACAGACGAGGAAGGTGACACTTACTGGTTTGAAAGGCTGGTATCGGCAGCTCTCTGTCATGGTGAGAACTTTGAGCTGAGCAGGCATGACTCTGGCTGGGTTGTCCAGAAGCTGGAAGTTGGGTTCTGGCTCCTTTTTCTTTTCTTTTTCATCCTTCTTTTCAGTCTCATCCTATGGAAGGGAAGGAGAACATCAACATCATTTTAACAGTAGTCTATAACCCTTTCACAAATCAGGAGGGTAAAGCACAACCGGCTACTCTTAACACAGGCAGCGATTCCAGAGCATGGTGAGAAGCCATCCTCCTGCTGGGGAACAAGCAAACACGTATCTATCGGCTGGCACAGGCAATGCCAGCGTGGATTTAGGTACTCTCATCGTGGCAATGCCTTGCTCTCAACTGCAGGTGAAAAAAAAGTTCAACAAGAAGTAGCAGTGGAACAATTTACCTCTGGCTTCCCTTTCTAATACTACCTCTGTAAACTCACCACTTTTTGTTCGCTACTGAAGATTCTTTAATATCATTACTAAGCATATAAAATTGCCAAAAGCTGCCCTTGTATTTTCGCAGCTATACAGCCATCACCGACAGCAGCTCAACCAAAATGACTCGACCTCAGCGACTCCCTAGGGAATTGCAGTTAAAGCCTCCTTTACCAATGACTCAGCGGCTGAAGGCAAAAGCTCAGAATGAAAAAGCACAGCATCCTTTACATACTTAAGAACATGGATCATGTTTTCCCTCTTGCCCGGGAACATCAGAGTTGCAAACGAAAAAGACAGCAGAAAAGATGGAAACAAGCAATCGGAAATGATCAGGAACACCACTAAATGCACGGCACGTCCTGTAACAGCAGACAGGACTTTCTCTGACACAGTGACTGCTTGTTGCTGTGCTGATCTCTTGGAAGCTATGGATTACTAGTCATATAACAGGCATGAAAGAAAACAGGAAAGCAGTTATACCTCTAAAACATTAGGACAACGGCAAAACACTCGACTCAAACACAGCAGGTGGCAGCAAGCTCCCTTTTTACTATCCTCATTTTTCTGCTCAATTCAGCCAAGAAAACTTTTCAGACATCTGGAGCGTATACACACACACAGACAGGACATGTGAATCCCTTCTAATATATTACTTCCTCTCAATACCTGTGCTTAGCTGTAGGTTGTACCAATTTTAGAAGAAACACGTATCACCGCATTTTGCTTAGTATATAGTGCTGTAAGAACAATTCAAAGAAAAGGCAATGTTTGATGTCAAGGAAACATTGATAAAGGAGCAAAAAACCAAAATCCAGAGATTCTGCCTTGCACATATGAGAAAATTCATTTTCTGGACCAACTGTATAAAGTTCAGTGCATACAACATGGCTGCATTTAAGTAGGTCTAGGAAGGTTATTTTACACATACGCCACCCTCTCTTCACATACCATTTGTGTGTTTCTTTTTAAAATTAAAGAGGCCAAAAATTCCCTGACCACGCTGCTTTTGTCACATCAATATTAAAAGTGCAATCAGAAAGATTTCTACTCAGCTTGTCAGCATAACGCATTTTCAGCTTACAGTTGTTTTTGGCATAGTTGCACCTGTTATCAGAGCACAAAAGGAAGGGTTCTTTGTCAGGGTACAGCAAGAATTTTAGCTGCCATATGTTTTCCAAATTACAGCAACCCCCAAGAATTCATTATCCAGCCATTTCTCTATCCCTCAGCTTGCTCCAGGATAACATATTATTCACAGACGAGGATGACAAGTTCCAGTGTCAGGTCTATGAGCTGAAAGAAATCATCAGAGGACCAAAGCAATCACCGTAACTACTGAGCAGCAGACGGATCCTGTGCTCAAAGCTCAACTTGTTCTGAAGTGGGTGTGGATAAATGTTTGGCATTTTGATAGATGGGCAAAGCACGTAAGAGATTGCTGCCAAAAAGGTGAACAATTCAGAATAGGGGGTTAAGCATGTGCAAAACCACAAAGTTTAAACTCTCCAGTGCTCTCAACTGAATTAGACACCACCAAGCAACTGCTACAACATCCAGTCCTTTTTAAAAGGTCAGAGGTACCAAGGACGTGAAATTATTAAAACTTTTTCCACATTAATAAGAAAAGTACATGGATAAGAGATAAAAACTCCCTTGGTCTAAAACCAGCAGGCAATGAAATCACGCACAAAAGGTTCATGCAGTTAAAGGCACATAAATTTGTCAAAGCAAGCTCCTGCCTTTAAGGAAGTCAATTACTTAACAATATTGAGGAAGATTTATTTCTCAGAAATAATGGATTCACAAATAGAACCACCTCTTGCTTTTAACAGCACGCACACACACAGAGTAAAGATGCAAACCAGTGTACGCAGTACACTGAAACCTGTGTTACTGCTTTGCTCAGAACTAACATAGGTGCCAGGGGGGACAGCGTTAAGTCGGTGCCAGCTCTCATGATACACCTTCCACATTTATAAGGGGGGGGGGGAAGAAGACATTTAAGTTTCATTGTTTGCACCCACCACTTCCATCTTCTCCTCTTCCTTCTTCTCTTTCTCCTTCTCCTTTTCCTTCTTCTTGGCTTTTGCAGTGATGGACAGCACAGCAGTGGAAACCTGGATATGTCAACAGAGGAGGCATTCAGTGTGACTGCAACGCTGTACGCTGTGCTTCAGCTCCCCAGGCAGGAGAACAAAGGGAAATCAGTGTCAGGTCAGTTCTCAGGGCAGGTGTCAATAAGATCAATTCCACTTCCTACCCACTGCTCTGTTTAAGAGACAAATACACAACCACCAAAGCAAATAAATGGCACAGATGGGACAAAAAAGTGCCATGAATGCAGACTGGGTCCGGCCACATATGCAGGAGAGCAAACTTCCTAATTTATAGAGACCCAGACAGTAATGATTAATCTCTGAGAGATTTATTTATTTTTAACAGAGCAACAAATGGAATTCTTGTTGCAGGGAAACCTGTTGCCAGAGTCTCCAAGGCAGAGAAGCATGTATATAAATACGCTTTAGAATGACCTAAAGCTGTTCCACTGTCCTAATCAGACACCTGTATTTCTCATTGATCTAAAGAATTGGATACGCAAAATGCCCTATGAAGGAGCCCTTCTGAGCCAGGAAGTACTCAGAAACAACGCTCACATACAAGAATTCAGCACGTTTTCCTTCCAGTGAGCACATCTCTCTATCCACAGTAACTGTCTCTATAAGGCAGTAACTTGCTTAGAGGGACAGGGAACAACCGCATTTGTCATGCTGCTAGTGAGGCTTTCTAGGCAACATGTGGGCTCATGGCACATTTTAATTTTGGCCAGGGAAGCTGAGAAGAGGAAAGATTTGCCCAATTCCCATCCCATTCCGAAGGCGAGAAAGCAGCTATGAGCAGTGAGCTTTGCCTTTTATCAGAGTTCATTTCTGGGTTCCTCAGTGGCTTGGAAATCTGTCCTGGGCAGCATTCAATTCTGGTAAAATGCTTTACAGTTTTCACATGATGTCATTCATCAGCACGACATGCCTGAGGTCTCCACTGCTGCAATTGCTCCCCAGCGGCCGCTCTGCCTGCTGCTGTGGTCTGCTCAACAGTTTTTACCATCTTACGCCAGGAGACAAATTGCTTCCACTATTGTCCTGCTTGTCATCCCATAGGTCTCATCTCTTCTTTTTCAATACCTAGATATTCTCAGTTCCACACTTACCTTTTGGCAATCTATGGGCCTGACAGCTATTATTCTAGCACATGGACCCACTGCCTTGAGCCCGGGTACACTTCTGTCATTCCATATGGGACTATTTGAGAAGTGTCCCATCTAATATTCTCAATGTTTGTACTGCAGTAGCATTTTGAAGCCCAAGTCACGAACAAGGACCCCATTGTGCTAGATGCTGCACAAAGATGATACACGTACAAATCAGTAGGGCATGGAAAACAGTTTTATTAATCAATGCTTCTGTCTTTATCACTGGAGACAACGGTGGTTCCATCAACTCAGTAGCACAGCAGTTGTATGCCATGATCAGCAACAGTCCCAGGCACAGCAGGAAAAAATAGCTAGAATTCTCTTTCAGAGACAATAATGGCTGCCAGTTTTTCTCTTGTTCGTTAGATTCCCTATTAGTGCCACCAAAGTCAATGTTTATACTAGGAGGGAGAAGGAGTTAGCCTTTACAACACAGAAAGCTAGCCCAAATACCTTTTCTTTCTCCTTTTCCTTTGGTACCTCAAGAGGTGGGGGGTAGGCAAATGTGGACGGCTTACAGTTGGACTTGTACTGGACTTTTGGCATCTAAGACAAACAATTTAAAAAAATTGTTAGAGACGATAAAAGCAGGGGAAAAAAAACCACAGCAGAATAATTACTTTACCTTCATTTTCCTTCCAGCAGAGACAAACACAGATCCTCTAAAGAATACAAGCTTCCCCTTCTCCCCCTCCGGAAGCTGAGAAACTGTTATCAGTGGCAACAGTTCAACTAGAACAATGTTATTTAATTATTCTATAATTTGACTCTGGCAAGCTCTCCTAGCCTTCTCCATACACTCCGCACTATTCACACCATGCTTTGTTTTCATTGTTTCGAAGCTTTTGTGGTTTTGATGTTGTTGCTGTGCCTGCTCATATTAACACGAAATTGGTTTAAGATCTAAGTGAAGATCTGCTCTGTCAATGCACGCTAGGGCAAGCCAAGCGCTGCCTGACATTCACCTCTTGCAAAAGGACAGTATATTTTGGGGGTGGGCTACCAATTTCACATATTCTCTTACTCTCAGCTACTTAAGCAAGGGCACAAAGCACCTTTTGACAGCCAATCCAAATTCTTAAAACTGAATTTCTGCAGTATCTCAACTCTTTTCCTTTATGATACGTCACGGAGCAACAAGAGAACAGGGAACGCTCTGAGGAAGCGAGGTGGGTGTGGTGCAGCCCATAACATACATCCAGCCCATAGCTGGCTTTAGTATGCAAGCCAAGTCATACAATATAACCTGACCTACAGCCGTTTGGGCTCCCTGGAAACTCTTAAGAGATGGGGAGAGGGAGAGAAAATGGCAGTACAGCCAATCAGCCAAAAGAGTGCTGAGCCTGTCACCACCGGGGAGGCGCAGAGACAAGCAGCAATGCAACCCCTGTGATGTATTCAGGACAGGGCAGGGGGGGAAGAAAAAAAGAAGACATTTTCCTGCAAACCTTCAAACAGAGCGAGAATTTTGAGATGTGTGTATAGATTGACTCAATGCTCAGCCCGAGACAGGTGAAGAAGAGCAGCCTAGAGCCCTAAAGTTTTGGTCCAGGGGCTGCAATCCAGCAGGCTGGCTCAGTCCCACAGAGGGACTCAGAGCAGCCCAGCCCTATGGATGCTCTGTGCATCGCAGAATAAGCCTGCAGCAATGACAGGAGGGGGCTGCACAACCCTTGCGTTGCCACATTCAGAAGCTTTTTTGTGGAAGTTACTAGCTCAGGAGCTTCAGCTCAGGAGACCCAGCATGGTACGCAGCTTGCGGGGGCTGTACCACTGCTGATCAGCTGGAAGAACAGATGCATAAGAAAAGTGCAGTACCCATGACTGCCCAGTTTAATGTTTACTCCCCAAGGAATCCAAACAAATCCTGTTTTCCCACTGCTGGCTTTCCTAGGAGAGAATATCATATAATTTATTTAGGAGGGCAGGCGGGCAACACACTGTTTTTTTTTAAAAAATAACCTTGACCTTCTGGAGTCATAATGGGGTGGTCTCTGCCCACATATACTGACTAGAGTTCCTTTCTTTCTAAGTCACTTTGAAGCGAAGGGGTCAAAGACTGGTCTCTACATTTTTCTTGGCCCTGTTCCCACCAGCAGCACTGCAATTTAAGCCTGCTTTTCAGATTTCTTCCAGTTAGCACCTCTTCTGGAACAAACAAGCTGGAAACATGCAAAGAAAACCAACAAATCCATGCACACCCCTTCCAGACCACTTCAGTCTTCCAAGCAGCTATCAGTGCTTCTTCTCCTCTCTGCTCATTACGTACCTTAAGATCCTTGTTAAGGCCAATGACACAGGTTGGGGTGAAAGCCAGCGACAAGAAGTGTGACAGGGGGAACCAGAACCAGAATTGGGTGAAAACCAGAACCCCCACCACGGAGGGCATGTGAGTATGTCCCGTCCTCGACTGCAGCGAAATAGTTACGTTATGGCCCCCTGTAAGGAACCATAAATGAAGTAAGTTAGTTAACGCATCCCTGGGTACTCCACAAAGACACCTGAGCAATGCATCTCAAAGAGCATCTCAAAGAGCACAAGCCAGGCCACCATCCTGCCAGCTTTCTCCTCTGGAATAGACCTCCCTCCACCACTGTGATCTCTGCTTACACAGCAAAACGGACGGGCAGCGTAACAACCAAACCACTCCATCTGCTAGATGCTCCCCAAACACAATGACCACAGCCCTTCCACGCTCATTTTGCCAGGGTACAGGTTAAACACAAGTACAATGCAGAAGGCAGGGAGAGGGGGAGAAAAAGGCAAACCTTTGCCATAAGTAGTTTTAAAACATAGCATCTAGATGATCCACAAGACAAGACTCTCAAGGAAAACGGTGCATATAAAACAGTGCATACAGAAACTTTTCTTTCTGTGGCTGCGTCCCTGAACTGTCTGTTATTCAGAAGAAATATGCCTAGGTTTTTATCCTACACCATCTCAGTAGAAAAAAATGTAAACAGCAGCAACTTCAGAAGTTGCTTCTAGAGGTTATCAATCTAAGCAGCAAAGAGACAAGCTCCTGCAGTCTTTGCAGCAAAATTAAATCTCTGCCAGACAACCAAGTCTTAGCTTTGTACTTGCAAAGCAGAGACCAAAACAACTCCATATGTTGATGTAGCGCAGAAACATCCAGCTAGAAACCAAATTGAAAGATTGGGCTTGCAGACAGAGTGAGAAAGTGTTAATCTGATCTTCAGTCTTCTGATGAACACAATGAATTGAGTTGAAGAGGGCACCAGGCAAGTCCATTACCGCTGACAAGACCGGGTGCAGGGAGGGTAACTTCGTTAAAATATAAACACCCACTAGTTGCAAACTCAGGGCACTTTGTAGCTGAAAATCCCAAACTGGAGTACCATTCCGCTGCCTCACACAACCAGCCACCTCCATAAGGCCAGGCAGCAACGGAGCTGTCTCTGAGTTTTAAAGACAAGCAAAAATAATTTTTGCTGCCCAAACTAATGAAAGCCCTGAATGAAGCAGTAATCTCATCTTGGGTATCTGTCAGTGTGCGTCCCAGAAGAAGCAGTGGAAGATGGAGGATTTTGATGCCCTCCTGTAGGATACTCTGCATACATACTGCCTTCTTGCTTTTCCCTTTGTGGTAGCAATAGATCTCCTGCTGTTTGACTAGAGAACTCCCTCCAGCTGCCTCTTTGAAGAAAGACGATACGGTCTCCTGTTTTACTACTGTTAGGTCTGCTCTGCTTCTCATTATTTTCTCTGATATCAATCTCTCACCTTTCTACTTGAATTTACCACAGCATTAAGGAGGGACTGCCTGAGGTCTTGTGCTATCCTTAAACACGTCAAACACTGCACGCTCAAATTGCTGCTCTTCTCCCCCATCTTTACTTTGAACTTCTCTTCACTGCATCACTGTATAAGGGCCAGGTCGGTAATCTGTAGATATTCTGGATCAAGCAGCCCAGGAGATGTTGAACAAGCAGCTTAACTAGACTTTATCAAACTTTTGGACTTTAATTTTCAGAATTTATTTTAACCTTTGGAATGATATTATCCAATCTCTGGAATTTCCTGGATGAGTAACAGATTTCATATTCAAAAGATGCTGTCATGCTACTTTCTGTTGTTTTACACCCACACACAGCCCACCCTAACTCCCCGGGTTCTGCAGGCAGCAGGAAAGGTGGGGAGACATGATATTGCAAAACTGTGATTTATCTTCATGATTAAGTAGCAGCCCCGACAACCTGGAAGGGAACACATTCCAGATCTTTGGCTGGATGGATGAAAGCTGTGACATGATGCCTGGAAAAAAAAAATATTTCAAAAAACACACAAGAAAAATTTTCAGGGCTCCTCGGGTAGTACTATAATGTCCATCTCCCAGAATTCAAATTGCCACCATGACAAGGTTTGCTGGAATTAAAGTGGCTGTTATGCAGGCTATGAGGATTTGCTGGTTAAAAGTTTAATGTCAGTTAATAAGAGGGGGAGTGCAGCAAGCAGACACTGATGATTTATATACTTTGATACACTCGCTCCTTACATAGTCATGGTGGCACTTGGTAATACTCTGGCAGCGTAGCCCAGAATAAATATAAAGATGCTTCGTGGACCTTGGAAATTAGTTTCCAACCCTCGCTTAGGCAGCATCCCATTTTCACACGTATCATACTGTTTCTTTCTCTATGAGCAAAGACTTACAGCATCATAGAATGATTTGGGTTGGAAGGGACCTTAAAGATCATGGGCAGAGACAACTCCCACTAGTCCAGGTCGCTCAAAGCCCCATCCGCTTCATCTATGTAGTGAACGAGGAACCTGAACTGTTAGCAGCGGCAGCACAGAAAAGTCAAAATCTCACAGGACGAGCCACCAAAACCCCATCAAAGTTGATTTCAGCATATGCCAGCGACCCAATTCACATGGGCAATGAAACCAAAAGGTAGCTCTAATCTAATGGACAAAAATATTAGCACAGGATAATGGCTTTTTTCCTAACTAGCAGAGAGTTAGACCCCACTTACATGAAGAGCTTATGAACAGGGACAGGCAGGAGAAAGGTGGGAAATAGTAACACCGAATTCAACATGTGGAAGAGCAGACCTTATGCATCCAAGTTTATTTTTTGTACTGAAGTCCTTAACATCCAAAATATAAGACATCATGCAAGATGCAGACTTGGAGAGACAGCAATGAGGAGAGAGGCAACTCCTTCCTCTGTAATTTGGATGACACTTTCTTTTTCATCACTCATTACAAATGTCTCCAAACAGTGGGGAATCCAGTACCTTCACTGTCAGGTTGTCAACAGCTTCTTTGGCTTCAGGCTGCGCTGCCCAGTGCTACTCCCTGTCCCCAACCCATTGCACTGCTGACCCCACACAAACCTTTCCTACATATTGAGAAAAGGATTTTCCAGATAAACTACACAGGTGTTTGTGTAGTGACTGCCGCTCCTCTTTTCTCGCTGATGGAGAAATGTGGCATTAAGAACCAGAGAAGACACCTAGAGTCCAGAGGGAAAATAGTTTTCAAGCAGGTAAAACGCCAACATCTACTGAGATCAGTATATCCCTTTTGTAGCTCACATTTACAAATACATACTCCAGAAAATAAAGTATATTGATTTTGTGAAAAACAGAAAGGGAGTCAGTAGCCTGGAACAAGAGAACATTTTTGTACATGAAGGGGAGCGTTATAAAAGTTCACAGGCTTTGGGGGAAAAACTATCTCTAAGCTAAATTTTGAGTGTCTACATTTTTCTTATTTTATTAAAGAAGTAAAACTGTAGCTGCTGGGGCCTAACAATTAGACAACGACCAAATTCTTCATTTCCACTTCAGCTGCTTCATTGTCAGAGCAAAAACACCACCTCCAGTGCATCATTTCCCAGTTGCACACTGGAAATCTTGCACTTTTGATCAAAGCCTGTCATTTGAAGAGAATTATACACACAAAAAAAAAAGGAAAACCAACAAAAAATCCCAAACTCAGTTGCCCCAACTGTGGCAGACGACACAAAGAACCTTTTCTTCCTGGTAGCGATAATTAAATTGTATAGCTCATTGTTTCAGATAAGCACTTGGGAGAGATAAAAAGAATTTATTCTTTTAAGACGACCTAATGAAAGTGGCTATAGGTTAAGAAAGGGTAGTTCGCAGCCTTCCCCCAGCTGCTCAGCAAGAAATGAAGAGGTTAAAGTTGGCACAAATTCACATGTAGTTTAGTAAAATTGGATGCTTCTGGTTTCCAAGTCATTATACAATACATGAGTGACACAGGAAGCAAATAAGGTTTTAGCTGCATTTTTATGATTTAATCTTAAAGGTAGGAATTCAAAGCAGGTCTGTACTGCTGAGAGAAAAACCTCTTTGAGCTGGGATCTGGCTTCCCAGCAGCACAGTATGAGTATGGGAATGACTAAAATTATTATAACAGCCTTGTGCCAAGAGCACTGCTAAGGCTGAGCTCCAGGAGGGCTACACCTGGGAGGCAAGAAAGATAAAGGAGGTGGTTCCTGTTGCATCCTTCTCTAAGTAGCCCTCATCATAAAGCACCGAGCAGCCCGACTGCTACATGCTCACCAGGAAGAGAGCTTTTTAAGCACACTTCCACACAGACAGGTGCAGGCAGCCCTGAGTTTTTCTTCCCCCACCACATGGCTGGAGATGTAGTGATTTCATACGGACACTGTGTAACTACAGTGCATGTTGCTGTGCTTAAGCCATCCACAGAGAGAAATATATGAGTCTCCTTTGCTTATGAGTCTTCAGGACTAACCTTGATGTCAGAGAACAGGGAAAACCAGCTTGTTTCTACCTACCACAGGGAACAGGGAGACGTACGGCAAGAAAAGGCCACAGCACAAGACAGCAGATAGAAGAAACTGTGTTTGGAAACTTGGGAAGGGCGTGCTACTGACACAGACAGCACTGTACAAGTCTTAACTCCAGCAGAACGAAAAATTCAAACCAAAACATTGTCGGTTCTCTTTGCTTACAGAAACCTTCCTTAATAGGCCCTGCAATTCAGTCCTTATGAATGCAAATGTCTTTAGAGAGCCTACCCCTGGCTCAACATGTAGTCATTAACACTCATGAGATGATGTTTCCTAGGCAAGAAAAAGGTAGTGGTCTGTGAAACTGAGTCTCCTGAAGTAACATTGATGTAGTTAATTGAGCTTCCCTCTTTGTGCAACACCTCTCAATAATCAGGAAAGAGGAAAAGCCTAGTTATTAAAAAACATATATATATTTTTTTAAACTGGTTAGGTCAGATTTTAACAGCAAAGGCAAAATATGAGGACTGGATACCACAAGGTTTCCAAATTTCTGGAGCAGTTGTTTACTTTGAAAAATAAAGAAGCAACCTGTTGTGCTATAAATCAACATTCGGCGTGACGAAACAGACTTAGAACAAAAAGATCTGTTCTGACTTCTGGACACGAATTCTGCCCCAATGACTGGATTGAGTCTCTCCTAACAGAAAGCACACTGATGCAAGCTAAAACTACAAAACAGGGTTTATTTCTTTAATTGTATAAAATGACTTGAAATTAGTGATTTCTTGCTACTATTACACAACAGGCATAAAGCCAGCACCTCATCTCCCAAATGAAATTTGCTATTACAGCTACTGTAGCCAAATAAGTTTAAGAAATTTTAACTGCTTTGAAGGTTTGAGGAATTACCTGCATCCAAAATGCCTTGTGCCAGGATTGCTCCAAACTTTGCCATAACATCATCGTGCTTATCATTGATCACTTTGGAATAGAGCTGTCTGAACTGGCTGACCTGGATAAAAAAAACAAAAAGAAAACAAGAGAGAGATTATAATACTGATTGCATGAGTCAAATATTCTGTCTTTACTGGAATCATCCTGGATTTCTGCACCCTAAGATGACACTCATCTTTTCAATGGCTTTAGTCACTGGTGTTACAAGTCATCCACTAATAATTACAGAGGTTTTCCCCACTTGAATATATCCATATAGCAATTTTAAAATAGTCAGGATGGATGTACATTTCCAAACCACATTTTGCAGGCCTTACAGGAATAGCCTGAGAATCTCTGGAGAGTCATTGGAATAAAAGACCAACAGATGAGTTCGTACCAACAACTACTGTATGTTCTTAGGTGCGTGACACCGCGCTTTATTAAATTTCCTCCAATTCCTACTGCTGAAAACTTCAAACCTATTCTGTTTTTTCCTGTACAATATTTCTGCTGTATTGATAATTCCCCTATGGTGCGTCATCAGCAAATTTTGCTACTGCACTCCTACCTTTTAAGTGAAAAACATTATTGAAAATATTTAATAAAGTAATAGCTTATACCATGGTATGTTCACCACAATATCTTAAGCACACATTAGTATGGGAAATTGCCAAACCTTTGCCCTTTGCTTATATTATAATCATTGCTTCAAACAGCTTCATCCTTCACTGGTTCACCAAGTGTTGAAGACGCAGAACAGTATCACATCCAGCAATATCGAAGGCTTTATCACATATTAATAACTTCATGTCTTTGAATATATACAGTGGAGTAACAATACAGCTGAAGTAACTTTTATAACTGAAAAAGCAGACCAGGAAATCTCAATCTGCAACCCAGTCAAAAGCTGGGAAGCTGCACCCCAGCCACAGCATGTCTGCAAGCATCTTTTACTCCTCTTCCCTAAATTAATTTTAATCCAGATATCCATGTGACGTTTTGTTTTCATACTAAACCTGCAATTGAAATTTCTTCAGTAAAAGGGTTATCAAGCATTGGAACAGGCTACCCAGGGAAGCGGTTGAGTCACCGTCTCTGGAGGTATTTAAAAGATGTGTAGATGTGGCACTAAGGGACATGGTTTAGCGGTGGACTTGGCAGTGTTAGGTTAATGATTGGACTCGATGATCTTAAAGGTCTTTTCCAACCTAAATGATCCTATGCTGTCCTGGTTAATTTTCCGCAGGCTCCAGCAGGGACACAGATATTCCACCCCATGTGAGCCATGCCCAGTCTGAGCTGCCGGGGGAGGGGGCAGGAAGTCTCGGCTTGGAGTGGGCTGGGGCATCCCGGGTCCGGTCGGTGAGTGGTGGTTCTGTAATCGTGTTTGTATATTCCTCTAACTCACAAGTTTTATCTTTTTCTTCCAATTCTTCCCTGTATTGGGGAAGCTCGAGAGAGCAGCACAGGGTTCTTTGTTGCCATCTGAGGCCAAACCACGACATAAGCTCAAAAGCAAAGGAGGTCTTTTCAAAAAGTCTCCTTCCAAGATGTCTTGAACAAGCTTCTCCCCACTACTGGTCCACTTTGTTGCTGGTATCCCAAGTCCTATTCCTAGATCTGCAGGCACGGAACAGAGGACAAACTTCTAGCTCAAGGCAGCAGGGCCAGATACAGCCACCAGAGACAGAGAGCAGCTCCTCATATTGCAAACGCAGTTAAGGTTTCCAAGTATAAAACCCTAATAAGAGACAACCCCCTAGCCACTTTTCGCATCCAAAGAACATGTGGCTCTCCAGGGAGACCAGTGATATTTACTCAGTGACAAACGTCTGAGGAAAGGTCCTGCCTTTCATTTGTGAAACACACTTGAAGTGTCTGCTGCAGGCAAAGATGCCAAGCTTCACCACCACCACTAGGAACGTACCCTTGCACAGCCTCCGATGCTCCCAGCGCCCAATTGAACCAGTGAAGGAGGCTTAAACACTGACTACGATGACACCCCACCCACGCAGGACACCACAAGCTCCAGAGCTGTCCTAAGGGTGGGCAGCACTGAGCACCAGAAGCAGCCTTCAGAGGCATCACTCCTAGCACGTGGTCTGTCTTGGGGTGCACTGGGGAATCTCAAAGTGCTTACAGAAAGAGATTTTGCACCCATGAAAAAAACAACCATTCATATGACTGAGTCAGTGACATGCGAACTGAGCTGAGAATAACATTTTGTTAAACTGGGATTCATCAAGGTTAAAAAAAAAGATCAAAACATAGAGCTGAGGGGATAAATCAAACTGCAGGGGTTTCTCAGCAAAACATGAGATCAGATTCTCCAGTAAAAGCACATCAGAGCCATGACTTAATCCTGCAGCCGAGGTAATGCTAGCAATATATTTCACCACATTTTATGTGTGAATTTTTGACACATAGAAGCTGAGACCCTAACTGTGAGAGATTATGTCCAATGTCTGGGATGGAAAGAAGACAAGAGGTTGCCTCTCCAACGCGCAAGCATTATACCAAGAGCTGCAACATTGCTTGGCATCCCAAAACACTTAGTGAATGCTTAGATTAAGATTGCATGTTTCTGCAAATAGTTCTCAATGCACGTTAACTCACCACACCGTTTAAAACACAGCTGCCCTGAAGGAACAGAGACTCTCTGGTTGATAGCTTTCCTGCCTTCGCTCTTTCAGCCACTAACCCAGCGGTACTACTTGTCACCTCAACTCCTTCAGCAGTGATGGCATCTAACCTGAAGAGATTTAAACCAGTCTGTGACAGTGAAAGACATTATTGACATTCATACGAGTAAATCATGACCTGCTAAACACGACTGTATTAAAATGACTTTGTCTCACACAAATGGACAGCCTCACAACCACGAAGCACCAGAGCAGCCAGCCATTTTTAAAAACAGAAGCAGTGAAGCTGAACAAAACAACACTTCTCTGGTAAAGCAGGAGGCATTTATTAAAACTGACAGGAGAAAAACAGCAGCTATTTCCATTTTTCAGTCTAAGTAAGTCCAACAATTTGTGTGTTAATACTAGTTCTTTATTCACCAATTCCCCCTTGCATTAAATAGTTTTTACTTATTGTCCCTGTCCACAAAAGCAGGTGACTTAAATTTCCTTGAATTTATTAAAGCTAAGAAAAAGAAGCAACATACATTTTCAGGGCAGCCACATAGACAGACATGTGGCGGGGAGATACTGCACACACAATACAGGGTTTATTCTGGATATACTGACCAAACTCTGCTCTTGCTTCACTCCATTTATGCTTTTTCACGGCCTCCCGATTTTTATTTATATAAAAGCTTATACTGAGGTTTACACGCTTAATATAAATAGTTTGTTTCTTACGCCTGACCTCTTGCACACTGGAAAAATACCTTAGTTTGCATTTGCAACTTGGAAGGGGGCCTCGTGCAGTATCAAGGGCAACCACATGCAGACTAGGTGAACCAAAGCCTTCAGATGTCTTTTGGGACAGACACATGGAGACACAGAAGCACCATGTAAAACCATTCCCCTGGTTGAGAGCTGAGCAGTAGGATACCAGTGCCTCTGTTTAGAGTACATCATTCCCGTCACTCTGGGCTCAGCTTCTGGGTTCGAAGTACTTGCAAAAACAGATGGATGCTACAAAGCTCGTTCGGTGGACCATCGTCTGGAATTTACACCGTGATAAAATCTTCAGAGAACGAAACCCTGGGTGAAGCGAGAAGACATTCAGCAGAACTGCTAATGTTCACGCTGGCATCTGAAGTCTAATGGAGTAGTCCTTTGGAACAGAGGGCAGAAATGCCACGCTTGGGAAAGGCGAGGCAGGGCTGGCAGGGGAAGCCATGCACCTTCCGTGTTTGTGGCTTCTGCCCCTGTGAGCACCCTCTCCCTAATATGCCTTCCATAGCTCCTGCTCACATCTACATTAGTCCAGAGCAGATGAACAAAATACCTGGGCAAAAAGCCCTCCAGGAACCTACCAGCTGGGGCACCAGGACACCGTGCAGGGCAGCGAGCTAACCGGGACACTGACAACTGCAAGGGACCAAGGGACAGAAACCTGGCTGCTAAACCTGAGCAGATCAGTTGCCACTCCTCCAGGTGACATGGACAGGTTATGGCAGGGAACCATCTGAAAGCAGGCGTTCAATAAACAAGTGCTGAACAGCTACAATAAGAAATAGTCCTTATACCCTCTGCTGCTTAAAATACAAAATATGTGGTGCCATAGCAAGAACGTTCTGCTTTCAGATAAATTCTGCATACCTGCGCATCGTGAGCCGTGGACCACTGCCAACCCTGGAAAACGTATTGAGAAAGTGTGCCCTTTTCAAAGTTTTACTTTAGGATCAGTGGAAGCAAAATTGTTCTATGAAAGAGCGTGAGGCTACTCCGCCTGGCCTTGAGAACCAGGCAAACCGAGATGGCAGGACTGCCTCAACACTCGAACACAGGGTAGGCCTGCACGCTTATTCAGGCTGTTCCTATAAAGCAAATGCTTCACAGGAGTGGGTTTTTGACTGGATTGGGTCCCAGCTGTAAAACCTTCTTCACTGTTGGGGAAAGTCTGCTTTGGCAGCTCCAGCTGCAGCGGTTCAGGCAGGCATCATCCACACGTGGAGCCATTGCTCCAGCTCTTTGGAGAAAGCAAGAGTGGTACGGACAAAAAACTCAGTTCTGCTTTTGCTGTTGGGGCACTCACCTCCTACAGAATGGAGCAAGATGTCAACAGACAGCTTCATTTCTTAAGCTGTTGAAGCAAAATCTGCCAGAGTTTGTCTAGTAGAGCCCTTTAATCTGCTACTATTTTTTCTTCAAACCACAGCAACAAGCACATCCCAGACTACTGTATAGGTTTATTTAACATACTATGAAACCCACAGGCTCTGTTTCTCCAAGGAAATCTTCAAGCACTTTAAAAATTTTATAGCATTTGGAAATGCTATCAAGAAATTTATTTGAGCGACTTCCAGGAGGAACACTAAGACGCAGGCAGTGACTCATGTCATCTGAACTAACATACACACACACACACACACACAAACACACCATTCTGGTAATTAGTGCTGGCTAAAATTACATGCCACTGATTTCAAACGAAGCCAAACACGCAACCTTGGAAACACTGAGGAAACAACACAGGCTTTAAGACATGAGAATGAAACAGCACCATTTCCTACCACAAACCCAAGGGGCTGTCATTTACCATTTATAAGGCTGTTTACCACTTTTCCTTCCACCAATCAACACCCACGCACACAAAGCCCATGAGACTGTTAAGAATAAAACTTAATAAACAGTTAATTTAGGGAAACAGTGGCAGGTGATGTGCACGATGCTTTTTGCAAATGCAAGTTCTTAAGAACAAGAGTGTTTGGTGATCTGTTTTTACTAAAACAGGTTTTAGACAGAACATGTAGACAGTTAATCTTTTTCAGAAACTGAAATTATTCTGCATACAAACGCTCTCTTGAAAGAGCATACCGTATGCAGAAGTGTCTAACAGTAACAGGCTTACATGAAGGAATGCAAAGGTGCTACTAGAATATTGCAAAAATCATTCTGGCATCCTAGCAAGACCTGGCACTTCATCGAAATGGGGGGGAGCAATCTGGTCCTGGTTTCTTCACAACTTCTTAAGGATAATAGGCTAAGATGATTGAAGGAGAATGGAGGGAGAGCCTCGACCTTGCTTATTATCTTCTCATTTTGCCAAGATGACTATCCTAACACAAAACCAGGAATAAGTAAATTCAATTCAAGATGTTAGACATGTAGTTTGTCTCCAGAATTGCTGTCTTAATTGCCCTGCAGGTCAGGAATGCGTAATGAAGTTGTCATTGATTTCTGTTACAGTGATCTCATCACATCTATAATTTAGGATTCCATTTCACAAAATAAACTTGTTATTGTTCTATATCCTGCACTAATACGGTTCTTAAACGTATCAACAGAGGTCAGGAAAAATCATGCTGGCTGCGCATGGAGGAATTGTGTTTCAACTCCAAAGAGCCCAAACTAGCTTTACACAAGATTTGCTACCCCTTTTGACACTTAAGCAACTTGCAAGTTCAAGGGACCTCCATATCATGACAATTCTTTATGTAAACTCTTTCTTTAAATTTAAAGTCTTTAAATTATTCATTTAAATAAAAAGTGAGCACAACAAAGAGGAAGATGAATACAATGGAAAGAAGACAGCAAAGGTGATTCAAAGGCATAGATATACATTCTCTCACAAGAAAAATATTTTCTTTTAAACCAAAATACGTTGATTCTTAAATCAAATCACACAAATACGGCTTGTGGGATATGAAATCCATCATGCTCCTCTCACTAGCTGCTTACCCAGCAATGCAAACACTCACATGAGGTTAGATGCTTTGGCACACAGTGCACCAGCATGCCATGTAGGACTCTAATCAGATCAAAACATGTCACTGTAATCCCAAAATGGCTATTTTCTGAACTCTATCCTGTCACATCAGAGTAAAATATTTTTTCTTCAGACTGGCAGAGAGCTCCAAAAAAAGTTTCCCATGGATAATATATAACTTAATTGGCAACATATTCCTCAAAATATTTGTTTTACTTTTGAGCAAGAAGCTATGATGGTTCTAGCTTTTGGGGCATTAAAACAAGTAAAATTGATATTTCTGTATTTAGTTCATAAATTAGCAGACTATTTGAGGGACTCCTTATTAGTTCATAATCTGTAGGTCTTGGTTTTTTTTTTTTTGTTTGTTTTTTAATATCTACAGTGCTTCTATGACTGGGTAATGAATTGCCTTCTGTATCTATATTACGTAACACCACACAAATTTTCCTTCAAAGAGGGCTTTTGGCATAAATCTTTTTCAGATCCTCTCCCCATTTTAAAGCAAGCCACTGAAACCCAGACTATACATCTCAGCCTGTATTTGCTCGCCAACATTTTAACCACCCATTTAACAAGCCCAGGTATTACACACACCTCTGAACTCAAGGTTACCAGGCCTGTCTGGGGAAAGAGATCTGACTTATGACACACCTCAAATGATCTGTATGTGTGCTAGCTGTTTTCCTGTTTGCGCTTTTCTTTAGGACACACAGATTCTTTCACCAATTATCTCAAAAGTCTCAGATATCTGACTAGTTCAGAGCAGTCTGCAATTCCCATCCCAAGAGGATTAGGGTGCTTTGAAACTAAAATTAATTTACTCTAATAATGTCATTTCATAGAAGAAAGTATCATCCTTATTTCTTTCAGGTGGGAAACTGAGGCACGGGAGAGCTATACAATTTCCCCAAAATTAGAGGAGTGAAGAATGATTAAACCTGATCTCCTATATCGAGGGCAGGCATTCCAAGCACCCGACCAAGGAAGAAACGATAAAAACAAGCAGTTTCTTTCCACAGAAAGATAATTCAACTTCACATTACAGAGACTTCGTATCTTGGAAGATGAGGGGATGTGACAGAACTCTAGTGTTCTTCACTGGCTTATTCAGTTGCACTACAATTCTCATAATATAATCAACACTCCCAGATTCTGCTCAGTGAAAACTAACAGGGTTTTTTTCTTTTTTCTTTTTTTTTTTCTAATTCAAAGGAACAAAATGTCTGCCAGCAAATCTTCATGTTCCGTGACTTCGAAATACCAAAACACCTGTATTTGTAGATTTCTTTCACTGACTTTCCCAAGTAAAATTTTCCACTGGACAAAGAGGTTTTTTTCTTTCTCCCCATCCAAATGCAGTAAAAAAGTGGCTGTTTTTATCACAGTTCAACTTCTAAAATGACATCAATAAAAGCAACCCATGTATGACAGATGAGTAGCAAAGTACCAGCTACTGCACTGCCTCAGCACTCACCAGCGCAGACGAAATGTGGAACCCCAGAGCTTCTATTAATGCGGACTTTTAGTCTGTACAAATGTTTGCATATCCTCATCTGTCATATATTCACAGGGCAATCTATTTTTAAAAGCTAAACACAGCATATGCAATCCCTTTTGCTTTCTGAGCAACTCCATTAAAAAAAAGGTATTTGCTACAAAGCCACTAAGCCATTTCAGACCAAAGAAATTGTTTCACCTGAAAGGTGTAAGACTAGCTACTAAAGAAACATAGTTATAACAGGACTTCCCTGCACCCTGACCCCATCCAAAACTAAGTTCACTATCACAAAACCCAACTTCTTTACCAAATAATGGTGTTCACATAAATCATGAGCATATAGGAGTACGTGTTAGTGGAAAGCAGTCACTTTCGTATCATTACAAGATGCTTTTAGGCCTTTTAAGAAAGACTGTTTATTCTTGTAACACCTAGAGTTGAAACGCTGTGATCTATCAGGCGTTTCAATCAGCGTGCATCGCTCCCCTATTCAAAACTGCACGCTCGCATCCATGCAGGAGCTTCCTGCTGTGCATTCAGCTCTGGCTCTTTACAAGGCACGTACACTCTCTTGCCAATGCTTAAGTGCAGTGCCAAGCACTAAAGCTTTGGCATCCAAGGCCATTTTTCCATCTAACAAGCCGGTATGTAAGGTACGCCACATTACCTTTGGGCAGGTAATCTCAGTCTGCTGGATCATGATAAGGGCAGATGCAATCAGAGCTCCTTGACGTACGTAATTCACAGGATCATTTGTCATCGGCTCAAGCAAATTAATTGCTTCCTAAAAAAAAAAAGAAATAAGCAATCACAAAGTTAATACTATTATTTTTAGTATCCCAGGATTCAGTACTCTAATGGAAGGTTATCACATTGATGCTATCAGATATACTTTTTAATGTATTTTGCCTGTTCTTGGTAAATGTGGATTCTCATAAATCAGGAAGAAAAAAAAAAAAACAACATAAAAAACAAGTGATGGATGGAACAAGATCTACCTGCAGAAACAGGGTAACAAATAAACAATAGTTGTTATAAGCAATAGAGGCATTAGGCACATTACAACTACTGACATGTCTTAAATAGTACACATAAATTATTCGTACACTTTCTTTGCCATTCTTTCCAACAAAATACATCAGCGTTACCTTCATTTTCTGCGTAAGGAACAAATGAACCAGTGATATCGAACAACACGTTGGAGGTTATAAAATGAGATGGCAAAACAATCCAGGTCCCAAATTCTTGGCCTTACACTTTATTGCTAGAACCTGTAACATTTAGCATCACGTGAAAGGACTCATTTCAAACCTACATCAACTGAGGCTGCCTTGGAGCACCCATATAGTAAATCTAGGTTTTGAAAACATTTCAAAACGCTCTATTGCTTCTTCAAATTCAGTAACTTCCCAGTTAAGCACAACAGGAACGTGATCCACGATGACCTATCAGTAAGCATTCCTTTCAATGCAGTCACCGATTATGAAAAGCTATAGGAGAGTCTATTGTAATAAATGCTGCTTAGATGTACCCAAGACCCAAATGTGCAACCTGCAGGTATCTCGACTAAATCATCTCTTTAGGCACATTTTTTAATTTCCATTTACAGTTCTGTCACTTTGCAAGCCATGACTTAAACATACACAGAATTATCACAGACACAAATTCATTTCTAACCACACAAGGTCCTCACCACACATTAGACAGGACAACTGAGCTCATATAAACTCACTGCTGCCAAAATGAGATCCCTCTCCTTCCTCAACTTCCCTTCAGCTATCCAGCCTCTCCCCCTTCCCTGTGCCAGCTGCAGCCTTTGTCTCACCTCTCAATGAGCTTTTCCAGCTCAATAATTCAAGAGAGAACCGTTCCCTTTTTTGTTGTTATCTGGGTCAGTTTTCTGTGAGTTTGTGTCTGAATTGTCTCACTAAGGAGCTGGACATGAGACAACGCAAAAGGTGTCAGGAGGAACCAAGACTGCCCATTTCAACAGTTTTAAGTGGGCTCAGCCGGCCTTCACATCTAAGTGGAATAAACCTTAGACAGCAGTTTGTACAGCCATGTGCCGCACAGGTAAATTTGGTCTGTGGCAATACAGGGGCTTTCTAAAAGCACTCTGAAATGGCATGTGAAACAAGCTGTTAGATATTCTTTGGAACAGGAGAGGTAACAGTTAGACATCCACCCTAAGCCACTCAAGAAGCTCTTTTAATCTATTATGTGATCTTCTGATTACAGAAGTCAGACAGAATCACTTGGCAATCTCTTGCACAGAGGTCTCCTCTCCATACTTAAGCTGAGGACATGAGCAAATGCAGTTGAGTGCACGAGTCTCCCAGTACAGACTCCTCTCAGTGATACTTTTGTCACAGCGAGGCTTTTAAAAACAAGCTGATTTTATACTAAAGACCATTCCTAAGAACCACTTCTAGAATCATATCATGCCTTTGCTTAGACTGCTTTTGCAAATGGAGCTATCTTGGAGGCTGTGCTGCACCTGAAGGTGACTCATTCACTCTTTGGCATGAATTCAATACCATGTATGGAACATCCACTATGATAAAAAGCTGAACCTTCCGATCTCCAAAGTTGAATATATTTGGGCCTTCAAAACCTATTAACATAAGCTGTGGAGGACATGTCTGCGTATAATCAGATGGTTTAGGTCTTTATCACACAACGTATCTGGAAATAAAACAGACTACTTCGCGTGACTAAAGGCATTTCCACTTAAATCAACTTGCCAAATGCAGTAGGATAAAAATAATTAGGCTCCTTGATTCCACCTTCCACTTGAGAATAAAGCAACCTGGATAAAAATAGGACTTTCAGTTTGCTTTCAAGTCTGCATGCTTTAGATAATAAAGATGGCAGGCAGCGCATGTCAGCATTCTGTGCATTTCACAACACAAGTGACATGCTGGGAAGCCCTCACTTGCAAGAGCCACAGACCAAGTGTTTAATACCAGCTGAGGAAGGGATCCTACAGATAAGCGTGAGATTTATCAAAGACTCGGAAACATGAAATGTTACTTCCACAGGGACAGTCTGTGCACCTGTTTTGAAACCGTGATTCAGTACCAGTACAGATTACATACACGTGTGGGTGAAGTAGGAAGCTTATCCCCAAGTTTACTTGCTGCTTGTCCCAATATGAGCACTCACTTCCCACAGCAGAAGTGGGAATCCTTCTCCCCTATAAGGTCCTTGCTATCATCTGTGAGAATTATCCTTCACTGACACTTATAAAGTGAGAATAAAATTTACTGGCTGTGAATTACATACCTGAAACTACAGTACGTTTCATTTAATTTCATTCCACTTGGCTTTACTACATGGATCTTCCATGAATTGTGTATCACAGAAAAGAAGAAAGGAGCTAGAAGTTATACAAAAGACCTGCTGTTTTCCTGTCACTGGCATCTCCTTGTTCCCGCTAAAGCAATCCATAAAAGATCAATTCCAAGGGCAAAGGAGTATTGATTTTGGAGTACTGAACATACATTTAAACTTCAGTGGCAACTTGACAGTAAGAAAACTCTAAGAAAAGTTTTGAAGACAAAATTCCAAGAATGTGGCAGTAATATATAAAAAACAGTCTTCTACTTCATCTATTCTGTACAAGCAGGAAAAGAATCTCTATACCCAGGACAGTTAAAGAATTTAAAGCAGTACTGCTCTGCTCCAGCTGGCTAGCAGTGTATGTGTGCGAGAAATCTGATCTCTGTGTGTGATATTTCCGCACACATGTCTCTGAGCCGAACCAGTCTTGGCAACGGATGCTTCTGGTCCTCACCTTGTTTCCAGTGCCCGCACAGCAGATACCCAAAGCCATGGCAGCCCCATAACGCACATGAGGATTGTAGCTCTCTGACAGCAAAGAAACCACGCTCGGACACTGCTCAGGAGTCCTAAAGAAAGGCAAAAAGAGAATGTTGTTCACGATTACTGTTCTTCAAAATATGGAGACTTCACTCTGTTCATACTGGAAAATGTAAAGTTGTCCTTCCACACTGTATGTTTCGCATTTCTCAAAATGCCACCAGAGGGGTAGAACAAACGGACTAAGAGGAGAACAAGCAAATGCACAAATGAACACACTTCCCTATCACTGCAGATATCGCACACAGTTCACACTACTAAAGTCTTCCTTTTTAGTGCATATTTTCTTCCTTTAAAAGATTACCCAGCAGAATGACGTATCTATTGAGATTTTTATGCCTAGAAATCATGCTGTTGTGACAGACTCCACTAGCAGAGGCTTACCCTCCATGAGACACACAGTACTAAATCTCCCATCAGCAGACACAAACCCCAACTCCAGTATTCAATCAACCTTCAAGGCTGGTGGGTCCCAACCTCCCTTTCACAATCACTGCTTCTGCTGACTCCCCCCGGCCTACTGCTGTAAATCAAAGCATGTGAGGAAATGCTGGCAGAAAACACACTTCCAAGCAGTTTATCAGCAACGTCTACTGTTGTCTCCTTACAAGATCATGCTGTGATCTTGCTGCCTTTTAGGAGATCTGAAATGGGAGTACATGCTCCATGCCTCGCCACCTGGGAACCCGTGTCCTGTTGGTCATTACAGCAACAGAACTTCTAGCCCAGTGCTGGGGGAGTGAAAGGGAACCCTTAATTTCCTATAGCAAGAAGCACATGTTGCTAACGCACACAGTCTTATGACGTTGCTAATGCACACAGTCCACAGTCTTGTGAATATTGAGTATTTCTGAAGCCGGGCAGAACTCACAGGTGTGGATATATTAATTTCCCTCCTGTCTTTGTCATCATATTTATGACTCCACTAATTTTGATGCCACACAATCCACTTCATAATACCGTACACTGCGAATTTCAGCATTTCTAATGCAGCAAAGGCAAAACGATTTGTAAAATAAGTATCTCTGCATCAGACAAGTCTGCATTCTGAACTCATAGGCATCGCAAGCACATCCATCACAGCTAATCTGTTAAATTTACCCAATCTCATGACACCATTAACACAAGAGCAACGCAGGAATGCAGTTGGCAAGTACACGCTTATGAAAAAAAAGATGGGAAACTACCAATTGCCAAGTGATTTAATTATGTCTGTTTTCAAAGTGCACATCATCTGGTTATCCACTCCATCTCACTCTATCTTGCAGCCCAGACTAGCTTTTTAATGGTCACATTCACAATCCTAAAAGCAGTTCTTGCAAGCCATTTACTTTGACTATAAACTGATTTCAGGCTGAAACGTACAAAGGCTGAAACATACAAAGGAAGAGCCAAGAACACCTTAGTTTTAGCTTCCCTTCTTACGTTTGCTATACTGAAAGATGGAGGTTGGAGGGTGGCAGCTGCACCGGTTGAACACAGGAATTATAGCACCATGTAGGATTCATTAAGTGTCTATCAAAGCACTCAACAACTCAAGAGGTAGAAAAACCATTATAGAGTATGCTCCAGCATTGGTTTTATTTCAATGAATACCAGAATTGTAGAAAAAAGACCTGAAGCAATTATCTAGTTCATTCTCTTCTTTCATTGTGACTGGGGACAGAAGACATGCTCATGTAACCACACACATACTTCAGTTATACTCTACACATAAAATCAGTTAATTTCTACTCTAGCTATTATCTCTTCCCATTTCAATACTTTCTCATAGTCTCCTCTGATAACTAGTCCTAAACTCCTCTTTGCACTCTTCTCTCCTGCTCCGGTTGATCGCAGACAGGCAGCACCACCACACAGGCTCCAGTTCTCCTCCAGAACTGCTGAAGGGACCCGAAGGCACCCAGGTTTCAGAGGGTACTCAACCCCTCAGCAGTAATGGCAGCAAGCACCCAGATCTCCTACCTCACCCCTGCTTCCAACAGTCTGTTTCTTTATGAGTTTTCCTAAAACATCCGCGTGGGGAAAGAATCCCTTCTACCACCACCACCTTACAAAAAAAAAAAACAAACCCTCCAAACAGCAGTAAAAAAACCCCAAAACACATAAAAGAAGAGGAACAAATACAAAGTTGCTGGAAACTCTGCTGCCTCTAAGATGCAGCTGAGATGACAAATTTTAAGAAAGGGGGAAGAGCTGGGAAATGGAATGATTCTGTTCTGCAAGCAAGCAGGAGAAGTGAAGACTATAAACTAAAAGACACATTTAAAACTACCTGTCAGTCTCTTGCTCAAATAACAGCTTGGATGCTGACAATGTTTTTTTAAAAAATGAGCTGATGTGGAGACCAGGAGTCACAAATCCCATAATAAATGAGCCCAAGCATTCAGCTGCACAGAAGACTTCAGCTCTTGCACAAAGACTCTTAACACCTTTGTGTTTGCTTTACTTCAGCAAATGTTAAACAGGCAGATTGTGAGCCAGAGAAGAGAAAAACATCTTCTAGCGAAGATGAGATTACCCACTTTGAAGCATTAATCATTAAATTCCTGTTCAGAAAGCTGGATTTTATAGAATCATTAACTTGGACACATCTTTGTGTCTGAAGGCTCAGAAGTTCCAACACAGTTTTTATTATAAAATCAGGATTAGCGTACACTAATTGATTTTGGAATTCTTAGCCAGGTTTACATTATTTGTGGTCATTGTTTTAAACACTTTTATCTCAAATCTATCCATAAAACGGTCAAACATTTTGACGGGGGCGTTCTGTAAATCTACTTTGGGAGTTAAAGCTATTTAAGGGG
This sequence comes from Dromas ardeola, assembly GCA_013398915.1. Classification (NCBI taxonomy): domain Eukaryota; kingdom Metazoa; phylum Chordata; class Aves; order Charadriiformes; family Dromadidae; genus Dromas; species Dromas ardeola. The sequence goes on from VYZM01001740.1 coordinate 151,948, forward strand.
TTCACCACTTTCCCCAGTAACGCAGCCTTCTCGAAACCACAGTCTTCAAAAATTGTCTTCCCATGTAATAGAGAACTAGAAGGCAGAACCACAAGTGGGTTGAGGAAGAGAGAGAATCTTGTGAAAATGCTTATCAGAGGGACAGGACTTCAGTACATGAGAGCACTGCTGGCTTCAATGCTTAAGTAACAACATTTGCTTGCTTGCTTTATTGCTGAGGCACTTTACGAAGTCCTACACACTCTTGCCAAAGGTTAGCTCATATAAACCCAAAGCCACACTTAATAAAATTCATAAAACGCAAAACAATTGTGTCAAGTAATCAAAAGAAAAATTAAAAAGCCCTCAATAAGCAGTTACAGGCTGCAATCGTGCTCCCGTGGCATTACTTCCAACTGGTAACCCAGTTGGGGAACACGTTTAAAACATGACTATGTTCTCCTGCCCCTGGCCTTCACCCCTCACTTAGAAGGGCTGAGATGACATTCTGCACAACGGAGGGGATGTCCTGCCGCTGACGGAGGAACCTTCCACTTCACTGCTACCAAGCCCCACGTGGTTCCCAAACCAAAGTCCACCCCTCTGGCTCCCTGCTGGAGACCCTCCACCACTCTGTTGTGCTGAATCAATATGGTTACCAAGTAGAAACCTCTGGTGGGAGAGGGAGAGAAGTAATAAAGAGTGTGAGAAAACTTAAAAACAGTACTAAAAAAAAAGATAAACGGTTTATCAGAAGTCACGCTCAGCAACAGGCTACTCTTAAGTCAGTCCTAATACGGACATCTGTTGCTACTACAAGTTAAACACAGAAGACAGTATCACATGAAATACCAGGATAACATCTGGACGTTTAGTGGGCAGAAGTTTAATCTCCAGACACAGTTTTTCCCCCCCTCTTAAAAGTCGTAGTCTAAACCAAGAGTATATTTAATATATTTTGAGGACAGAAGCAACGTACCATAGTCCTCTAGTCTGACCTTCCCATAACACATTCCAGTAATTTCATCTAAACATTCCTACATTAAAAACCAAAGCATGTCTCCAAACTGGCCTGTATATCTTAGAAAGATAGGCAATGTCTATTTAAAAAAAAAAATAAAAAATTATCTTTAATGCACTGGTTCCTTCCTTTTTTTCCTAACACTGGTTTTGCTCACGCAGTTTGCTTTTGCAATTACATTTCACTACAACAGCAAAACAACAACAAAAGAACAGCCTGATTATTTCCTTCATTTTCATCTGAAAATTGCTCAACTGCTCCTACACAAGCCATCAAAACACAGACATCAGTGACCCCAGATCCACATAAAAAAACCCCCCAACATCACAACTAGCTTGAACTTTGTTCCGTTACCAGGAAACTAAATGAATCAAGAAGGCAAAAAAGCCGAAAAGTTTCTTCTATAGGACTTCAACACATTAGTCGTCTACAGCTTTGTTTCCACCCTATACCAGGGTAAGTTCTACTGTTGTGACACATGGGCTGCAGATGAAGGACTTCCTCCAAGATCCAGTTTGGTTTGTTTCAGAAGTCATAAACAAAACCGTAAAGAAAAATAAAGATGCACCAAGACAGCAATGAGAGATTCTCAGCAAAATGTAATAGCTAGAATTTTATTAGTTTTACTCATCAACTGGTTGCTCTCAAAACCTCCATGAGAAACAAACACCCTACGCAGCTAAGGATTTTGATTTTCATGGAAGCCAGAACCAGAGAAAAAACAAAGGAGCTGCCAAACTCTTGCCCAATTACCTTAGCCCTAGCCTCAATTTTGATCTCATTCCTGGGGATGTTCATCTCCTGGATATAATTAAATATAAGTGACATATTTATATACATATAAATGTTATACTCTCTCTATAAAAGCTGATACTTAGCTTGTTAAGTGCCGTAGAATTTCTAAGAAACCAAAGAAAGTTTTGGATTCTTCAATTACTTCCAAAGAGATAGGAATGAAAGTTTTTCTTAAGCCTCCATTGCAGAAATTCACAAAATAAACCCCAAGATGTTGACTGTTACTAACATGGACTAACATGAACAAACCCACCCAGATCAGCTGGACAGAGAAGATGGACGCGTTTCTTTTCAATCCATGATCTTGACCATAGAAAGTTCTCCATAGTTTGCAGAGAACCCTAAAATTGTATTTCCTTTTCACCACAAAACATTTCTTACCACAGCATTATTAGGAATCTGTAAGAAACCTAAACTGGGGTTTTTTATCTGAAGCTAATTGCAACTGCAACATCTGCAGATACTGTAATTCTTAGTAGGCTTTGCCTACAACAGCCTTATTTGGCTACTGTAAGTTGAGGAATACTGTTAGGTACATCAACTGTTTAATAATCCATTTTTATCTTTTTTTTCCCCAAGAGGCATGCAACACCACCACAAGACAAACTAAAAACTTGAATTGCCATATCTTGAAGCATCTTCTGCTTAGTTTCTTAGATCACAGCCCAGTTAGAATCACATCCAAGTACCTTTGCTCAGTTAATCTCCAATTCTGTAAGTTGCACATCTTGAAGGTTAGAGGACTATTGCCATTTCTCTTTATATTTCAGCAATATTTAAATATTAAACCCTGTAAATGTATATAAGGTAGCATCAATAAATAAATAAACAGAATACCGAAAATGAACCATCACACTGGTCTTCTGATTGAGACTAAAAATGAAAGCATCTGAAGCATCACTAACACACTTTTTAGTCTAAATATTTAAGGACTTTACAACTCATTGAAAAATGAAATGTCAGAGAATTAAAGAACAATGTCAAATATATCTTTTAAATTCCTCATTAAGTCTCCCCAGTCATATTTCAAAAGATTGTAAATATTTATGACTTTCTAAACTCTCGGACATGAATTAATCATTTGATACAGAACTATTTCCACAAGTTGCTTTGGTAGTGCAGGGACAGATAAAAAAAGAAAAGCTTAACAGAAGTTTCATTTCATCCATGAACGAGTTATTAAAGGAGGAATGCAGATATCTAATTGCACAATTTGCAGGCATTTCCGAGGGGGGTGTATGTAGCAGAGGGGAGAAAACATAGAAGACGGAAAACCTGCAGAGAAAAATGCAACAAACTGACATATTTCGGTGTAGACTAAGCACGAGTATAAACCCCATCTCCTCTCCTCTTGACAAGAAGGATGCAAGCTATTGCCGTGCCAGGAATTCACTGCAACTATCTCATGTGTGACACAGCCTCCTCCTCCACAATGTTCTTCTATGAAATGCCTGCTGGTTGCCTAAGCAAGAGTTGCTGAAGAATGAGAACTTCTAGGAGGCCTCCCACTGTCAGGAGGCTGACGCCGAGTGCTGCCAAGAGGCACAGCAGATGAACCCGAGGGACAAGGACCAACTGAACAACACTGTCACCAGTGTCAGCTCATGTCTAATGTACACGTGGCTCTAGTCAAATAAAACAGTATTGGCAATTTAAAAACAGAAATAACAGCAAGAGGTGGGGGAAAAAGATAGTATCTACGCATGGTCCAAATATGCTGGTTACAGTGGACCAAAAGTGGGGCCTAGTAAGATTTCAGGTTTATCATCATTAACACGGGAGTGGAGCTGCACACTCTGCAGAGCAGTGTCCTGCACAAAAAGCCTGGCCAGAAGCACACAGTGAAGAACCTGCTGCAGATCTGTAATAGATAAACAAGAGGATGTGTTTCTCAGAAATCATTCAAACCTGGGAAAGTTCAAAAAAACATCACAAAAGGCAGGTAAGTTTTCTAGCCATCTGAAATGAAACAATGCACCAATTAGGTATATATGCTATGCAAGCCTACATGCAACTAAACTTGTATCATCTTCCTCTGCAAGTTCCTAAGAAAACTCTGTTTTCATCTGTATTTAAAAAAAAAAAATCATTTCCTTTTCAATTAGATATGAATGTGTTTATACAGCTTCCATCAGAGCAATCTGCAGACAACAGTACAGCTTTCAGCTGGTGCTTCATCGAGGTGCCTCCCCCCTCCCAATTTATTTAATTTAGCCATTCCAGTGGCTAAAGAGATGATTTTGTCATATAAATGACATTATAACATCCACTGAGGCATTCCAGAGAAGTGGGGACACTTGATTTTTCTCTTTGACCAAAACAACTCTTTACTGCAGAAGCCAACAGTGAAGCTTCTTGGACGGTAAGATCTGTGAAGAAAATTTATGAACAGGTAATACAGAACTCAAATTGACAAAATTACACTTCTATAACTCTGATACTTTCCCCACACTGAAGTGATTGAGGGGTAGTGTCTACTGCGCTGTGAAAGAGAAAATGTGAAAAGTAAAAAAAATAAACCATCCTCTTTCTAGATAATGCTTCACCTCCAACACAGGCTTGCATCAGTAACTGATGCTGATGATTAACAGATGGTGCCAATAGATGCATTGCCTATTTTTTTCCCCACAAGTTTTAATTCCGTTCCTTAAATTCAGAGACATGTGACATGAAGATCTGCGCATGGCTTACACCCACGAGGAGACCACTAAAGTTAAAGGATTAATCTATCTTTTACTATATTTTGGTGGTTTTACTCTGGAACTTTTTTTTTTTTTCCATTAATGATGCAGACATACTGCCAATAGCTCCATGTCCAGAAAACAGTAATAATTCCAGCCACCTTTCAACACGGAAAAAAATAGCTCTAGTGTCAATGATGAAGGAAAACAAGCTTCATCTGTACAACAAGAAAGAGCGAACACTGCCTGTGTTTAATCCAGTGGAAATTTTGGTAAAGACTTGAAGTACAGTTAGATTAATGCCCAGACAGACTTCAAGATTTATAAAATAAACCAGAAGTTGGTAACACATAGTTAACTTCAGGAAAACTGAATCCAAAATTGGGCTCATTAGCCCAATACAGTATTGTCCCCTCTCGATTTCTGCTTTTTTTATGTTTTCACATGCTCTGTTCTCTCAGTACTGTCAGGGGTGACAATGGAGAGGTGGTCAGAAAAGGGAACAGAATTACCATAGCTGGATTGATCTTTATTACCTAATATATACTTTTCTGAAGAAGAAAAGGTATCAAAAGTCAATTGCAAATGAATATGGCATGGAATCTTACCAAAGGTTTACTTTAAACAGGAAAAATAAGGAACAAGTGAAAACTACTTTGCTGGAAATTCTATTGTATAATCTGAACACAAGTCTTTCTATTAATTTCTGTCAGCAGCTTTCTCTTTTTGGTCCCAAACTAGCTGTATCCTAAAGATATGAATGCTTTTAAAATTTTTTTTAAACAAATATAAATTCATTCACAGTTCCCTGAGGACTCAATTCCCAGCTCAAGCCTGGTGAGCACTAGCAATTCACGGAACGTAATGGCCAGTGACACACAAGGGGTCAGACCATGATCTCATGGTCTCTTCTGGCCTTAAACTCAAGGGCCCTCTTACACAGTTGTCCAGCTAATGCCCTTGGAAGTGAACTCTATTTCCATTTTAATGTGGAACTATAAGACATACACACATCTGACCGAAAGTTGGAAGGTAACAGAAGAGAATACTCATGATAATAAAAAGCAGCTGCATGAAGAAAGATTTAAAGTAACAGTGCACACACTTAAAATAGTGTGCTAGACAATACTTTTATAAAGTTAGTCCAGAAAAAAAACCCTGGAGTGTTTACAGTGCAGCAGAAGTTTTTAGGGTTAACTGTGCTTCCATCCAGAGAGCGTGCGAGCCAGCAAGAGCGAGCGAGGGCGCAGGCATAGGCACGCTATGGTGGATATAGCTACAATACTGTAGCATGAAGGGTCGTTTACAGGATCCGCACATCCTGATACAGCTGCAAGGAGCACACATGATAGTACTGGAGCACTGAATCAATTAACCTTCTCTGGCTCTTTTCCAGCCAAACCCCCACTCATTTACTTCCCTGCTTTTCAAGCCCTGGAGCTGGATACACTGGAATTAGTCGATCAACAAACAGGGGTAGCAGAAGACCAAATGCTTTGCTAATCAACAAAGGGAAAACTGCACAAGGACCCTGCTAACCGCTTAAGTAAAAACATCAAAAGAATGGAAGAGAAAGGACAGCACAAAAAAGAACACAACCTTATTTTTATCTTTTTCAAATGTGGCAAGAAAGATTCTTCTCCTCCATTCAAGAATTGGAGAAAATACCTGGGTAAGAAATACAGTTTTCCCAAAATAGAAATTCTTAATCTTGGTGTTAGAAGAAATAGAAGTGCTAAACAAAAGCACACAGAGAGACAAGCTTTAGAAAAATTATAAAAATGAAAACCAAATGAACAACTTGCTTTCCAGAAAGCAGTGAAAAAAAATCTTATCTTAAAATCCACCGTGTGATGAAAAATAAAACGATAAAGGATCTTCCTGGGTGCAAAGTGAACTCTACTAAAATGCAAGAGGAAAAGGTAAGGCTTTCTTCACCTGAAAATTGCAACCCATCAAATCTTCTCAGTAACTGAGCGTTCGTTCAGCTGAATGCCGTGACAGCTGTTCTAGTCTCTGCTCGAAGGGGGAAACGTAAGCGTTAAGTCTTCAGCAGAGTTGAGAGAGACAGAGAGAAAAAGAGAAAGAGAGAGGGAGAGAAAAGGCTGTGCTTAATAAAAGCCCTGCTCAGATTACAAAAACAAGCAGTTTACTCACCCCCCCCTCCAAGTAATGGGTAAATTTAGATGGCTCAGTTCCATAAATCTTTACGGTCCCCTTGAGACAGTCACTAGTGTTTTATTGTCTACAGCTTCCTGACTTTCACCTGATAAATTAGGAACTGTAGACATTAAAACGGAAACCTCATACATCATTTCTGAAGATATTTTTGGGGTGTCCCTCTGTGGAGAAATAGGATTCTTAATAAGGGGAAATATGGGAACTGCCGCCTGCCTACGCACACGCTGCCGGAGACTAGACACTCAGGAGAGGAGGAGTTGCATATACACAACGCCAGCATCTGCCTTTGCATCAGTTTGTACTTACAAAGAGCCAATCTACATACACTGTATCTAAAGGGAACCATTTGGCATCCAAATTCATCTATCACTTTTTACTGCTGTAGGGGGGAAAAAAAAAAAAAGGAAGCTCATGCACTGCTTACTTTTTACAGCTATTGAACTGTCTCCTATAATCTTCTGAAACCTGGACCTCGCTATAAAGGGGAGAACAGACCACTGAACCCCACCAACCAGAGATGGACACAAGACAGGACTTTCATTTTTAAGACTTAATCGTGCCCAGCAAAGCACAGGATAAAAAATTTGGATACCACCTTGGACATGGTTACTGTATCTCAAAATAGCAGATGACCACCAGTCTACCATACTGACCATGCTGGCCTTTCTTCAGGACCATCCTGGACCACAGAGGAACCGTCAACTCTTACACCATACGCAATTACTGCGCAAAATACAGCTCCTGAATACATTCTGCTGGACACAAAAATGTCCTACCCTTTGCATTTCTTGAATGGGTCTGGAGTTGGCAATGGATCTTTGTCGCCTCTCTCAGTAACAGGAGAATCCAAGCAGGACTCCCCAAGTGACGAACAAGGAAACAAAGTGCGCTGGGCAGCTTTACTGATCCTCCTGGTGATAATCCCCACCATTGGGGGGAACATACTTGTCATACTGGCGGTGTCTCTGGAGAAAAAGTTGCAATATGCTACCAACTACTTTTTGACATCCTTGGCGGTGGCCGATTTGCTCGTGGGTCTGTTTGTGATGCCGATTGCCCTTCTCATAATATTATTTGGTAAGTACAGCGCGTTTGTTTCATCAGGCTAGCATATGGGGTACAATTTGGGGAGGTCTAATTTAAAGAGAAAAACTGTTTGCTTTCCACCATTACAATTTTAAAAATCACTTGGATGAGGGCTGCTAAATCGTCTCTCCCTCCCACCTTAATATAGTTTAATGTATTTATGGGAAGTATACCAACTGTGGATATTCTTTCCTTTGAACTAAACCATTCAAAAATCACCGATACTAAATTGGAGCTGGACATGGGAAATTACATTTTGTACAGTGGAATATTATTTTTAACAACAACAGCACAATGTTGGTATCTGTTCTATTGCATATTACCTTAATTGCAGGCAGTCTTATCTTAAAAAATGAAGAATAGGTATCTGTTCAGTACACTGAACAGGTTTTGTACTTTCTAGGAGTCAGGCATCTGATTTTACCTTAGTATTGACTCCAAGCTCCATAAGCAGTCAGAGATGGTCCCTACCACCATCAGAAACAACAAACTTCACCAATGTCAGTTTCAGAGAAACTGATTTTCTCCCAGCCCGGGGAAAGCCGCAGGTTCGTAAAGTGTCCCAAAGAATTAACTCATCTGTCAAGCCAAGGGAGCCTCAATCCATGTACCTAATATTTGAGACTCAGATTTATCATTTAATTTGGTTCATATGGAATAAAATAGGTATTTTTTACATGAACATACATTGGGTGTAACATTTTCTTTCCTGTTAGTCATTACAGAACAAACATGACTTTTTCATATTCTCTCATGCCCAGCTTTATTTCAGATATTGCTTCTGACAGCTAGTCAGAGGCAGCTCCATGGGAAAGTCTCTCTCTCTTTTACTCCTGAAATTTCTTTAAGAATACATTTTGAATGGTCTATTTTCATATCATACAAATAGAAAAAAAAAAATCAACATGAGGAGGGTTTTTCAATAAATTTACGGATTTACACAATTAGCTTTAGGGTACAGATACCACTGGGCCCTAGATAATGAAAGGCTGCAGGAGTTCATTTTTCCTGTGCTAGATCTCTAAGAGTTGCCTGAGCAACAAGCAAACACCATCATAAACTTTATTTCAGAAGGGCCATCAGTAGCTTTTGTTTGCTGCAGAAGACTGGTATCACTTTATTAACAAATGTGTTTATTCACTAAATGCCTTGAGACTGGATTTCTGTGTATTACAGACTGCTTCTCCCCCAACAGAGGTACAAATTGGAGGTCAGAATTCAGTGTTGATATCATAAAACAGTCTTTTTTCAAGCAACAGTTTCTAAAAAGAAAAATAAATGTATATGACCAGGACAGTGATTTCTAACTTGAAAAAGAACACAGTCACTTTTAAAAAACCCCTTGGTATATCATGTGTGTGTAGAGGCAAGAAATATGTATATACATACTTACGCACAGATACTGTAACTGCTTAGTTCCTGCCAAAGGCCTCATTAATAATAAAACTAAAATTACTAACCGTAAAAAGTACTAGTATTAGACTAGCAATCAATACAAAGGGAAGGCAAGTTCTGGATTTTGTGGAGTTGTTTTTTGGTGGTGGTGGAGTTTAATTTTTTTATTATTTTCATTTTGCTAGACTAATAAATCTTCTCTTTATAAAGAGACTATTGCTCCTTAATCTCTCAATTAATCCAGTGCTAAACCCTGGTTACAACAGTTTAAAGAATGCTAGGAATCTTAATTTAGAAGTCAAACAAAAGCATCTTTCATGTTGCAGGAAATTTACAAGAAAGTAGCAAAATTAGTTGCAATTAACTAAGACTGTGACCAGCCTTTCACATAGCAGTCGTTAAAACTGAAATTTCTTGCATATAAATCTCTCTTTGGCAATCAACCAGAAAAACTGCTTTGCCTCTTCACCGACTGGTATAAGATGCTGAGGTGTTTATAGAAGTTCAAAGGATGAGCAAAACATGAGGAGTTACTGGAATGAAGCTACAAGAGACATTTAAATACTCAAGTCTAAACCCTGAAGCTACCCGTAAGCCAGATAACTACTTGAACATAGAATAATCATTGATAGCCAGAGAGAAAATTCAATACAGCCTCCTGGCAGTTCCACGCAGGAATGTTTCCATAATAATGAAATAGCTGGGTGGAGTTTCTAGATACAGAATACAAATATTATGCTTCCGATTTGGGACTGATATTTAATTAGGTGGGGGATATTTGAGGGAAAAGGTATAAACTAAAATGCAGTCACATTAAATGTTCCTGAGTAAAAATTAATGTGTCACAGAGCGTTCCAATTCAAAATCTACTACAGGGCTCTGGGCCCTGATGGTACGCTTACAGAAAAATCTTCAGAAACAGACTGTCTCTGGACAAAGAGCTGCCCTTTTCAGAAATAAATAAATAAATGAATAAATAAATGTGTCTGTAACTCACAGGTATAATACCATGAGCAGCAGGTTATTTATTCTCAGCGGAGCAACCAAAACGTTCTCTGGTATGAATATACACTGCAATTTTAATTTAGGAGCGCGAGTGTCAGAATATATGAACAGTTCATTGCTTTTATTGCTTGCTAAATTCTTCTCATTTCTGCCAAAAAAAAGGAAGGCATGTTATGAAATAATGGCATTCTTTGAAATCTAGCTTTCAAAAGTGTTATCCAAATTTTTAACACTCAGAACTACTGAAGGAAGGTGGAAATGTCGCTATTCATCCGCCAGTGAAATTAGCAAATAAACTTATCCTTGCAAATCCTCTCATTTGCAAAGCCTGCAGCAGGAAGAAGCCTGCTGCCCCCAGCTTGGTGGGCTGTGGGTTACTTGGAAACAATGCACGTACCATCTTGCAAAATACATTCTCTATTCCTCATATTCATCCACTTAAAAATCAAAAGGTAATGCTGACCATCTTAAGCTGCAAAGCGTTATTTTTAAAATCTCTCACAAGCAATCGCTATCTTAATCTTCCCCCGGTACTGATGACAAACCACAGCAAGGCTTTCCTTCTTGCTTGTGGAAACTACCAGAGAAAACTGCTTTAATTGGTGGCTACTTTCTAAAAATCTCAAATCTAAAGATAAATAAGAAAACAAAGGTTTATTCCTCACAAAGCAACTCTAATAAAAAAAATAAATACTTTGGCTAAATTTAAAAAAAACAACATGACAATGAACATCTACTGTTGAAACTATAATTGTAGCTGAGAAATAAAGGCAGGCAGCCATGGGGGTGAGACAGCAGGACACCAGCCTGGAAACACCGGGCCGGGGCAGCCCACGAGGGTGAACCCCACGCACACACACCCATTTGGAGATTGAAGCCTAGGCTTAAGTCAGCCAGTGATTAAAAATATCCAATTTCCATCTCAGTAAAAGCATCGTTATCTAACAGCAACAAAATCCTTTACAGGCAACACGTGTCAGCGGCCCTTATAGCAGAAGAACAAACGGCTTCCACAGCTATTTAAAGATCTCTCTCAATCATGCTCATACATGTACATAAGCAGTGCTTTCTCCCAAGCTTTCAAAAAACCTTTTGGATTACAGCAAGAGCAGCTCTTCTATACTGTACTTTGTTTTAAGGATTACACATTTCCAAGGTATTTCCTATAAATAAAGCTTTTCTTAAATAAAGATTAATCAAGGGTAGACAGCTGTGGTAAAAGCTCATCTTACTTTTCTTATGGTGCAAACCAAATCTTAAAACATGTATTTTATCTTGACTCAAAATAAGGAAAATAATCTGCAACAGCAGCACTGCTGCAGCTGGGAGGATCCGAGGCAAGGTTTGTCCGAAGGAGGAATATCTTTTTATCTTATATCACCCAGCAGCTGGAGAAACCAGACAAGTGTTCGGGCAGGCACATTTGTCATGTAATCTAGGCATTTAAAAAAAAAATAATTTAAAAATCCAATCCACTAGCTTGTTTAAATCAGCATTTCAACTCCCAGTGAAAAAGAAGGTGGAAAATCTCAGTCAGCCCAGAAAATGCTTTGGTCTGCTCCACCAGTGTGGAACTACACCAGGATAATCAGAACTTGTTAACAATCCAAACTAAGCATGACCTGCTAATGGCTTCGGATCACCGCTTGGCAGGACATGCTTATTTTACCTTCAGTCCAAATTATAAAGCAAGACAACAAACAAGCAGGTCACTGTCATGTTCAGGGGCCAGAGATGCATTCTGAGTCCTGAGGGGAAATTAATATTCCATCTTTTCCCTACTCCCAAACTAACAGAATAGGCCAACAATGGTACACACACCACCACCACCAGAAAAGCACAAAAATCTCAGCCTGGGGCAGTCCCTCAAATGCACAAGAGCTTCCTGCACAGGTGTAACCAACAAATCAAAATAAGTAAAAGCAAAATACACCACAGTATGAATCCTAGACAACTACATGACTCTTAGGTATCAGTTTCACAGTATTTGTTTTGTTGAAGTAATAACCATATTCTTCAATTCTTATCAGCCACTGCATTTAAAATCTACTCCGATTTTGTTTTGACAAACCCCATCACGTCATACACACAAATATAATAGTACATAATGCTATAATCATGAATGTGATCATTTACTGCCTTCTGCACCCAGTTCAAAACAAGACAAAAATAAAGAAAAGACAAATTTTTCTCTGTTCAGTTGCACGTACCAACTAACAAAACCTCTTAGAACTCATAAAAACATACAAGGTTGCTTTGCAGGTAGTTGATTAAATGCATCTGTATTTAAAAGGAAAAGAGCTTTTTGTTGCAAAATATTTGAGGGTTTTCTCCTGCAAAGAGTAAATAACTACAAAAGGAAAGAATTTATCACACTGCAATTCTCCACAAAGCAAAGCAGTTATAATCCAGGGAGCAGCATGTAAGTACTCTCACTTGAAATCCAGCTGTGTTACTTGCCATCCTTCAAGATGTAGAATACACTTTCTGCTGCTCACGTTTTATCTGAAGTAGTCTTATTTTTCTGGAGTGAGAAAACATTTAAAGCCCATCAAAATAATTATTCCTTTTAACCATTTTTTTTCTTTCTTTTTTTTTTTTTTCCCCCAGCTGGTTGCATGAGCCACAAGACATTTTGGTTTTGCTTTTTTTTTTACTCAGAAAGGCACCATACCTTAGCGCCACCTGAAAGTGTAGATAGAAAAATTAAATATGAGCAAGCATTTCATTACATACTAATTACGACTTTCTCATACCTGCCTGACAGGATAATCTTTGAAGCGTAATTTCAATCACGATACCTATTTTAGAAAATATGCACCTAGATACTAAAATTTACTGGTTAATGATTTGAAAACAGACCACCTCTCTCCCTTCGGCCTCACCGCCTACATCACCCTCACCCGGAGTCCACTGCTTTGGGGATGGGTGAGGTTCAGTTCAGGGCTCCATCCATCCCTTCCCTTTGTTTAACAAGCGAGGTTTCCCAACATAGGTAAGAGTGCAGACAAATACACACTATGTCTGACTTTATAAATTTTTCCATCCTCTGGAATTTAAAATTCCAGTCAAGGCAGCACCGTTATCATTTCCATCTATCAGTCACACTATGAAAAAATGTTTTAATCTCAAACTACTGCAACATTACCACATTGATAAGACTGGGCATTACAACAGCCCAGCTCATTTGGCATTCTCAGCACGCAGATCTATTTATTCAGAGCAAAGAGATTAAAACCAATCTGATTTGTTCGAAATGTCCTTTTCTTCCCCCCGCTTAATTGTCATTCAACAAAAAACTGATTTTTCTGGCAATACTATTAATGTTCCTACTGATTGAGTACAGCTGAATTTCATAAGGAAGGAGAATATCTATTTAGTAGATCACCTTCTACCATTAGAAACAGAAAAAACTCCTGTGTTCACACATTCTTCCCTAGAACTACAGAACATTCTTAAAGACACACAACACTAAGGTGTTCTCAAATTGAACACTGCTAGCACTGGATTACAATACAAACTACTTGTGAGTGAAAATAAAGCAGTTAAAAAAATAATCAGGGTTTCATTAAAGTTCATTTGATTTGGTATTGTAAACATTGATAGGGGAGACACAGCTCTCAAAAATATGTGGCCCTTGAGAAGTTGAACACTACAAACCTTTATCTTGGCCACAATGCAGTTGACAGACTCGATGTTTGCTATAAAGATTAACATTAAAGACAGATAACTACTGTAAGAAACAGGATGCCAGACTTAAAATCCAAGCCATCAATCTTGAAAAAACAAAACAAAACAAGAAGATGCACATGAAAGCCCTTCAATTTTTATAAATCTATTAGTGATGCAGAAAAGCCCTGCTTTGCCACATTAGTGCTCAACTGTATCTGGTCGAATGACACAGTAAACTCATTTTAAAACTGTATGAACTAGAGTCTTCAAAATCACCACTAAGATTCAACCATGGTTCTGCAATGATTCACGAATACATTCGTTATGGCCCATTATCTCCTCCATTCAATACAACCTTGAATCACAGGACTATCAAGACGACACAGATGAAAATAATCATTTAATAGCAGGGCGCAAGGACCAAGCACAGTCATGGCCCACTTTTTAAAAACTTTTTTATCCAGAGTCCTTGCCACAAAGAGCTTATGATCTAAAAACAACAAAAAGACAGGGAAAGGTTTATAACGCACAACAGCCTGATCAGTATGATGGCAGCAACCATGCCAGTTAGGAGCTAACTAAAACAAGACAGAATCCAGCTGAGGCAGTGGCAAAGCTCGGTTTGAGCTCCTCAAAGATTCTGAAGCCAAGGGAAAATGACACACCAAAAACTCTCAAAAAGCTTACATTCTAATGAGTTTTCTGTTCTTTTTCAGACAATGCCTGGCCTTTTCCAACTGCCTTGTGTCCTATCTGGCTGTTCCTTGACGTCCTCTTTTCCACAGCTTCCATCATGCACCTCTGTGCCATCTCACTAGATCGCTACATTGCGATTAAAAAGCCAATCCAGGCTAGTCAGTACAATTCATGGGCTACAACAATCATCAAAATCATCGTGGTTTGGCTCATTTCAATAGGTATGTGAGATTCGGAGAATGGAAAAGGAATACAGAAGCTTTTCATGTCCAAAACAATAGGTGAAAGTTGGGCAAAGTGGGAAATTTGGCCAAGTACTATTGATTAGCAGACCCTAACACCTGGGCTGGCCTAAGTCCACCTCTTGGACCATACATAGCTCCATCATAAAAATATGCCTGAGTTGCTGCTCCTTATCAGGCGTACCAGAAAGGGCAAGGATTGAGCAGGGATAATCATCACTCTTCTTCATGGTCCTAAATGTCCAAAAATCAGAAGACATCTTCATGCATAGCATGTCTCCCAGGAAAGCAAGATTTCACGTTGCTGTGGTAGTGTATTCTGTCCCAAACGCAATTTTAAGCCTCGAGTAGATGCTGCTAAAATCTGTACCTTACAATTGTCCCATGAAGCAAGTAAAAAAAAATAATTACTTATAACAAAGATTGAAAGACAAGTGAGTGTCTGGTAATACTCACACCGAAGACTGAGATGCACTGGCAACATAGCATATAGACAGGCTAACTTCTAAGAAAAAGAAACAAACCACAAAACAAAACCAAAACCAAGCCCCGAACAGTTTATATAAAGGATGCCAATGTATAAACTTTTATGATATTAGCATCTCTGTGGTGTGCACGTGGCATCTCACCTGTCTTTAATGCTTAAAAAAAATAAGATCTGTTAAATGAGCTAAGAAGGCGAAAACATTTAATTCAAGTAACTTAACACACGTGGCAGGCAGACACAGGGGTAGTGCTGTATGCTCTGCGTGCAAGAGAAAGAACAAAATTATTCTGGATGATTACGACCAACGATGCATAGGAGAATGGGTACATCCACCTTCTTGGCAAAGACATACATGCCTAAAACCAAAAATTCCAACTTGAAAAAAATTCTGGGAGAGCTGTGAGGATAGGAGAAAAGATGCTCTACTTTAT
>VYZM01001740.1:167629-197212 GCA_013398915.1 Dromas ardeola
AAAAAAAAAAAAAGGAAACTGTTAGCATGACAAGACACTTACAAGTTGACCTTTTAATGCCTGATTTGTTATTAATCAGTGCTGTACTTTTTCATTTCTTTTTTTACCCAACACAAAAGTACTCTGCAGCTGAGCCAGGGTTTCTCCAAATCAAAAGTTAATTTGGTTCAATCCTCATTTTAAATGTTTGCTGTATCTGACGGTGTGCCTCTTATTGAGAAAGGGATCAAGTGGCCGAAGGGTAAACCATTTAGTTCTTGCTGCCTTCAACCAACTTCAGTAAGCAGAGTAGCAGAGGAATACAGTAAATCCCTAGATCTCATTAAATGGTATCAGGAAACAGCACAAATAACCTTCACCAGACAGCAAGGAACCTGTTGTTTTCGTTGTAATGTCAGACTGCTGGCAAATTAAGTGCTGACTGTAATTTAGCAGTTGTAAAAAATTCATTTAAAAGACAAGACTGCTGACATTTTTTTTTTTAAAACGAGTGGTGAATTACAGAGCTAGCTAGCCTCATTTAAACACTCTTAAATATGCAAGAGACTTTAAACAACAAATCCATCTCAAACACACACTGCATAATTCTGGCATATATTTAACTACTTGTATATATGAAAAAGTCAAGCAGGGTGAAAAAAATCAGCTGTCTGTGTCCAGTCACTTGATGTGATTAAGATAAGAGGGAAAGACAAGTTTTATGTATTTACAGAAAAGCCCTTCAAAAAGTGCAAAGATTCCCTCGGGGGAAAAAAAACCAAAACAGATGGCATTAGGGAAACACATTTCACTGAAGGAAAAGCCATACTAATTCTAACAGCTAGAGTCAAAGCAATTCATGTCTTTTACACTTGAGAAGTTGGCAACTTTATACTGCTTCCTCAACACTAAGGGTTAGGCCCAATCTCCTGAGAAAGGGCACTCTGCTAAAGCTAAGCTCGCCAAGTCTCACAAAGTACTATTTGCCCGATCATGCACGTGATACTCTCAACAATTCACATTCTCTCCATCATCCTGTGCCTGTTGCAGAGCTCAGGAAGTACCTTTCTTTAGAGACCCCGAGGCTTCAGGCCCCAAAAAGAGATTACAAGCAATTACCATATGCTGAAGTACTTGGTTTTTCTCCTGTAGGCATTGCTATTCCGATCCCTATCAGAGGCATTGAAGATGGAAATGGCAACTCTACAAATATTACGTGTGTCCTAATGCCTGATCGTTTTCATGACTTCATTCTGTACGGATCAGTGGCTGCATTCTTCATTCCCCTCGCTATCATGATAGTCACTTATTTTCTGACAATCCAAGTGCTACGCAAGAAGGCCTACTTAATCAACAAGCCACCTCAGCGTTTCACTTGGTCAACAGTGTCCACAGTATTTCAGCGTGACACAACACCTGCCTCCTCACCAGAAAAGGTGGCCATGCTAAATGGCTCCAGAAAGGACAAGACTTTGTCCAATGATATGCCTATCTGCAGAACGTCTACGATTGGGAGGAAGTCCATGCAAACGATAACCAACGAACAAAGGGCGTCAAAAGTTCTGGGGATTGTATTTTTTCTTTTCTTGTTGATGTGGTGCCCATTCTTCATAACAAACATAAGTTCAGTTCTGTGCAACTCCTGCAACAAGGAAGTTTTTCAAAAGCTTATGGAGATATTTGTTTGGATAGGATATGTATCCTCAGGAGTGAACCCTCTTGTCTATACACTCTTCAACAAAACATTTAGGGAGGCTTTCAGTAGGTATATCACTTGCAACTATCGGACCACAAAGCCTATCAAGGCCCTTCGGAAGCGCTCCAGCAGGTTCTCTTTCAGAAGTTCTGTGGCAGAAAATTCCAAGCTCTTCGTCATGCATGGGATGAGAAATGGGATTAACCCCATTATGTACCAGAGCCCAATGAGGCTGAGGAGTTCACCCATCCAAGCATCATCGGCCATTCTGCTGGATACATTGCTGCTCACAGAGAATGAGGTTGATAAAACAGAAGAACAAGTCAGCTACGTATAGTGGAATGGCAGCCGTGTCCATATCATAGTATTACCGTATATATTATTCTAGGCAACTGTGCTATAAGAGGGTATAAATACTATTGTTTTATGTTATTTATGCAAGCAATAGCTTATAAATTTATATTAATTCCTCTCCTCCAGAGTCTCCTCTACTTTAACCCCAAGCCCATGGTGGCAACCACAACTTCATTCCATGAGAAATGACTAATGCAGAACTGTAGCCTACAGGAAGAGGGAAATAAATAAAAGCTAAATCAGTTTGAGTATCTGACTTCAGTTCTCATCATCTTCAGTCTCTTCAAAGTACATTTTTATAAGAAAAGTACCTTGGTACAAACACTAACATTCGCTCTAGCAAGAAGACAGAACACACTGTAGGTTGATGCTCTACAACAAAATCAGCAGGGGGATACAAGCTTGCTGGTTTTAATTTAAATCCACCTTTACTCTGTGTAAACAAAACAGCAGACAAGCTCACTGAGTTGCCTGGTACAGACACATTCCTCTGCTGAGACTGCGTATCCAAACGCGAGCTTTTCTTGTTCTCTGTGGGTATGCGTATCACAAGGAAAATCACTTGCTCCAGAGACCAAAAGGTATACGTGCCCATTCCACAAGGATAAAACTGGTTCTTAGCAGGGTGAGAAAAAATTCCGTGTGCTGAAATTATCCCTTTGTCATTTTACTGGGGGGGGGGGGGNTTTTTCCGGGGGGGGGGGGGGCAGAATCTCTTACCCACCTAAATTTCATCTCTCACATACACATAAGTCTGGTATTGTCAGATTTGTCACAGAAAACTGCCCTTTGTTCTTTTCATACTAAGAAAATGAGAGCATTTAACGAAAATAGAAGAATACCACATCAATGATCATGAGCAAAACAGGACAGGCAGTGCCTGGAACATCCCTTTAATTTATAGGAACGAACGTCCTTTTTTTATGACCATTGGAACTTCAGTAAGAGCCTTCCCTCATCCAAAATCACAGATAGAATAGCAGTTTCACTTGAAAATAAGAGCAAACATTTAATAGACAGCAGAGACAACAGTACTCTCTAGACCTCCATGCATTCACAGTTTATCTTAGCTCAAAACAATTTCATTGGACTAACGGCATAGGTCCCAGTCTGCACTCTCTCAAACATGCTCAAGTCTTCCCTCAGAGCACAAAATTCACACAAAGAATCGCTCATCACAACCCATAAAAGCTATTTATCATCTGAGTAATCTGGAGCTTCTGACTGTTGCAGACCATCTCCCTTTGGGAAGGGAAATCGGATTTCCCCAAAGTACTGGAGTTCTTACAGTAAGCAGCCACCTGACCATTTTTTTCAATAGTTTCCATTTACAGTAAAATTTTCAGCTTGGGCTTTGTTTGCATTGTTAAATGTTTTCAGAACTCTTTTGTTATACACTAAAGTTATGTACAGCAAAAGGCCTAGGTTCTTTCATCCGCAGGACAGAAAGTACTAAAGATAACATGTCCTTCCAACATTTATTTATATATCTTTAATTTAAAACATATGCAAGTTCAAAACAGAACCTAATGCAAGAACTGCCAGAGAGTTCCAGGAGAAAGTATTAAAAATACTTCTGTGGTACTTACAGTAATCTGTCTCCTTCCTCCCCTTTTTGGTCATAGTCACTACCCACTTAAGTTAGAGTAAGCTCTAACTGCTCTTACTCTTCTTTCATTAATCAAAATATGTTTAGGAGGATCCTGTAGTTAAAAGCCAGAATTGATGGATTGCCATAGCTGTGAAAGATGCCTATATCTAAAAATATTTGAGAATCAAAAGCCTTTAATAATACCTAGATTACTTTGAAGCTCAAGGGGGGAGGAAGTAGAAATAAAACAAACCCAAACAACTCCAAAACTTCCAGGTAGGTAGCTGAAAATGTCACAGACTAGTGTCCCATTTGGTTTAAAGCAGGCACTTTGGAACCAGGTGCAATCACATCCATGCACAGACTGAACAAATATAATAAATTAAAAGCATCATTTGCAATGCAGGAACCGGCCTTCATGAGGAATATCACCGAGTGGCAAGCTGGCACAGCACCATTCTTGAGGGGTTATTTCCCAGCAGCCAGACAGCGAGAAGCAGTCATCTTTGAAAACTCTCTTACTACTTAAATAAATCCATGCTGATTAAACAAAAACTGTTCAGGCAGCAGGTAGCAATCATCTACTTTCAGTAACAACTTAAAATTTTGCCTTTCCAGCAGGAAAATCACAGCGTCTGGAAAGAGCAAGAGGTAACTTAGTTCTCTTCTATCTGACCCTATTCCAGTAGAACTGTCAGTCTGCAATGAGCAATGACACGAGGAGTAATTTGCCTAAAGTGTCCCACAGAAAATTCCAAGGCCTCTTCATAGTTAATGGTTAGGCTCCACCAACAGGAAACAATCCTTGAAAAAGTCTCACCGAGCAACGACATATTTTGTCAATACAGCATAGATTTCTTAATTTTAGTAATCATAAATAGAAGATCAACACGTTCTAGCTACTGAATTTAATAACAGCAACAATAAACCTCAATTGAAAGGACTAGTTACCAATCAAAAAATCCAGTCTCCCTAGACAGAAAAGAAATTTCTCCATAGACAGAAACACATCATCAAGATGCACATTCCATTTAACACACTAAGTGTAAAAAGAAATTGTTTGTCCATTGACAAAGCAAACAAGCTAAGAATTCAGGTAACAGTCTTGGAAAGTAAAAGGACAGAGGGAAAAGAAAGATGAAGAGAAGATGCAGAACTATGAAATAAAAAGACAACATAACGGACAGCAGAGTTCTTGTTTTAGCAACTGTATCTACAAGAACAGATTTGAACAAAGACATTACCTTCATTAGCAAGACATGATTGAAAATATGAGAGTCACTGCAAGCTACTGTAAGAAAGCACAAGTTTGTTGTACAGTAACTAAGGACAACACTGCTCCGGTGGTACTGACAGAGGGAGACAGGATGCTCAGGGCTACATCCACAAGCATCATCTTTAAGTAGCACAAATATATAAAATATATTTTTACATGCTGGCTGAGAAGTGAGAGCATTACTATAGCTTCCAGCTTCCTTCATAAAGATAGCAGCCTAAATAATAATTGATAAAGGATTGCAGTCACTTGCTAGAAGAACATAAAACCTTTTTACAGGAGGAAAGGGGTCATGCATTTCCCATTTAATCAAAAAAAGACATTCCTTTCTCTGGAGTGAAATGCTCCCAATTCTTTCAGAATCTGGCCCATGCCAAGCCAACCATTGGGCAAGCTCTATGGCCTCTATATGCTACATAAAATAATAACTTACACAGTTACCTAGTTCAACTTCCCTCATTATCACCGAAACTTTTATCTCGCACATTTCATTTCTTTTTAAACTACTATAGAAGCAAGACAAACAAAAGTCAAAGCTGATCTGCAACATACAAGCACTATGGGAAGAAATACATTTTAGAATAACAATGTACAAGTATGGGGGGTGTGTGTTTAACTATTTAAAATACATTAGGAGATACTTAGTCAATGTTCTGTCTGCCTATCTAATTAAAAATTACAGCACAGACATGGACAGAAGGACTACCTATAAATATATCCAACTCAGCAGCCCCGCAGAGAGGAAAATAATAGAGTTTGAAGCCTAACAGAATGAGTGCCTTGAAATGCAAATAAAGGGAATACCTTAAAAAAACGCCAAGTAAAACAACAAAAAAACCCAGACAAAACCAACCAACCAAAATCCCAACCTTTAAGCCACCCTAAAAAATAAGAGAAGCAAGAAATTCAGCTAATCTGAACTGTGGTGATATAAAATACATTTTGTGAAGCCAGTCCCAAACCATCTGGGGTTCTAAAAACTGCAAGCTTTCAGTTCAGATTCTATCAGAAAACTTTTAGGCAGGCAGAAAAATTTATTCATCACTCATCTTGTATTCTCCACATGTAAAAAACTCTTCCTGACCATATCACATCTGGCCATACTAGTATCAATTTTCAAACGCATCAAAATACAGTTAAAAAATCCAGTTAAGCAGAAGTCAAGGCACTGAGAAGAGCGACTGATGCTGTAAAGCTGTTCACCAGCATACAAGAGGTACACTGATTTCTTAAGGTGCTTCACAGAAAATGTCATTTTCCTACACCATTTTCTTATTGTGGAAAAATCCACAGTACTGCAAGCCGGTATGAAAAAGCAAAAGCATTACGCCCTAAATCTTTTTTTAGGCTGTCATATGTAACATCAACCTTAAAAGGTAGAGTAATGCAAGGAGAGTAAACCTGGTAAAGGCATACTGAACAGCCTGGGACACTGGAGCCCAAAGAGACCAGACACTCGCCAGAGCTCTTCCGGCTCTTTGCCTTGCAAGCTGGAGCCAGGAGTCCCAGAGTTCTGGCCAGTTCTCTGGATTGACTTAACATCACCATGAAGGATTAGGTTTCTTTCATCATATTGATAAAGATGTCTTCGTAAAACTGCTAAGCAGCACTCCTTTGTTTCACTTCCCCTTTGGCTCTCTAGGTAACCATCAACATGGCAAAAACAAGTCAGGAGAGAAGTAACTTCCATATTTTTGCTTTGGGATTTGACACCATGGTGTTTACTGCCAGCCTCCGTTCCCGTGAGATACACTGTTTTCTCCAGTTGCAAAGAAAGGCTTTTGCCCTACAGAACAGGAAAGGAAGTTTTTTCATTTTTAAATGGCAAGCTAGTTACTAAAATAGGAAAGGTGGCTTGATGAAAAGTCCATTTGTATTCTTGCTTTTAATAATTCATATCAAACCCTATTCGTCTAACCACATCTAAGATTCCTTGCATCCAGGTATTGAGGCCCTTTCCAAGCCCTGAAAAACAACATCATGCTCTTAAAAAATGAAGACTTTCTTGCTCTCTGAAGGATCCTCTTTACAAATGCTGTAGACAAGTGACAGCAACTCATTTTCAAATTCATTAAACCCTGCACAACAAATGAGCCTTTTACTCTGCAAGACGCACATCAATACTCCCTAATAAAATCCAACAGGAAGTTTTTGCCATAAAAAAAATAATTTATCAACTTCATTTTATGGTTCAAAGAATCTCAGCATTTTTGATAACTTAATTTGAAACTTCAGTTGCTGAACCGTAGTTTTAAAGCAAATTCAAGGATTTGGTCAATCAATTCAGTTATCAATCGCACTGCTTAAAATGTTTTGCTACTCAGTTTAAAAGCCTTAGTGTGTATAATCTGAGAACCTGAAAATATTTTTCTGGAATTAGAGGTGTGGAGGTGAACATACTAGACCGGTTTCTCTCCCTCTTCTCATGCCCACTGATTCAGTGATCTGAAAATCTTTATAGATAAACTTATAGGCTTATTATAGGCACTATAGGAAGTATTTTTAGGCCCTAAGGAGCAAGTGACTTCCTGAAGGAATATTTTTTAGTTTTTAGCAGGGTGCAAGCTAGGCTGAAGAAACTCAGATTTAAACCAATCTTATTAATTTACTTATCTGTGTAGACATTCCTGTTTACAGTAGGAAGTTAAAACACTTGCTGAGGTTTTCAAAAGCTCTCAAGTGATATAAGCCCTGTTCTCCAAAGTAAGTAAAATCTCACGCATACAAATAGTCTAAAACAGAGATAAAACAATACCAGGGAAAGAACTGATGCAAGATGTCATAGAGTATTTTTGAAACAATTAATGTATTTGTGCAACCTGACTGTACAGCTACAATTTTCATTAGAAGTTAGATTAGTTTTGCCAGAGATGCCGAGGGATTTCTTCAGTGCACTGCAGTTTGGTCAGTGAAGACACACAGCTCTGTTTCCAGTTTCAGACCTGCAGAAAAAGGCATTTTCAAACCCAAAAAGACTTCAGTGAAAGTTTAAGGCTTCTTCTGATTATAATAAGATTTCTGTTACTATTAACCTTTCACTGAAAGGGACCTTCATTCTCCTCCCCCAGGAAGAATGAATAAGACAAAGATAAAAAGGGTTGGAAGGTAAACAAAACCCTTTTAATTTTCCTATGCAAGAATTAACAAGCAGGTGTGTTTCACTAAATTCTTCTTCTTCACAATTAACACACTGAAAAAGTCACCAATACAGATCACATCAGAGGGACTGTCAGCCTCATACTCAATTACCCAGAAGATCTGCCATCTGCCTACTGAATAAAGGTAGGCTGTAGGAGTTAAAGAGAACAAACCGTCCAAGTCTTCCTGGAACAAAATCCAAGTATCTGATCTGTGTTTGCTTTAAAACAAATATATAGCGTTAAAACATCAAAGGCTATGTAAACACAAAGAATACAAAAGCAGGAAACATTATCATTTCACTTCCATCATCCTAAACTGACGAACTGAATATAAGCCATGCAGAGTTCTCCATGTTTGGGTAGCCTACACCTATCAGCCCAGACTACATCTTCCTTTCGGGACTCTCTAGAGGCTGCATTGTTCCCTCTCCTGCCCTTAGCCTTTTCCCAACAATATTGCAACAAAGCAGAAACAGCATCCCACAACTTAAGTCCTACTTCCCCATGGCTCTTATTCCCCTGGACTTAACAACAGCAATGACAGCATTAAACCTTTTTAGCTCATGCTTTCAAGCACTGCTGCATCCCACATTGCAGCCT
This sequence comes from Dromas ardeola, assembly GCA_013398915.1. Taxonomy (NCBI): domain Eukaryota; kingdom Metazoa; phylum Chordata; class Aves; order Charadriiformes; family Dromadidae; genus Dromas; species Dromas ardeola. The sequence goes on from VYZM01001740.1 coordinate 176,266, forward strand.
TCTCCCTAACCAGATTTGTTATATCTATAAAACTTCTACCTCCTAATTTCCTAGCTAAACTGAAGTGTTTAGATACACTGAAGCATTGCTCCAGCATAAAACAATAGAAAAATAAAGCTGACTACATAAACCAACCACATCTCACTCTGCGATATTATCAGAGATCAATCATGATCTAAAGTAGTAAAAATTAACATAAAAATAATTCTTTCCATTTTTCAAAAGTAAAACACTTGAAAATTATCGTGTTTTCCATCTCATCGTAACAGTCTTAATGAAAGAAAAAGGCTGACCAGAAATCACAAGCGCCTTAAATGCTGTTTTCCAACAGTCATGATAAATATTTTATAAACCACTTTAGTAGAAGGAGGACTAATATATAAATATTAACAACAAGGTAAGTACGCTATCTATGATCACTGGCAAAACTATCAGGATTGGGAGAACAGAGACATGTTACAGTAGCCAAGGCAATATATCACTTCCCTTCTTGCTATTTCACAATACAGCTTCTTGTACAGCCCTGCATCCACACTGCAATCTCCAAACACCTCAAGCTTAAGTCTCAGGTTTTTATGCTGCACTATTTCGGCTGTCTTGCTAGTTGTGAAGGAGGAGATAGTTTTGAAACAATTCTCTTGCACTAGAGCATTTTCTGATAATTTAATACAGCGGCATGAAAATGATCAGTCGCAAAATACATAACTAGTGCCTAATTTTTGTAAGGCACTAAGCCAAGAGGGGGAAAAAGCCATACCAAGCCCTACAGCCAGCAAGCTGTGCTTTCAATCCCCAGTCTGCAGACCGGTGGATTGCTTCTAAACAGTCAGCAAAACCCAAATTAACAGCAGCAATACTGCTGGTCAACAAGCTTCAATTTACGTACACGGCCCCTGGGAAAGCTTTAGGGAGTCCAAGAATAGAGAAGGAGGTCAGTTTTATGCTATATGAAGAGGACCCCACAATGTGTTCTGCAGCTCAAGCAGTACGACTGCTACTGCTCTGCTCCCTAGAGCGACTCGCCTGCAGACGTTCATGCAGCAAGGCGAGCACGCATCCAACATCTGAGTGTGTAACTGCTACAGCAGCATTAACCGCCGCTCCCCTTATCCCTTCAAAACTCTTGCACCATAGCTGATGTTTTCAGCAATGCCCAGAGCCCATCAAGCGTTCCTTACATGGCCTACCCTCAAAGTACCACAGGGCTTGCTGAGCAAATACATTTAGTGATGCTGTTGGTGAAATTCTTGCTTCTGCAACTTTCCACCTCTGCTCCAGGAAACGAGGACGACTTTGAAAAAGAATGTAGGAAGAAAACTCCTGAATGCTGCTGAAAGTGCATTTTAACATTTTTTAGTTATCTGAGAAGACAAAAGGTATTGCAGTTACAAAGAAACCCCAACCGATACTAACTTAGAGAGAGCCGTAACTACAGACTGTTTTCACTTCATATGTTAAGGAATATAGAAATTCTCTTAAGGAATTACATGCTTAGGGAAGTACTTCCCTAAAAAAGAGGGTAAAAAAACTATACAAAAGTTAATCTTTAAGTTAAAGCAAAACTTTGTTGCTTTAAAAATTAAATGTCATGTTTTATTACATTATGCTCTATCACATTTTACTCTGTTACTGTGCTGCTTTCATTAAATCTAGACATAAAAGCCAAGCTGTGCTTGGACGCAGGGTTGCATGTACGTACTAGCAAGGAAGACTCACAGAGGTAAACAAGGACATAAAAGCCTTATAGAATGTTCTGCTATGCAAACGTATTACCTAAAAATAGCTGGCTTTGTGACATTTATGACACTTTTAGTTCAAATCCAAGAGGAAGAACATTTATTCATAGATAGCTGTAACAAAAGGAGAAAACGAACTAGGTGACACCACATATCTAGCTCTGTCATGTTTACCTATGGTGCTTTTAAGGAAATTACCACCCTCTGACTGTGTGACCTCCAACCTTATAGGGATTTTATTATTCCTATAGGAGAAACAGACAGAAGCACAAGTCTGTGCGTACTCCTGTTGCTGTAGTGTACAACCCAGCAGATGAACTTATACCTTCAGCATGTCCAATCCTACAGTAATGGCATGAATTCCCCAAGAAAAATGTAGACTGCATTAAACAAATTTATCCTCTTATTTCAATCCTGACTTCACAGTGCCCTTTCTGGAACCATACACAAAGAATTCAACGAGACCTCTTCTCACAGGAGCTTCATTCATGTTCCTTCACTTAAGATGAGATAAATTTCTGCAGCTAAGCCCACTGTGTTACAGACCTGCTCACCACCCATCACAAAACCCTTCATTCAAAAGCTCTGTATACCTAACAGCTGACAGATCACCGACTCTTGCCAGTATTCAATGCTGTATTAGTGGCCTTTAAGAGAAGTAAATCCAGTTAGACTTCAACAAAGAACAGTTTTAAGAAAAAGACGTCATTTTAGTCATGAAATCTGACAAACTCACAGCCCACTTGCTCTTTACATCTCTGCACATCTGCGGTGCTGAGATGGGCCAGAGCACACAATTAGTGCTAACTAGCAGTTTCAGCAAACAGAAAAGGTAAATGTAAAACCAGCTTCTAGATCCCTACACCGATGGATGATATTTCTTCCAGGAACTGAAACAGAGCTTTTGGATTATAATAAGAGAGTAATGCAGGGCGTAACCTGTGGGGCCCTCTAAGCAGAAAATCCCTTCCATTGCTGCATTTGAATGCAGGGGTCTGGGCTTGACAAACCAAGGGCTCCCTCCAGAACTGTGTCTTAAAGCAAAACAACTGATTGTGTATTTTGTGAAAGTTATCAAGTGAAAAGTGTTAGCAACAACAACAGCCTAACACAAGCCTTTTGCCTCCAGAAGCCAGTGATAATCAACTGAAAAGTGTTAGTCCTTTGCTACCAAATAAAGTAGACACTGGAATTTACAAGGAAACGTTCCTCCCTATTGTGCAAGCAGGTTTTGGACTGTACCCCTCCAGAAAGGGAAGGGAAGAGGCAGGATAAGATCTGAACCACTGCAGAGCAGGTGAAACAGTCAAAGATGACAAGACTCATTTCCTCATGCTGGATATGGAGACAACAGGCCCAGAACTATATTGCTCCAACAAGATGCCAGCACATGGTAAATGGTTTAGCCTTGAAAGCTTCTCATTTTGGTAGGAGCTATCAATGTCCAACTTTGTTTTGCATTTGTTGAGAAGAAAAATTACATTGAAATCAGAGATCAAAAGTGCCTTGTCACAACCGGTTTGGAAAAAAGATGCCTGAAACTGTGGAAGGCCTGCATGGAATTTTCCTTCTGTACACAGATGCAGAAGCCAGCTAAACAGACCCTTTGGCTTCAGGAGATTCAGATCACTATGCAGCAAAGAAAGATCGGTGCCCATCGAAAGCAACAAAGCAGAAGCTCTTGGGAGACGCCTGCTGCCCACAGAGAGAATTCGTTCTGTTTGTAAACCACATTTAATTGCAGCCAGAATATGCTTTAGATAAAACACAATGGAGCAGAGTAATTTCTATGTGAGGAACAACTTGATTAATGACAAATTGACTGGTCATATCAGTAACCCATTTTTTTAATACTAGCTTTAGGCACCTCTTATCCTGCTTTTTAGGATAAATTTAGACTGCCACTAACCCCAAGAATGTGAAGATGAAAAGAAAGATTTTTAAATTACAGTCCTGGAGCCAAGCATGCACTGCCTCCTCTCAGGCACACTCAAAGGCTGCAGCTTGGCTCAGTGCTTGGATTACACACGTTACTGTATTAACAGATTGAAGGTGTAGTCCTTGGGGAGCCTTCCCCAACCTAATTAAAAAAAACCTCAAATACCTCTTACCTAGGGAACTACAGAAAACTACCGATCACTACGAAATACCAGTTCAGCAGCAGACTTCACTTTAGAGAACCAAAGCAAACACCATGACTACCTTGCGATGGGCTCACAACACCACCGTATAAGCCCAGTAACCTGTCAGGGTTTTAACAGTGGATACTCAAAAAACAACATAGACTATTTCAGCATCCTTCTTTAGGTTATTTTTACCGAAGTCACAACCTCCAGGAATGTTTTAGACAGCAATTAGGCAGACATATTTGCCTGAGTACTGCTGCCTTTAAGAGGCCTGGCACAAGCACTGTATATTTAATTTTTAATTAGGTCTCAATCCTGCAAATATTAACTTTTCATTCTATTTGTCAACTTCATCTAAGTCTATTCAGACAATTAAGCCGTAAGTCCGGAAACCTACAGAAAGGCTCATTAAGCATCAGCGGAACATTAAGGAGGGCTTCCAATTCTGAACCAAGTTTTATTCTCTATCTTTTGACTTTTGACTTTTCATGTCATTTGACTTTTGACTTTTGCTCCATTCACTTAGCAATTGAGTCATTTTGTGAAAGCAGTAGTGTACACATTTCCTGAAAATGTAAGAGACATCAAATTGAAGGCTATAGAAGTGACCAAGGAAGATACTGTACCTGAACAGAATGAAACCAAGTGACTCAACAGCTGCCCGCCTCACATCATCATTCACATCACTCACCTACAAAAGGGAAAATAGGACATTCAGAATATAGTTAAAACACTTGAGGACTCTGCAACATTTCAGGCCAGGTGTCAGACACACAAGTTATTCAAGAAGACAGGATTATAAAGAAAGAAAATTAACAATCACGTTCAGCCTTAGCTGGAACAGCCTCATCCATGTCCATACACTGTGACTCCAAGCCTACCAAAGAGCAGACAGGCCTCATCTATAACAGCTGAAGTTGTTTTTTCCCCAGCCCATCATTATATAGACTATTCACTGCAAACCCACTACTTTAGGATCATGTTTTATTTTTTAATAGGTTCCTTGTTTGTGTTACCGGATTGAATATTCTTTTGCTGAAAGTCTACTTATCCTAATGTCAGAAAACCCTGTTATTTCTACTCATAAAGAAAGCTTTCATCACTTTACAATCTCTGAATTGGAGCAGAACATGAACGCTGTAGACACAAAGCCTGTCAAAGTGATGGGCTTACTCTCTCACAACAAATTTCTTGCTGTTTCTTGCCCAGGGAAGCTGTGGCTGCCCCATCCCTGGAGGTGTTCAAGGCCAGGCTGGATGAGGCTTTGAGCAACCTGGTCTAGTGGGAGGTGTCCCTGCCCAGGGCAGGGGCGTTGGAACCAGATGGTCTTTAAGGTCCCTTCCAGCCCAAACCATTCTATGATTCTATGTGCTCCTAAACCCACGGTACTTACAGCCACATGCAGTAGGCGTCTGATCGCCTTGTTGTTCCCTGAGCCACAGTATGCCATAGCAACAGTGTACATGCCAGAACGACGGAGAATTGGATCCTGGAAGAGAAAGCATCACATTTAACATCCATCCAAACAGGGACTCAGAGTGAAGCAACCTGTGAAACTGCCTGACTTCAGAACTATGCAAGAACTTCTCTGGTTCAAAACAGCCAACCCACCGCAGCTGGAGATTTCACAAAAGGACAGGAATGTCACCCATGTAACAAAAGGACCACGGATTAAGTCACAGCTAAACTTACCTTATCTCTGCAGAGACTCTCAATGAGAGCATCTGCCTCCTCCATCCTCCCGTACATGACTAGAGCAATTCCAACCGCAAGGCCCCGCAAAATCTTTTCATGCTGGGTTTCCTGTGCGTAGCCAACCATGTCCTCAATAGCCTGAGCATTTTTAGATCCCAACATAACCAATCCCAGTGCCAGGCCAGCTGCCTCACCTGCACAGCACAGAAAAGCAAAAAAAAAAATCAAGCAAACTCTGTTCCCAAAAGCAGTAAATATTATATCTAGAGAATCACACAGGATGTAAACCAACAGATCACTTCTGGAAACCACCATGCCCAGCAACCCCATTATTCATGGCCAAATGTGCTTGACTTGATAACCTACTAGACACAATTTAGTGCTCTTCCCTACCAAGTTCAATTTTCTCTTCCTTGGGCCAAGAGCTGCTGAGATAATTTTCCTCTGAACCCCTACCACTGCAGCAGTAGTAGCCCCTACAAGCTTCTCCAAGCCTGTCTCTCAGCCAAAAAGGGTACATGGCTCTGGAGATCAACCACACTAAACAAAAAGCATGTGACAAAGGAAACAATAAAGCAAAATAAGGGACTGTTTAAAGACCTAGCATGTCTTATCAATTTGGCATAGTGCCACAGACCAGTCCTGACAGGACCTCTGAACATTACTGCCACACAACTAAAGAACCATGCTGATCAGGAAAAGGTCAGTAAATAAAACACAGCTAAGGCCACCTAGAAGCAATCCATGCTGCTAACAGAAAACGTGGAAAAAAAAAAAAAACAATAAAAAACCACAGATGCCTGATAAGGCCTCAGATGGTTATTTGCTTTGAAAGCAGAACATTTACCTGTCACTGCATCATCCTGGTATAGATTTGTTTTCAGCAAATCGTACACATCTTGACGTGCTGTCCCCATGGCAGCCAGACCCAAACCCAGGCTGCCACCATGTCGGACAATCTAGAGAAGCATATGCAAGTTCAGTCATTATAAAACAGGAAACAATATGGCTTCAGCTGAAGTAGACATCCTTCCATCAATATAAAGCTGCAAACTTTTAGCCCCAAACCACCCAAAACGATCTCTCAACCTGTTAGAAATACCACTTTCACCATCTCAGGCAGTAACTCTGATGAAAGGGGCAGAAAATAGAATAAAAAGCCCACAAACAATGAGTATCAGAAGCTTTACACATACCACAAGAGACTTTCTAGTATCTTTAAGGTCTTTTTCCCCACCGAGTGATTTATGTAAAACCATAAATTTGTGCCATGTGTAAAAATTGCTGCCTAGTAATAGCTTTTGAATAGAAAGGTAAATCAGTACCCACTTAGTCTACATCCTCTTTTGTTCTAACAACAGATACAGGAAAGGTAGTACATTTGTAATAAGGTGAGTGGGATCCGTTCACAGAATTTTTAAAGTAGGAGTCTGAAATTCCTAAGTCCAAAGAGAGTCCAAGTCCAAAGAGAAGAAGGGAACGTGCTTGGAAAATACTGATCTATTCCAAACTTAAAAAGAGACTTTTTGTAGAGGTCTACAAACAGTAGGTGGTGAAGTAAAACACTGCTTTTTGTATAAGATGCATTAAAACTACAGGGCAGCAGAAGCACTTTTGACAGCTAAGCTGTAAGCAATAACAGTGCCTGCATACCGCAGGTCCACTAGCAAAACAAAGTATATAGACAAGTAGCAAGAAAGATGAAGCTAGATTCACTGTCAAACACTTAAGAATTTCCTAAAAATCTTGCCTGAACCTTGATCAGTAGGTTGTTAAAAACAAACTTTATATTTAAGGCCCACAGGAGGTGTAACTATCACACTACTGCCAGTCTTAGTTACCTCTAATCCCCACTTCTCAACCAGCTTGCACCCTTCTAGATATTCCCAACAAAACAAAGGTTCATTACTGAACCCAGTACCTACATCATTACTGGCATTCTTCAGCTGGTTCAGCAAATAGTCAATGATGTCCCCACCATGGTTAGCATGAATGAGACCCAAGGCATAGAGACCTCCGCCTTCCTGGTAGGCTGACCCCGGAGAGGTGTCCTTGGGTAGGTATGTCGCCATTAGCTGTAATGCTTCTTTCTCATGACCCTGTATGTTCAAGTGCCCGGCAGCAAGGGAAGTGCAAGGTGAAAAATGAGTGGATGCAAACACTTTATGATAATATTTGAACAAGTCAGCAGAAAACATGTTATAGCCATTACTTTCTCCACAAAAATCAGCCTTTCAGTGCTGTACAATCAGCAAAGAATCCTTCTGTACTGTACTACAGTATACGAATATTCATCAATCACTTGGTCACTGATATAAACCAGGACAAATTTGGCCAGAAGCTATCCCGATTCATTCTCTAGAGCACTTTAATGAGGGATGAGGCACACAAAACAAGTACAAAGACTTCTTGCTATTTCAAAACAGCTTTAAATATACCCTCCCTGTGAATGAATTTGAAGAGAATGCCCACTACTTAGGTCACCATTCAAACTTACTGAAACTTACTATAATAAGGACTTTGGTACTGTCTCAAAATCACAAGAAATATGCGTCTGCAACATTAATAGCTAGAAACTATTGACTCTGATCAACTCACAAAGGAAGAGAAGAGCTAGGAAGAAGACTCTCTCCTTGAGCCGTGTTATCCTTCCACCTTTTTGATGCTCAGCAAAACATGCCATAAACTACACTGGGTACCAGACGAGATGGACTTGATAAAGCACAGCTTTTCTTTAGTGCAAAGACACAAACTAAGTTACAGCTGTGCCTTGCTATAGACCAGGTAAACCGGAGTGCAGGCATCTTCAGAATTCCCATTTCAATGTTTTCAGCGTTCACAAGTCAAGCATTTCCATTGAACAGAAGGAAATGAATGCAACGTTACCTTGTGTATAACACCCAAGCTGGCGGTAGCAGTAAACTTAGCCCAGTTTGTGGCCCTGGCTAACCACTCCAAGTTGTCTCTGGAACACGAAAAGAGAAAGGTTATACAGTTTTTCATACAGCCTGTTCCTCATCCTGCAAGCACGGTTCCACAGCTTTGAAAGCAGAAAGCAGCTCCAGAAGGCAAGAAGGCTAACCACATTTCCCACTTTATACTTCTCTCCCCTTCATCAGCCCTGATTTTTGGCTGGTCATAGTCAAGTTTCTCGATCCTGGTGATCTCAGTGAAAGATGGAGAACTGCTCAATATGCAGTCCTTCAACTCTCTGGGAGAAACTCTAGCAGAGTTTCTGGAGCTTTCCTCAAGTCCCTGATAAGGTCAGCCCTGACATTTCCCTCCCAATAATCATTCAGCACTGTCAGTCCCTACCAAAAAACATACATCATCTCAGAAATTCTCCAACTGGTAAACAAGGAGAACAGAAATTACAGATCTCCACCCTCCAAACTGCTCATATGGTCAGCAGTCAAATAAAGCCAGTTTGTGAGGATAGAGAAAAGGAAACAATTCCAGCTTCTTCCCTCTGCCTCCACATTAATTTTCAGACCCTTTGTTTATTCTTCTCTAAGCCCATCAGAGTTCTGCAGCCACCCTTTAGTGACTATCAAGCTAAATAGGGCAACAATGTTGTTCAAACGTCTAAACATCATTGGAGCTTCCTTGCCATAGATTTACCTAAGGAACTGGTCACTGGTTGTACCACAATGCATAAACGAGTTTGCTATAACCGTTGCTGTATGACACACGGAATTCCGCACTGCATCCTGAAAGAACAAAAACAATCAGTGTCACCACTCAGCAAAAGATATGCCCTAGGTCACTTAACATGCTTGCCAGTACACTAGAAAAATAGATTGTAATTATGCTTAATTTAACTGGCAATTTCCGTTTAATCAAAGTTAATAGATTTTTAATACATTCTAATATATCCTCAACCCATCTTTCCAGTGCAGACCAATCCTTTCTATGAGCTTCTGTCAGAAATGTCATTACTTCAACTGCAGCTTAACTGGAGAACCCCACCTTCTGGTTCCCAGAACTGAGCGCTGCAGAGCGTGTGCTGCTACGTTTTCAAGCCATGCCCGGAACACTATGCAGCATCACTCCCAAGCACTTAACCAGCAGATGGAAAAGATTTTCCAATACATTTGAGGTGGCTTCTGAAACAGATGAACTGACAAGCATCCCCTACCATTTTTGCTGATGATGTGCATCTCATTTCACAGATAAAAAAACTTCTCCTATGGTTTCAAATAATCATTTAGCTTAAGAGAGTCTAATTTACCTGCAAGTTTTCATTTGTCCACCCCTGAGTAACACCTTCAAAAACAAAACCAGTTACTCAATTCACTAGCCCTACCTACATTACAATATCTGTTTGGTTTTCTCTTCAATGTGGAAATGCTAGTCTCTGAGCACATACCAGGATTTCTTTAGCCAAACTGAAGGTGTGGACTCACATAACACCTCAACGAAGATACCAACATACCATAACCTACAGCCCTGGCTGACGCCCTCCCTCCCCAACCCATCAGCATTTGCAATGGATCAGTCATGGAGCTGGAGAGCGAGTTCATCCATCTTAATGACCAGATGAAAAACAAACCCACAAAAAAAAGGCAGGAGAAAAAGGATTAGTTTCTATAACCCATTAGGGAAAAAAAAGAAAACCATCAACACGCTAATAGCATCAAGTCATTAGGTCATACTAGCTGTAAGATGAAACAATCTAATTATATGGCCTTCTTTGGGTGCAATCACCTCTTCTTCAGCCTCACAGGTTCATGTGTTAAATGCCAATTTATCATGACTAGAACACAGATTTGTATCCTCAAAACCCAGGAGACCATGCTAAAACATAAGATGATGTTGTAAAATTAACAGCAATATGGTCAAAACAAACACAGGATTAATCAGATGAATCCAAGACAACCATATCTAACAAAGCCTCTTACCTTTGTGTTTTTGAGGATCATGAGGTCTGTATTGTTGTTTCGTATTAAAAACTGCAGATGTAACTCAATGGCCATTTCCCCACTTAAAATTTTAATCATTTTTGAGATCTGGTCCTTGGGCTCTGGGTTCTTCACATACAAGCAAAAAGAAGAAAAAAAAACCATGAGAACTCAACTACGGCTCTGTTAAAATACAGTTCATGAGAAGTCACTCTGGTATGTTCCCATCACCACATTCCAAAATCTATCTCGTTTTAGGACTAAAAGGACATTGTTTCTGCCCTTGCTGCACAAGCCCAAACCTCCCAGATAATCAAGTCCCTTTGTGCACAACAGTGCAGGTGGGATAATAGACTTTTTTCAAAGAAATGTATTCTTTCATTGAAAGCAAAAGGATGAGTGACATCTGATATTCTGCAAGATACTGTTTGGCCCTACAGATACAATGAGTCTCCTGCAAGAAGCAACCACTTTCATAAATGTGGACCTCCATTTCCATGAAAGTTTTAATGGAGACAACCACAAAGTCACAACAATTTGCATGACACTACTGAGCTGTAGCATCATTCTTGTGAGCTACAGGCTTTATTTAGAACAGCTAGAAGAACTAGGACTCTCTAATACATTCATCTTCCAGAGCTCTTTGAGAAAGCCGCCTTCTTCCTCATGACTGAACAGTTTACACAGATTAAGTTCCAACTGAAGTCCCTTCTGAGCAGGATGAAAGTACACTGCAACATATTTTACTGACGTTGTTAGCTGGTCAGAGACCAGCCAAGCATGAGTAGTTCAGCCTTTAAACTAATCCCCTCAATTATTTCTTTGTAGTCAGCGTTCTGAATTGTGGAAGATTAAGCTAAAGAACATTTCTGGCCACATAGATCGTTTTTATGTACTTGTGCCCTGGCAGTCATCAATGCCAGTGCAGCAGAAACTGATTCAAGACACCTTTCCAGCACAAAAGCACTGTTTACAGGTTCCTTGGTGGGGCAAGTAACTCGATCCCTTTTATTTGCCTTGTGGAATATAATTTCAAGAAAACACTTCTGTTTGCCCTTGAATAAGTTTTAAGTTATCTGCAAAAATCTCTCAAAGATTCTCCAGTCTAGTTTGCAAATATGCACCATGGGGAAAAAGAAAAAAAACTTGTCTTGAGCTTTACTTTCCTCTTCAGTAGCATTTCCCGTCCTCAGCATTAGAAGAATCAGAAATGCATTAACTATTCTACATGCTGAAATGCAATTGTATGTGCACGTTAGAAGTGATCTCACTTTCTCCAATACTTGGGAAAAGAAACTAAACAAAAAGATTCTAACCAGCTAGCCCAGCAACACAGCCACCATGCTAGCTAGAGGCAACACCTTCCTCCTTCGTGGAAAAGAAACTATGGTATATCGGCATCCCCTCCAGCTGTTCCTGCAGAACAGCATCATTTCTACCCAGCCAGTACTACAGCTGGATTTCAGAAAGAAAAGGAAAAAAAAAACCCGCACCAAGCTAATTCATCACCTAAGCTTCCCAGCAGCAGTCAAATTTCAGGCCCTTTCTTCTGGAATGAGTTAATTATTTCAATATCAACAAAAAGCAAACACATGAGCCAGACCCTTCTGTCCCATTTTTAGGGGCTCAGTAGTTCCCACTGAAATCTACCCACTTTCCACTCTCCCTCAGCTTTCAGTATCTAAACTGCTGGACTTTCAGACTGTCAAATATTTGGTCGTCAGAGATCATCTGTCACCTTGTCTCCAAGTAAGACAGAAGTGGAATTCCATTCTTCACTAGCCAAACCAATTTAGCACCCCCAGAGATTCAAAGAGAACATATAAGAAAAACTAAGCAAGGCATATTTTGAAAATGGCACTCACGATTTCTGCAGACTTCCCTGCACAAGTGCTTCCTGGTTTCTCTTCTGCTTCCATAGCATCACTGAAATAAAATAAAAATGAAAAATGCAAGCCAGTTCATCACTCATAACTAGTCAAGCACTGTAATTATGGCTGAGCACTGTCCTAAAAGAGTAGCCTGGGATTTGGAGATGATGACTGGAAATAGGACTTTGACAGGACAAGGGCTGACTATCTGGAAGTCACTGCTGAGAAGCAAACTCCTTCCCAATTCAATTTTCAGGGAACTTGAAGACAAAGACCTGGAAAACCCCACCCTCTCATTCCATCTATAGAGACAACAAAAACAGAGATGCTTGTAGGGAATGAACAGGCAGAGAGAGGTGAGAAAACAAGGTCAACAAACAAGGCAGCAAGGATAATTATATCCTCACCCGGAAGTTCTGAGCTCATCACTATTAGGATGGATGCTAGGGTTGAAAAGGAAATGAAATGCATTAAGCTGTTGTTAGCACCTTGTCCTAACGCGTCACAGGCTGACTTACAAATTATTCTGCGCCTTTCCTTTTATTTCACTGGAAAAGAAGAGAGGAAAATGCTTGCTATGCCTGTATCACTGATTCAAAAGCATTTAGATCCAGTTCCTCACAGCTGTGTAAGTCCTTATATTTAACCAGCCTTGATCTAGGCAGCACTGTCCATCACACATTATCAAAGACAGTGCAGGGATCAGGTTGTGTACAGACACGACAGCTCTGGTGATTAAAGAGCAGATGGAGCATAAACTTCCTCCACGCTGCTCCCGAGCTGGGCAGCAGTCTTAGTATGGATTGGCCAATCCTCTAAAAACAGAGGTTTAAAGCAAAACTATCTATGTCAACCTGTAAGCCATCAAAAGAAGAAATAAAGATGATGAAATGGTTAGTGTCACTTTGGTTTTCTTAACAGCAGCTTCATGCAGCTAAAATCCATCAATGTTGACCACTGAACAAGTTTTAAATGTCGTGACTTCAACAAAACTCAGACTATATTTGAACTAGCTCTTTTTAACCGCAAGAACCAAAGGGGCTATAACACTACAGTGTCATCTGAGCCCACTCTTCCCACAAGCAGGTAGCAGACCACAAGCTATGATGTGAAACCAAACTTGCACATAGCTGTGATAAACTTTTTGCCTGAACTCTCCCCTTTCTTAGCTTTACACGTTGCTGCGAAGACCATACAACATCAGTGTTCCCAAGCAACTCACACATGGCTATGGCTTAATGAATTACTGTTCATTAGCTGAGCCACAGTAACCGCACCACGCTTAACTGCAAAGGAAAACACATTCTTTCAAGAAACAGTGGATTCTCGTAATACACAATTTTGCCCTGAGCAAACAACATGTCTTGTCTATTACCCTGACTTAAATGAAGGGGAGTAACTTGATTGCTTGTAACGGGCATCTATACACAGAACAGGAGTCTGCATCACAGCAGGACTGTAACCAAACAATTACACTGCTCCTCAAGCCAATCTCCCCACCTGTCTTTCTCCGATCCAGGGACGGTGCCGGTGTTGGTGGACCCAGGGACAGAGGCAATGGGAGTGCCAACCGTGCGGAGATTCTGGATCACAGAAGACAAGAACTGCTGGCTAGCACTTTCGTAGAGATCAAAGCAAATTTGGTAGGCCATGAGAAGGTTATCTTCCTTCACCAGTTTTTCCAAGATGTCGCTCACTGCCTGTGGGTCATCCAGGAATATCAGGCACTGAGGAGGAGGAAGGGAAGAACATAAAAAAAGTCATCAGGAGAGGACATTATATACTTCAGAATGAAAAAGCAACACTACCTAAGACCACACTCCATTTTCCCCATTCCCTCATCTGCTGCTTCCACAGAACACCCTTTTAAAGAAAGAAAAATTCTCTCTCTCTCATAGGAGATAATAGAAATCTTTGAAAAGTGTTCATAGGTCAGTTTAAAAACAAGACCAAGTATTACAAATTCAAGACATGCCATTCAAGCCTTCCTATTTCTGCAGCTTTATCTTTGGAAACTGCCAATGATGTCCTACCAAACACAGACATTTCAAAAGCACATTAAAGAAGCATCAGTCATTTAGTAGGGATGTCTCAGCTAATACGGAACAGGTGTAACACTCCTGAGTCACACGTACATGGTATAGCAAGACTGGCAAAGGCCTGAGAACATCTGAGTGACTTCATAACTGGTTGTCTAAACACTTCAGACAATGGCTTACCAAAAAACAAAGCACTGTAAATGTTCTTTGGAGGAATAAACAAAATTCTAAGCTGTGAACCTACCATCTGACACTGCCTACAAAGGCTTGGAATATTCTGTCAGAGTTGTCTACGTCCCCAAACTGCGTTTGAATGTGTTTGGTCTATAAATTGACCAAACATACAATATTTGCATCTCTTTTTCAAGTTGATCTCGCTTTCATAATCATTTGAAGCACAGAACCAGGAGAAGGTATTTTATTTAACTGAATAAAAAACAGAGATCAGGTAGATGTCAAGTCAAATACCTCTAAAGAAGAGTAACTTTTGATTGATCTTTAAACATCACTGAGAAGATTACCTGGCACACGTTGATGAAGTCTGGTTTCTCCAGATTCATGTAGATTTTAACTAGAACTCTCAAGACTTTATTACGGAACTGTTTATTCTGCATCAAAGACATACAGAGCTTCAAGCTGTAGGCTAGCATCCCAGGAACATCGTTCTGAAATAAAATTCAGAGATATCAATGGGCAATTAAGTTAGTAAATGCACAGGACAGCAAACAGAACAGAGAAAGTAAGATGGATGCCTTATGATTATCATTCCCATATACAGAAATGGGAGACATCCAAAAATATGGGAAAGCTATAAACTAAAAAGTGGTAAAATTTAAAGGATTTAAACCATGTGGCTGGCATATGACTGAGATACTGCAGCGTAACAAGATTACATACAACTCCTAAGCTGCTGCAAATTGCTACAGGCACGTGTCTCTTACTGCCATTACTAGGTAACATGACTTACCCTCAGTGAAAGATGTTAAAGCCAGACTGTACTGCCCTGCAGTCAGGGCAGGCTAGGACTGCACACAGTCACTGAAAATTAGAGCAGCTCACCCAACTACTGGATATTTCTTTTTTTTACCTAGCATAAATAAATCACTTATGTAGCCCTAAGGATCCCTTCCCACAGCGAATTACAGCAGATGACAGGCACAACAAAATAAAAGAGTTGTTCTTACATTACGCCAGACCTAAGGTCTGCCTAGTCCAGTATCATATCTCTGCTAGTAGCTGACAGGTGATGCCTTAAGATGAGGGCACATGGCCAAGCTTCCTGGGAATATTCTCCCAGCAACTTGCAGCTCATGGATTTCTTAAAGGCAGGGGTCTCTCTATACTTGATAGTCCTGAGTGGCTCTGCCTTCCATGAACATGTTGAACCAAACACCCCAGTTTCATCTTTTATTCTGCTCATACAAACCAGGGCAAGTCCCATAGCAACATGGATCTTGCACTTCACTTCTGGATCCCTATCGGGAAGAGACTAGCTACATGCACCTCCTGTCTCTTGCACATACCGATTCAAGGATGGTTTTCTCAAAGATGTCCAGCCTGCGTGTCTCTAGAGCAATACCAATGGCCTGCTTATACTTGTGGTCATCCAAGCACCGCTGGAACATTTTGTTCACTATCCCTTCTAGCCTTTCATCGACAGGTTTCTTCTCCCCTTCTGGCAGCTCCGCATTCTCCACACACTGCTTGGTATAGTGGTCGATGCATTTTGCTGAAAAGATTGAACGAATACAGAGTGGGGAAAAAGTCAACTTCCTAGATGTTTCTAAGTTTTTTTACAGATGAAGAGACCAATGTGTGCATACACACGTTCTACCAGCAAATACAGCATATGGGAAACTACACAAAGGGGAGGCACAGTAACTATCTGTGTTGTCACATACAGATAGCAGTGGAAGATACTTATATTCTCTCCTAACGAACTCTGATTTTAGTGCTGAAACCAAGTAGATATTTTTAAAATGGAACCAAGGACATTATCTTTGTTCAAGTGGCACAGTATTTTAAATAAAAGATGAAACAGCAGTAGGAGACTTCCTAGCTCCACTGTAAGCACTAGCCAGAGAGACTGAAGGACAGCCTGGATCCATCATATCTTGTAAAAGGTAAGTGATACCAGCAGACGAGACTTTTAAAAGACATTCAAATTATACATGCATTCAGCATCTGACTTGCTATCTTGTTAAGGGTGGATAAAAAAAAAATTGTACCCCTCAGTTAGGTGTGCAGCTACACTTATTAGCTGATTATTTCCAAAGTTATGCTGACATCAGCAATATTACACTCAAATGAGAGAAAGGACAATAAACCACCAAAGCAATCTTCCTATTATGAACTCACAATAGAATAAGGATAGGAAAAAAGTGCCAGAACTCCTAAGTCAGTTCCACTACAGAATCCCAAAGCAGGAGAAAGCAAGCACAAATAAACTGGGTAAAATTAGCTGCAGCACCAGTTTAAATGAATACAAAGAGGAAGAGGAGGAATATGGAGAAAAGCAGCTAAATCATGTAAAATCTCAAAGTTACAGTAGTTTTGACAACACAAGAGCTTTTCTTTTGCAGCAACAATTGTTTACCAATGATCGTTTCCACATATTCCGAGTTGTCGTTGACATTGAAGAGGTCACCTGCTCCCAGGGCATAGTTCAGCGATTCCTCAAAAGCTCCCAGGTGGTAAAAAACTTTAGAAGCAACCAGAGCAGCAAACTGCCGGCTCCGAAAGCCCTCATCTTCATAGAGAACTTCACTGCAAAGAAGAGAAAGAAGAGTATCAGCTCTGTGTGCTCAGTTACCTTTAAGGCCACATGACAGTTTGATCAAACACACATCTTTGGGACAACAGCTCCAACCCCACATCCACTTATATTAGTGATTTCTGGAAAATAAGGAGCTAGATGCTGTACTAGCCAGTATCAAGCAACCAAAACTAATACTTAAAACAAAACACTTAATATCTCGTGTTCTTTTTAAGCAGCACACCCCGAAGTAAAAGGTGTCTTCTCTTACATTTTGTCCACTGACTCAGAGATTTCTGCCCAGAAGTCATTGACAACAGCATTCAATTTGTGAAGAGCAAACTCCTACAAAAAATAAGAGAAAGTTATATTACACAAAAAAATACATTTATTACCTTTCACCAGTAAAAATGAAGTACCGCCTAAGACTGATATCATAAGCACTGACCCATTTCAACAGTAAATTCTACTTTAAAGCAAGCATTCACTAATCTTTGCAAGTCCTTTGCAAATAAAGGGCTGTTCATTTAACAGGCAAGACAATCCTGATGTTCCTTCCCATGGCCTCTCTGTGATGAATGACCAGCTAAAATGACTGATAGGTGAAATTCCTTAAAATACAAAGTTTTCCAAGTTTTTGTGGCAAACTTTGGGTAGCACACAGAACTGGCCTGTGGTCTATGCCAGCCAACTCTATTTATTTGGACACGATACTTCAGCAAATAAACAATATCTGGACTGTAATCAGCCCACTTGTAATCAGTCCAGAGGAAAAGCAGGGCTCGTTGGGATCTATCACCACCTATGTCTGTTTCCAAGCAAAACATTTAGGGCATTACCAATATAACAAGATGCACCTCCCGCTCCTAAAAAGGGCTTTGTTAACTGTTCAAGTAACTAGCAAGCATCATCAATACACCACCACTCTGAGTGTTTGGTGTTGTCCTATGGATTCATGTACTCGGTGGACTGTAACGTTTCTGTTGCTGTTTTCTTCTCCTACTACTATTGTGATTTTTTTTTCCAAGTGAAAACTGTAACCGTGATTTTGTTTTACAACGCTTAAATTATGCTAAAAACTTGAGATGTTCTTCAGCTTTGAATTTTATATAGTCAAAACGCACTCTCTGGAACACTTAAGTAACAAAGCCTCATTATCATCATACAGCTGGGAGCTTCAGTGAATAGAGATCTTTGCATGTGAAGCTCCAGTTTGATCCATGTTCAAAACAAGGAAGTTTGCCATCTGTTATCATGCTATTTAAGCCCCTCCTTTCAGCTTTCAGGCTAGATATGATTTGTGGCCCAACTGTTGCTCTCCAACCATTAATTATTGCGAACCACTCATTTCTGATTTTAAGTTCTCAACTTAATGCATTTGCTGTTATTTGCTCCCAGATGTAAGAGCTTACCTTGAGCTGTGGCTCTTCTTCATCCAGAAGAGAGATAATTCCAGCTGCAAAATAAGATCATAGTCACTTTTAGACCCTCTCTGTTTCAAAAGTGAACGTGTTATTTAGTTCAAAACCAACAGAACAGGAGAGAAGGCTGCCTCTGGAATGCTAGCTTAAAATCTTCAGTATTCAAATTCAAAGATCAAATCCAAGTCTGTATTAAAGATGATATAAAATAGTTCGGAATTTATAACTGAAAAGGTACACTGCTTGTAAAAGGTGATACTTCTAGACTACGTACTAGACAGGAACTGAAGAGAACCTGGGATTTACTAACACCTTTACCAATAGTTTGCTGACTGCTTTCTAGCAAGTCACTTGCAACTTCCCCGAGGGGCGTAAAGAAGATCACATCAAAACATCCAAACTTTTTTCATGCCAAGGAAACAAGCCCCATGGCTAAGCCAAGATGTCATATCTCACAGCTTTAGCAAGGCTCCTGACACTGTCCCAGAACATTTGTACAAACAGCTACAGAAATATTGTTTAACTGACATAACGGAAAAAGACGTTCAAAGTCATTTGGGGAATTCAATCTGAAGAATGGTTACAGATGGCTTCATTGTCAGACTGCAAGAACACAACGGAAAGGGTTGGAATAGGATCTGATTAGAGTCCAACACAATACACTGCTTTTCTGCTTTTAATCTTTCATCTGTTTTATAGATTGATAACCTTTCTAAATCTACATGAGACATCAAATTGGAAAGGCCAGCAAGCCTATTGGAGGGCTGAATTGGGCTTTCAAAAGATCTTGACAAATCTAAAAGGAGAGTGTGCAGATCAAAACTAAAATGTACAAATATAGAAAGCAATCTGAATACTACAGTGGATTAAGATGAAACATGATCAATAATATCATATGGCTGCAGTGGATGGAACTTCACACCGAGATGTGTAAGTGAGAGCATTTCTTGGCAGATGTCTGAAGAAATCCTTCCCTCTGCTTGGCACCAACACGCCTGAGCCAGACCATTGTGTCCAGTGCTGGGCACTATGTTTTAAAAGTTACGAGCAAAGCAGGGTGTTCAGAACTTAATAGTAAGAACAAAGAGTTCTAGCGATTGGGACTTAGGAAGGTTGACTGGAGGTCTGTAACTGGTCAGCCTACAGAAAACTGGGAAAGGTACAGAGTTCCTACATGTACAGGGCAGTTGCCATCAGAAAAAGAATAACCCGATCTTTGTGTCAGATATGAACAGGAAGAGTAAAACCAAGCTTTATTTGGAGTTTTAAAGATTGTGGTTTGATGGTAAGAAAAGTGTATTTTCTGACAGTAAGACAGTTACTCACTTCGCCTGACAAGGTTATAGAATCTCCATTATCAGAGTTTTTTTTAAAACCAGGTTAGACACATGTCCATCAGTGACAACAACTGAAGGAACACTGATGTGGCCCTTAGGCAAGGAAGGTATGTTCACTAGCCCATCCTACAGCACTCCTTCCAGCTGTTTTCTGCAACTCTATTCCAAACGTATGATTTTTTTATTTTTTCTTAAATAAGCTCCTGCATTTACCTGATCTATCAGGAGAAAGCAACCTCACTCCTATTCAACATACCATTTCTACCTTTTCAAAACGGCTTTGAAATTAATTCCTACTTCTCTTCAATTAAAATAAGACTTAAATATAAAGCAAAGGGTTCAGAAAGAGAAAGCTACTTGCAGAATATTAGCCTCTGCACTGCTTCTCTCACAAAGCCACAATCAATGACTTATTAATAATTTCTGACCTAAGTACTTTTGGAAATACTTCTCATATTTTCTTACGCTATGAAGTTTTCAGTAGATCCACTAACAGTTTCTAACACCTAATTCCTCAGACCCTTCATTAGCCTGGACTCTTCAGGCTGGCTTTTCCTCTGCAAGGTATTTGCGCTTCTGACCCCCTCCAAAGTTCAAGTCTGCCTCTTCCCCCTTTCTCATTCCCTGCTGACCACCTACAGACTCCTCCTCCCCACCGGTTTTACACCTCCTACACCTTATTCACTTCAAGCAGGTGAAGACCTTCAGTTCACCCCAGTGTCTGCCGGGGGGCTCGCAAAGCCACCAGAGAGCCCTTATAAAGTCCCAGCAGGAGGTGGACGCGGCGCCGGGACGGGCGGGCAGCCCGCCGCCTCTGCCTCCCGCTTGTCCCCACCAAGCCCGCCCGAGAGCCGGCCCCGCTCAGGCCGCCGCAGCACCCGGGGGAGGGCGGGAGGCCGCGCCGGGGCACGGGCAGGCGCCGGGTATGGGGCAGCCCCCCTCCCCCGCCTCCCGCGGCTCAGGCTTAAAGTGCCGGTTGTGGCAAGCCGCCGGGCACCGGCCAGAAGTGACCGGGGCGAGGGGGAGGCCCCCACGACGAGCGGCCCCGCGGAGCGCTGCGGCCGGC
>VYZM01001740.1:207423-221947 GCA_013398915.1 Dromas ardeola
ACACACACACACACACACACCCCCCAGCTCCCTCTGGTGAACAGCCCCTGCCTGCTGGCGGGGAGGGTACTCGAGGGGGCCTGGGACCCCCAGATCTGCCACGCAATCGGCCTCAGATTGCACAGGCCTTCTGCGAGGCTGGTCTTGTTTCCAACGAGGAGGTGATAAAAATTCGGGCCAAACCCATGGGCTGTGGAGGGGCTGGGAAGCTGAGAGAGGGGTGAGGGGAGGCTGTGGTGACTGCAGAGTGGGGCACAAACGAGGCCGCAATAGAGGAGCAACTGATCATGCACCCCCAAGGGTGTAAGGTGCTCCCCAGGGTGTAACATGCCATACCCCAGGGCAGTGATGGAGTGGCCTCCGTGGCATCATGTGCCATAGGAGGCACTACGCTGCTGCGCAGCCTGGCCAGGCTATAGCCACATTTGGGAAACAATTGCAATTTGGGAAACAATTACCCCCTCAAAGCCATACTGCTGTGACCCTCACTGGTCACAAGTTCCCCAATTCGTGCACAGCTGAGCTGCAGCTCTCACCCCACATGCTGCTCCTCCGAGTCCCTTCCCAAGCCTTTTGGCTTCCCCTCTGCAAACACCACATCCACGTAAAACACAGCCCACAGTCACAGCCCCACCAGCACCGGCAGCACTCCAGTGACACACTCATCCTGTCAAAGCACAGAATGTTTACAGGGATAAATACGGAGCTATAATCAGGGCTTCGGTCCTGGCACACATTACACAGCCCCAGCGCAGGGAAAGGCCTGTACACCACGAGCCAGCTCTTCCCGCCGACAGTGAATGAAAGCCACGTGATGGCAGTCGCCATGCCCAGACCTGGCACTTGCATGGTGTCCCAGACCTGGCACTTGCATGGTGTCGGTGTGTTTGTCAGATGAACCAGGAAGCTCCAATCCACGACACGTGGTAAACACTTCCCCTGTGCCATATCAGAACAGGGTCCTCCAAACAGGCAATGTCTTATCGCATGAACCTGGGAGGGGATAAACAGCTCAAAGGTGCAAACGGACAGAGTCACCTTGGCCAATCACTCTCTGAGGCCATTTGGAGCCAATCCATCTCTGCGGGATGGATGGAGGAGGCTACAAGAGTACTGGAAGCTAAAGCAGAGCCAAAATCCACGTGCCTACCCTAGATCAGTGATTCCCAACATATATGTTGTGTCACACTCGTGCCATGAAGGCGGCTGAGCCAGCGTGCCTGCTCTAGATCAGTGATTCCCAACATATATGTTGTGTCACACTCGTGCCATGAAGGCGGCTGAGCCAGCGTGCCTGCTCCCTGCCCGTCCTCGCAGCCACCCCTCCCCAGAGCCCAGCAGATCAGCAGCCACGACAGGGAAGGGATGTGCCACAGGCTGGTCCCCAGGCACAATGCAGCTGTGGCAACTCGGGAGGGTCACTGTGTGCCACCAATGTTAAGCCAGGAAAACATTTGCCCCAGCTATGACAGGCTTAGCAAACATTGCTCCATGCCTGCACTGTGGGGGCCAGACAGCCCAGGTGGGGGTTCCAAAGAGACTTTCTGCCCTGGGTCCTAGCGAAAGTAACTTACTCGTTGACAAGTGCTGATAAGCAAATCGGGGGGAGATAAAACAAAAGGATTAGGCTCCTCTTCCAAAGATCAGGGTCTATTGTTGCAAGAGCCCATGCTTCCATGCCAGCGTGGTAGCCCTGAGAGTAGCTGTCAACATGGCAGGGCTACAGTCAGACATAATTCAACAGCCAGGTCTGGCCTTAGTGTTGACCAAATTTTGTATTTATAAGGATTTTTTTCCCATCTGCTCATGGTCCAATGGAAAAAAGCCCTGGGTGTAATCAGTATCACGAGCAATGCCAGCAGCAGCAGGGGGGGACAGGAGCGGGTACTGGTCCCCAGGAGCCCTCACCTTGGGATTTCTCTGCTCATGCTTTCGCCCACTGCAGAATTTCAGGTACAGCCCTCACGCAGATTTGTTCATAGGCCAGTCACAAGCAGAAGGTCTCTGGGAAGGGGAACCAGCTGCTCCCTGCAAGGAACAAGCCAAAGACAGACACTTGCTTCATCCAGCTTAAACAGGGAAGTCCAGATCTCTTGTAGTTGGCTCTGAGGGGGCAGGATGCTCCCTGTAAACTGCCAGAACAAGACCCACAGCATGTTCAAACTCCACACAAGCTGCCAGCGCTGCCTGTGGTGTGATGGTGCCAGTTAATGCCCCGTGTGACTTGCAAAGACCATTGTGGCGTGGCGCTCGCTGGGCTCTTCTCAAGCAGTGCTGTGCCGGTGACTCAGACCGAGACCCCAGAGCGCTTCGGGAAGTGGGCTTCAAGCAGGCGATTCCCCGAATTTTTAAGATGATTCCTGCAGAGAAGGTACAGAAAAAAATTGAAATGATCTTCCTAACTCAGCTCAGAAGGAGCACCACTGGCTATTTCTCTGCAGCGGTCCCGACTCTTAAACTGCCCGCACAACCTCTAAAAGCTAATATTTATGACCAAATAGAGCTGTTCTTCATGGCCACTGCAATTCTCTCGTTAATTTTGGGTACACATGTACCATTGCCGGCAAGGGGAATATCACCCACAATACCCAAACAACCTTGTTTACATTTCTTTATTCATTAACAGAGGTAAGATCTAATAGCAAATACAACTTTATCTTCCTTTGTGTTACTTAAAGAGGTACAGTTTAAACAGTTCAGAGGCAGTCATGAGCTCAGCAGTATTTGTAGTCCCTGACAAAGTGACTGCAGAGCTCTGGCAGGCATCAGAGCAAAAACACAGACGTATTTACAAGGCCTGACACTCCTCCAAACATCCATCTGACAGCCACCTTTGTAAAAAATCTCTACAGATAGCCCTAAATGAGGGTAATCACATCTCTTGCATATGCCCTTGGCTGTTCAGAGCAAACACAACATCTGCTCGTTTTGGACTTCAAAGGAGGAAGAGAAGATGCTTTGTTCAGAGAAATAAATTTATCATGTGTATTAGTAGTGCCTTGAAGTCTAAACAAAATCAAAGGTCCATTAGATTAGGTCCCTTAAGAGGTGCATTTACCGAGATTAACCTCTCTTCTGAAGAGAGTAGAAAGAGGGGAAAAAGGATTCTCATGCCAATTTTGATGATAGGAGTGCAGAGAGGCTAATCGAGCAAGAAGGAATCTGTGGGAGCAGCTCTGAGCCCCTGCGTCCAATGACCCATCCCAGCTCCTTGAACCCTTCTTCTCAGCAGCCTCAGTGCTCATGGTGGCACTTGGAAAAGCCCCTGAGCCAGGCAGGAGCGGGAACCGGCTGCTGACAAGCTAAGCCTTAGCAAACCTTTGCACGAGTCCTCTTTCACAGACCTGCTCTCCAAACCTGCTTCCACTTACTGCTTTGGAAAAACACTCATCATTATGAGATGCTGGAGAACATCTGCTTTACTTGTGCAGCGCTACCAGCTGCCACCAGGAGCTTTGCTGTGGGGCACCGGCACTCACTGAGCTCTTCATCCATGGATCTTCTTGGGTGCCCCAAAGAAGTGGCAGAGGAGGTAACTGCGAGTGAAGAAAATACCCCAAGCCCCATGTATCCCCTTGCCCTGAACATCCCAGTGATCCCCTTCTAGCCTTGTTTCCTGTTCACTCTTCCATGGCTCTTCTCCTGTACTGACCTTCCCCAAAACTCCCCTCAACCTTTATAGTCCCTGAACCCTGACCCACTTTTCACCCACTGAAGCTTGAACTGTATCAAACCAGACGTGGATCCTTCCTGTGACAAGTTCAGTCACAACTCAATCCAAACTGGATGGTCACTTTGTTCTATCCCATCTCCCCATGCCCCAGACCCAGTCACCTCCAGGGACCACTGAGGCAGACCCAGTTTTTGTCCCCTGGCAGCCTGTGCCGACTCAGCCCTGGCCTGGATCCATCCAAGCCATCACACCTCTCTGAGCTCTGCTCAGCAGAGGTTACACCCCATAGGCAAATAAAGCTGGGAAGTCCCTGGCTGCCCCACCGCTCAGACACAGCCTGCTTCCTGATGGGGAACTCCAAACTTTTCCCTGCCTCTCTTCTCCAAAATCCCATTCCCTTTGAAAGCCATGCCTCATCCTGCCCATCTCTGCAGCCGTCCTAAGTTTTCTTATGTTTCCTTGAGTCACCAACATTTTCGGGATGGCAGAGGGGCATAGGAAGGTATTTCTGAAGGGGAGGATGGGGACCTGGCACAGGGCCGTGTGTGGAGAGCCTGTGGTGTTGGGGCAGTCCTCATCACGAGGTAGGAGGGACGTCTCTGCCTGTCCCCTTAGACAGCGATGGAGGCTGGCCCTCAGTCTGCTCCACTCTTTGCTTCCCTACTGGGAAGGTGTTAAAAACCTGGGTGGTGGTATCAAACCCAAGGACCTGGCTGTCTCTTCTGGCCTTTTCCCAGCTGTCCTGCCAGAGCCTCAGCTGTCCCCTTGCCTTTGGTTTGACAACAGGACCCAGGACTGTTCACAGCCACCAGCTGTGCATTTTTTCCCCAGTACACACGTCCCTTTGGCACCATCAGTCCAGCTTTTTGTGTGCTCACCCTTTGCAGAACCTCTTAAAAGTTACCCCAGGCCCCACTGAGCTGAACACCTGTGGCTGGGGACCACTGCATGCGAACACAGCCCCTCCTGCCTTCCTCACACTCCCTCTTGCATCCTCCTGCCTCCTTCCCACAAAACTCTTTCTTGGCATGGGCCAAGCCCCCAGGTTCTCAGAAGTGCTCCCTTTACAAAGGCAAAGGGCAGAGCCATCAGCTTCCCAAGCTGGAGTTGCTCCGGTGGGTGGAGCAGGTGGGTTTGGAGCTGCTTGGTTTGACAACATTGAGCCCTGAAAGAGGCCACAGGTAACCAGCTGGCAAGGTGCCCTCCTGGCACGCCACAGGATTGCACCAAAGGGTAATCGGACTTTGTCCTGGCATGTAGACACGATGTGCCAGATCAGTGAGGAGCAGGGCTAGGCCAAGGGGTTTTTGGAAATGGGCAAAGCTTGGTCTGGATGGCAAAGCTTGGCTCAGGTGCTGTCTTGATCAAGATCTTCCTCCAGAGTTAGTGCCCAGATGGCTCATATGCCAGCAGCCCACAGGATGGCTGCTCCCTGCCGCTCTCACAGGCTGTGATGCCAGCTGAGCAGAGCAGGTTGTTCTCCTCTGTCCTGGGAAGAGACCTGTTACCCTTGGCAGACTCCTGGGCTATGCAGCAGTGCTCCTAATGCTTGCTGCTGTGTCTCCTCTTCGGGCTCTTAGCCGAGCTGGCTGGAGAGGTTTCAGGCCACAGCCACTTGTTCTCGCTTTGCTGGATGGCAGTGCTCCCTGCCAGCCCGGCAGCAGAGCTATGGCATGAAAACTCGCCAACCCTGCATTAGTCAAAATGAGAAGGCTGTTCAACATTTAAAGAGCAGATCTCCCATGACTTGACGTTGTCGGAATGCAGCAGGTTGGGGGAGCAGTCACAGGGGCAGAGGAGGGAGCTCCAAGACCCCTCTATATCCACCCAGGATTAGCAGCTTGAGAGCACTCATGACGTTCTGCCTCCTCCCCTCCTTGGCTGTCCTGGTGACCACACTCCCCCATCCCAGCCACGCATCCCTGTGGCTACATCACTTGCCCCTGCAGGGCATCCCTGTGCTCCCAGGTCCTGGCCAGGGCTTCAGCCACGTTTCTCAGAGCTTCTCCTTCCACCAGCAGCATTTGGTAGTGCCCCACATCACCCCACACAGAAGTGCCCGGACACAGCACGAACTTGCTGCCAGAAGAGGAACTTGAGAGCTGCTTGGACTGTGCCTGGATTGGGATGGTTACCCACACGTTTCAGCTACTACACGAAATAACAGAAACGCAGGACCTCATCATGGCTACTTGCTTTAAAGATGTCCCAATGTGCTGATCAGGAGTCTCTCAAAGCCAAACTCTCTGCACTCACAAACAGCCTGAACTGTACGCATCTTGCATTGACTCAAGGGAACTATTTCCGTATTAGCTTGATCCAGTAAAAATAAGTGTCTTCTCTAATGAAAAAGGGGAATTTATCTTAAGATGCCCAATTGCTTATGGAAATTCTCTTCCACAACACAGCAATTGGGTCAACTGTGTTATAATTATGTTTAGACAACTGGACGATGTCATTTTCCCCCCATCCTTTAAGACAGTTTGCTTTTTTTTCCACGGAACCAGCACCTCATCCAAGAGGCTGTCCTTAAGGATGTGGAAAGAACCCATATTTGAAAAATAACCTAGAAGATCCTTTCCCTGAAAAACGTTGGTTAAGGGGCTCTGTACCACCCTCAAATCCCACCCCTTCCGTACTGTATGGCACAAACCTGCAGCGTCAGCAGGAGTTTCAGAGTCTTTGATGTACAGCTTTAAAGCTTATAGGTACACACAGACACACAGGGAAATGAAATAAATACCAGCTTTTTAATACTTCTTTTGGTGATAGTTAAGATCTTAGGTGGATACAAGATCTGTAAAAAAAAAAAAAAAACACAGAGAAGAAATACATATAAACTCCCAATGCAAAAAAAAGTGCAGCTAACCATAGTGCCTTGCCCTGCCCAGAGAGGATGGGAAGCGAGTTCAGCTATTGTGTGGGCCATTGGCCTTAGAAACAAAAATAATTGACTACTCCTGCAGTTCCTCCCGTCCAAAATAATCCATCCCAGTAATTCAGCCTGCGGAATGTCTACTGGTACCCACTTGCACGTAACGCCAGCTCCCTGCAGTAGCTCCTTGAATGGACATTTGGCTAAATGTTGGGTTTTCATCTGCATAGAATCCCTCCCCTCTTCCCCCAGGAATGGGGAGGGGTGAACATGAATACACTGTTTTACTTGCAGTGCCTCAATTTGGAGTGGCTGCTGATGGTTTTGCTGTTCCAGAAGGGCTCAGCGGTGCCAGCCTGCACTCAGGCACACATCAGCACCGTCCTCGCTCTGGCCGATCCCCAGCCCCACACACACTGTGGGCTCAGCCCACCCCACTCTTGAGTCCTTCCACAGGAGCTGCGCCGACACCTCCGTGAGGCAGCACTCGGACCCTGATCTACAGATCCCAGTGGAGTTTGGGTCAAGATACAGCAAGCTTCCTTCACCCATCGTACTGAAGGGACGGGACATTCCTGAGCTGCTCAGGCAGCAAGCATGGAAACACAGCATGAATGACAGCAATGTGTCGTGCTCCCGGACCCACCACATTAAGGTACCAGGCACGTCTGGAGCAGCTTCCGTCAGGGTAGGTGGGAAGGATCCCATGGATCAGCGTAACAAGTTTAGACAGCTCATCCCAGAACCTTCAACTCTTCTGGTGTGAGGACAGCAGCTTGAGAAATGTCTAATGCACTAACAGCAAATAGCACTGCAACAGGAGATGGACCTTGGTCTTGTTTGCAGCATCTTGTCCAATAAGCAAGAGGGGGCAAACATTGCTCTCCCACCATCCTGTCACTACAAAGAACCCTGGGGAATTTCAGGAGCTTTGTGCTGAAGAGAACTACCAAAGACCCCTGCATTCAGGCTCTCCTGGGAAAAAACAGTCTAAGATCTTACCTCTGGGTTTCTTTCACAATCTCAGTTTTGGAACAGTTTAAAATCCAGAGGCAGCTGGCCTGCTCTGACGCCCTCTCTCTTGACAGCTGATTTCTTGGGGACAGCCCAGCAGGTTTCTGGGGGACATTTTGATATTCGAGCAAGACTTTTCATGCAAAGCAGAAACTCAGTGATTTTTGATAGAAGTTTCCTGGGGTAGATTGTTCAGCCAATGCAGCAAAGAAATCTGAGCTTTGTCGCAAGGACAGCGTGATGCTGAAGGAGCAGTGTCCCCTTCTGGCGGCAGCCACATACTGAATCATGTCCATGTAGAAGGACCGGGCAGACAAGCAAGGCACCAGGAGGGAAGCATTTCTACAAAGGGACATGCAGGTGAACCGCACTAAAACCAACCTGCCAGATTCTGGGAATTCATTCTCCAGCTGTCTTCGATGCCTTGTGTCGCATATGTTCAGGCAGAGCACAGCAGTAACTGAACTTTGGGAGCGAAACAATAAATGGATGCTGGGAGTCGACTTCTAGAGGAGGAAACACACATGACAGAAGGACAGCAGGCATCATTTTGGTCAAAGCTTTGGCCTATGGCTCACCCAAAAAACTTCGCACATGCCTCCAATGAAGAATGCAGGGTCAGTGAGATCACGGAGCTGTTAAAACAATCATGGAAAGCCCCAGCAGCAGTCAGGAATGCAGTTCCTATACTGAGCAGCATCTCCATAGCCACGTGTGTTTGGGGGGAAAGAGCAAGAGCCACCACCGTCCAACTTGGAAGAGGACACGCAGTTGGCTCAGACTGACATTGTCCATTCCCACCCCAGCACTTCAGCCCTCATTCTCATTTCCAGCTCACATTGCCTGCAACGTCCAGCTTATCTTCCTTCCTGAACCCAGCCACCATCACTTTGGTCCACACTGTCCCTCAGACCCTTCCATGCCCCACCCCGAGCATGTTTTGTTTCCACAAAGCCTGTCTCTTTGTCCCTCGTCCCTGTGTTTAGCTATGTCCCGCGATACCTTCATGGCAGTTTAAGACTTCTCTCAGTGCTCTACACGCAGCTCTCTCTGCCTGGAGGCTACCACCAGGCTGGCCTGGGCTGTAGACCGCTGCCTTCACCACCAGTTGCCAGGCCCCATCCAGCAGACACTGCATTCTCCTAAGCCCTCTCACTGTCTGGTCCAGCTGCTCCTGGGGGTCTGGATGGATCATCACAAGCACCAGCACGTCTGGCAGGCAGGGGAGGAAGTTCCTCACATCCCAGAGGGCCTCATCCAGCTGATCCCACCGCATGAGCTTCTTCAACACGGCAGCTTGCCACAGCATAAAAATCAGATGTGGCCGAGCATCATCCTACTCTTCCATCTCCCCCGCCTGCTGTAGTTTAGCCCTGATGTCAGCTGTGCCACACAGGTCCTGGACAAAATCCACCAGCACCGAGGGAGTGCTCCCATTCTCATCATCCACTTCCACCAGCAGCACCCGTCCGTTCTGCCTCCCCACTATGTCCAGCAGGTTGAGGATCTCCCAGGTGGTTCGGTCCACGAAGCAGCAGACAGCAGGCTGCTCTGATGCCATCGCTTCCTCCCACGCGTCAGTTTAGTGCACTGCGGGGGAAAGCAGCAGAAGGGGTTTGCTGTAGCAAAGGCACTTGGATCGCACAGACCTCCGAACAGGCTGCATCACCAGGTACAAACACACAGGTTTTGGTGGGACCAAGTGAACTTGAAAGGAAGTAGCAGAGTTTTGACACACATTCAAAAATCGTAGCCATAGGCTATTTGATGTTGGACCTCCCAGGAACAGGCTTTGTACCTCAGCAGTTTGGTACCGTAGAAAAGGACGAAAGTGAAGAGAAAAGGGATCATTACATATTTTTGGCCATCTTGCCTCAAACTCAAGAGCCCTTATTACCTTCTCATCAGCAGCATCCAACCATGTGATAGGGACCAGTCCCACCAACCTGCTGTTACAGTCCAACTTGCCCATTACGCTTCCTCCTCCTTCCTCTGGTAATGCCTAAAACTAGAAATTCAACATGTATTCCACCCCGTCCTTCTTTGAATCCAAGATGTACAACCTGTTGGTATCTGAAGACTAAAGCCCTGCTTAACCTGACCCAGCATCCCATAAGCTGCAGTTTCTCATGTTAAAAAAAAAAAATGCAGCTTTCCACCACAAGCACTCCCCTGCTGTTGGGGACAGCAAGAGCAGCAGCTTTAGTTCTTGAACCAAGTCCAGTGAAATAATTTCTATACCAGAGCCGAGTAGCCAGATCATTTTTGTTTGAATTACCATTCAAAAGAAAAGTCCTAATTTACCCAATGCTGCACTCTGAATATACGATTACTCCGCCTCCCTCAGGATTACTTATGAAGTACCAGCCCGCTGCAGGAGACAGGCAAAACCCCGAGCGCAGGCAGAGGGGAGCTCTGACTCACAGCTGCACTGGAGTGGGACCAAGGGAAGGTCAGGGACACAACCCACCTACCTCACCAACTAGGGACGCTTTCCAAATGATGGAACAACTACATGGAGTCCGTGGTATCACCCGCCTGGAGTACCAAGGGGTCACGTGGGGACTGTGACATCAGCAGTAACCACGCCAACCTGCAGCTACCCAAACCCTCCCTTAAAACTACCCAGTATTTCTGAGGGATGTACTTAAACTCTGAGACTTACACTTTAAGAACCTTTAAATTCATTTTTCATCACCTTGTTGTTCAATACACCTTAAAGAACTCAGGAAAGCGATACATTAGTCTGAGGCAAAGATCCTCCTGACCCCACATTATACAACGTGATAAGGCTGGCCAGGAAACCAGCCAGTATTCATCACACAGTTCTGTAGTGCCCGAGTGTTAAAAGCTGTCATAAATAAATTTCACAGAGCAGATGCTGCAGGCACGCCTGCTGCCCAGGTATATAGTCTCATTCTTTGGGATTCTACCAGAACAACTATTTTTAGATGCAGGCCAGGACTTATGCCTGCTAGGATTTAGTGTCCCATCACAGAGTTTTGTCTCTACAGTCGTCGCCAAGTACAAGAGAAACAGGAACAAGAAGTTTCCCTCTAGTAGGTGGGCAAGGAAGTATTTCTCATGTTCTATATAAAGCTTGTGTGCACAGTTTATGAGGTTGTAAACATTTATTGTTTAGCCCTGCAGACCATTCAGATTCCATGATGGGAGGCACAGACAGGTCACAGTAAAGGCTGCCAGTTATTTGTCTTTAGGATGTTGTCTACTCTACAAATGCCTTGCCAAGCACAGGTCAAATCTCCATGTCGTCTAGCTTGGAGTCACCACTCCACCCCTGTGCTGTGAACTCTTGACATACTACCGAAAACAAACCGGGTCCCTCAAAATCGGCGAAGGAGATAAAAATCAGAAGTGTACAAAAATTAAACAGATTCTCCATTTTATTTCCAATAAAAATTTAGATCCTAGATGGATACAGCATCTGTAAAAGACAAGAACAGACAGAAATCTTGTTATTGGACTGTACTATTTTAAACACAAGTTTTGCAGTTACAAGCTACATCAATCCCATCAACTACTATAAAAGTGACCCCCCATTTACAACAGAAGAGGTGCAAGAATGGAAATGCGTAACAGCTGGTTCAGTGACTTGAAGCAGCACTGTGCTGGTGTGCAGGCTCCCCCAGCAGTCAGCCCTCCTGCTCACTGACAGAAGAGTCCTCCTGGGCATAGTTTCAGGATTTAACAGTGCCACTCCTACCGTGCTTTTTCTAAGGCACATGAGAAAGAAAGGAAGGATTGCACCCCTCTGATACTCCTTTTTGAAAACATCACCAGAAAGATATTGCATCAAAACTCTGGGTGAGGGACCTAAAGGGACCGTCTCACTGAAGCCTTGCTGCTAGAACATTGACTGTGGAGCAGGTATTACTGGACACATCAGGACAGCACAGCCCTCAGTTAAAACATCTGGGAGGAAGGACAAAAATCTATCAACGGCAGGAACTGGAACAGAGGGAGCAAAAATACACGTACAAGACCCAGGGAAAAGAAATCAAGATAACCTTAGATGGGAGCTGAGTAAAAGCCCCAGAACTCAAAGAGCCTTTGCAGACAACCTGAGCAAGCATACACCCCCCTTGAAACAAGACAATCCCCTTCAGCACAAGAAGTCAGCAATAAACCTCCCACAGCTCCAAAGGGAGCACTTATCAATGAGCTATGCTGAATACACAACAGCAACAGATCAAAACCGCAGTTCAAGTTTTCCCTCATACTATGTGGAATCAAAACGCACCCCGAAAACTGCCAGTAAATATCTTGTTGCTAAAATAAATCCACTTACCACCCGGATTCTGTGTCCAATGGCCTTGGCAGGAAGGTTGGAACGGAACTTGGCACGAACCATGCCACTGTTCCCATGGGCGCGGGTTACCTTCCCCCAGATCACTCGTGTCCTGTTGGGCTTGCCGCCGGGGGTTACAGTGTTGCTGAGGAAAGAGAGGAAAAGAATTGCTGAGCACGACAGTCACAGCTCCATACAGAACTGACCAGTGACAGGGCAGACAACGCAGCCTCTTTAAGGAAATTACTTTATTCCACAGCAAGGAATAAGTTAGGGCATTTAATTTTATTCCACAGCCATCTTTAATTGGACCACGTTCCACTTTTATTTAACTGTGAAATTTAATAGGCCTAGAATTTTCACTGTCCCTTCCAAATGGGTCAGTATTGCAGCTTGTAATTTATCAGAAGCTCCACTAGAGAACTACTAACAAGTTACTAAGCTTAAGAATTTGAAAAATACTGATGCTAATATGATCAAACTGAAAACTCATCCATTTCAACTCCAAAGAAAATGCAGTGTCTTGTTTGTAAGATTTCTCCAGATACACCAAAGGCAGGAGAGGCCTAAGCCATTGGGACAGACTGCAAAAAACTGCTTTAGAAGAAAAGCCATGGGCCATCTTGGAAATGATGGTCGTCAAGTTAACAGTCTGATCGATTTTATTCAAGGCAATTCTGGTCTCCCATATCTGAACTCTAACAACTACACCCAATAGAAAAAAAGTAAGTGGAACATAGTTAAGTAACTGTTCCTAATGCTTCCGCCAATGGAGCGCAGCGGAAGTGACAGTGCTTTGACACAGGCACACAAAAGGCAGGACACAAAATCCTCCAGGCTTCACAAAATAATTCTGCTGTTTAAGCACTTGACACAAATTCACCTCACTTCAATTTACTCTATCACGCTGCCTTCGTTTTTTGCCAGTCTCAGGCAAAAATTGGTTCTCGAACATTTGCTCTCCAACATGTAATTTATAACAGCAAATGATTATTTCACATAATTTCATGATCTGAATTAAGAACATCTAGGCCAATTAAACCAAAAATAACCAAGGCTTTTAAAAACTAAACCAATCCAGGAAACTGGTCTACATAGTACTCCATGGACATTCCATTGATAAATTGAGCCAAATTTATTTTTGTTCTAACAAAAGCTCTATAAACAGACTGCTCACATCCTGGCATTTACAAAAGCTGATACAGGAGTTGACTAATTTAGTATAACAATAAAAAGTTACTTACTTTTTAGCTTTGTATACATAGGCACACTTCTTGCCCAAGTAGAAGTCTGTCTCCTGACGTGCATAAACACCTTCAATTTTCAGAAGGGCAGTGTGCTCCCGCTGGTTTCGGAGGCCACGTTTGTAGCCAGCAAAAATGGCCTTGCACCACAGCCTAAAGACATTGAAGACAATTACAAATTATAATTCACTCCAAAGTATCAAATGTAAAAACAAATCATGTGCTGTTTCAGCAGAAAGTATTTCCACACCAGTAGAAATTTAGCTGAGGAAAAACCCCACTGCTTTTGCTTTTACAAATTACTGCAAATCCTTACATTCATCCAACAGAGGAAAACGAAGTAACTGGGACATGACGTATGTATGAGAACTTTGTATCTTTCTGCTTGTAATAAACTTCTGGCACTACAGGCTTCATACTAAAACCAAAGCGCTTCAACATTAGTAGATGTTATATTTTCAAATGTCTACAAACACTCTGTGATGAGTAAACATTACTTTATTTCTATACACCACATAAACCGAGTCTCCTGTATTGCAGTAACTGCTACAGGAGAAGATACTAACTGCTGTTAATTTGTAGTCTGAAAGGAATTAACTGCAGCCTATGGGGACTGACAGAAAGAGCCCCACGTGCACTGGACAAGTGACATTACACAAACTCAGCAATTCTTCGTGACAAGGACCTCTGTACTACCCAGGTACCACACTTATACGGCTCATTCCACCCATCGCATGCACATCATGACTGTCTCAACTGCATCCAGCAACTGTCCCATAATACAGCAGTATTAAACTAAGCTATCCAGTTCCACCTTCCACACGTGCACAACGGAAGATAAACACCACAGACAAATATTAAGACGAAAAGCTGTGATTCAGATTCAGTCCCTCCACCGTTTACAACCTCAACCCGTAAGACCAATCCGTAAGAAAACTCAATGGCACAGCAGCCATTACTCAATGAAACAATATGGGAAGCCTCTACTGTGCACTGAAGATTCAGAAACACTGTGCTAACACCATTAACAACTCGCATCTATTGACAGGCCGAGGACAGCGTGGCACACCATACGAACAGCTACAACCAGCTTAAGGCAGACGCTACAGAACAAGGAGACACAACTGTAGGCGTTTA
Organism: Dromas ardeola; assembly: GCA_013398915.1. Taxonomy (NCBI): domain Eukaryota; kingdom Metazoa; phylum Chordata; class Aves; order Charadriiformes; family Dromadidae; genus Dromas; species Dromas ardeola. Next base: position 221,676 of record VYZM01001740.1, read on the forward strand.
ACAGAGAGGCCAAAAGGATACTGGGTAAAGGAGCTGTCCTGGAAAATGAGCGCAGCCACAGCAAAACGGATCACTGCCCGCAGCTTTAACAAAACACTCTCAGAAACACTCAGTTTTCAAGAAGACCTGTCAAGAGCACACTGTAACCGCGCGCCCAGAGCCATCCCGGGGCAGGTCACGTCACTCACCTCCCGGTCATGGTGTCCTCCTGAAGCCCTGGTCCCAGCAGGCCTAGAAACGACACACAAGCCATGAGCCTCCCAGGCCGGCCG
>VYZM01001740.1:222221-268472 GCA_013398915.1 Dromas ardeola
CAGCACCCTCCCGTCCCCTTCCCCGGCGCCGCCGCTCCCGCCTCACCCCCACGGCGGCGAACCAAGATGGCGGCGAAAGAGAAAGCCGCCCCGCTGCCTTCCGGGATATGGGCCGGGAAGGACCCCGCCGAGGCCGCCTCGGTTTTGCCCGTTCAGGCGGTGCTCGCCCGCGGCGGGGGGGGGACATCGTCCCCCTGCGCCGTCCCTCGCCTTGTCCCCCTTCTCCTCCGGGTGGCGATCCGGGGAGGGGCGGCCCCAGCCCCGCCGGGCAGGCACCCGCCCGGGCAGCCCCGCGAGGCCCCCGGAGCGTGGTGGTCTCCATGGAGACGGGCGCTACCGCCGCCGCGTCCCGGTGAGCGCCGCAGCGGGCCGGGGTTAGGCCGGACCCAGCACCGGGCGGGCAGGGGGGGCCCGGGCCAATACCGCCGGCCCAGCCGCTGTGAACAGGGCCCTGCGGCCGCCCGGGGTGGGAGCGGGGGGGTAAATCCCGGCGCGGAGGTTGAGGGGAGGCCTAGAAGGGCGAGCGGGGCCGCAGCCCGGCGGCGAGAACCGGCTGCGGAGGTGGAACAAGCCGAGGGGGCAGCGGGGAGATAAAGGGCAGCGCTCGGTGCTTCGGGGGTGGCCTGGGCTCCGGGGCCCTCTTCTGATGGCGGCTTTCCGGGCGCTGCCTGCCTTCCTCTGCTCTCACCTTGAATTTGTGAATCACCTCAGCATTTATTTTACTCCCGATAGCACCTCGCTGAGAGAAAACATGTATTTCTATGCTCAAATCCCTGTAATGAAGTCTCACATTCCTGTGTTTTCCTAGATAAGAACAGATGGAAGCATGTACTTACCCATTTTCCCAAGTTGGGGTCATTTACTCCTGATTTCTGTCACTTCCCCCACACAGCCAGAAATTCAGGTGCATTTTTAGAGCGCTTTAAGTGATTTAGGAACTTACTGCAATACAAAATGTGCCCTGGCCGCCCGGACTTTCACTGTAACTTTGTTCCTAAGTGTCTTAAGTTGCATTTGAACGTGTGCCCAGATGTGTTTTTATGAAAAACTGCATCTCAGGAGTGAAATCTATTGTTATCTTGTCACCAGCTGGGCTTGGAGAGTTTGACCCAGGACTAAGGAATTAGATCCTGATCCAGGAGGAGAATTAACTCTATCTGTACTTTGCTGGGCCAGCGTAGAAGCACTCAATGCCTTGTAAGCATGTATAAACAGAGGTTTTTCTTAGAGAGATGAAATTGTTAGGAAGCAGGACCAAAGAAGGGATGGAATATTATGAATTCTCCAAATTATTCTGTTGGCTTCTGCAAGAAAGCAAAGCAACGGTCAGTAATCTACACAGTGAACAGTATCAAAGTGTCCTAGGAACCTCTGCTCAGAGAAAGGACACAGTCCCTACTTCGATGAGAATAAACTATCTGTCAAAACACTCTGTTTTCCAGCAGTAGAGATGCCACAGACAATAAATGTGCCCTAAATCTTATCTTTTCCTGCCCCGTACAGATTTGGTCCCATATGGGACATACAGCTAAAAGTAGCACCACGTCTCTCATTCCTGCACTCAGTTCTCATCAGCACAGCCTCAGAGAGCAGAAGGTCTTTCTCCATAGTCAGGATGAAACCTAAATTGCATCTCTAAGCCAAAACCAAGATTACTTCAGCTTTTCAAGGTTTATTTTCTTTTATATATATATTTTTTTCAAATGAGCAATTTATGTTCTAACATTTGTAGTGGTAGGGAGAACTTTGCAAGGCCACAACTATTTTGCTTGCCTAACAGGCATTTTTTTGGTAAAAACTAAGGCATTTTTGATTTATGGCCCACCCGCTGCTACTGTGGATATTCAGAATCTCTCTTTGCCAATCATTTGCAAAACAGAGCTAAAGGAGATGTGACACTCCAAGCTTTGAATTTTCTCACTGGAATTCATCAGTATCTCCTAATTGACTAAAAGGAATGCTGCAAAAAATGCTGCCTTTGAAGCCATTTTAGTTTATCAGGCAGCAGGATGGGAGAAATGTGCATCCAGGACTCTCACACAGCAGAGGGAGTTGCAATCCCCAAAGGAACAGGAGGCCAGACCTTTTATACAGTTGTTTTAAAAAGTATTTCTTGATGCATTTTTCTTTCCCTTTAGATCAGCAGGGAAAGAACGTCAGCCTAAACTCTTGGGGGAAGCTGAATCCTTCACATACCTCTTTTCTTATTAATAGAGTTTAATGAAGGAGTTGAGCAAAGTGCAGTGATTAAGGTCGATGCCAACGGCTGAATCAGGATGGTCTGTGGGCACCGTGTTAACGCTAAAATCCAGGGAAAGCAGATTGCTATTTGTAGCATTTCTTAATGCCCCAGACAGTGGTTTCCTTCTCACTTCCACGTCAACATAAGCCCAATAAGCCCAGAGAGCACTGGCTTGGCACATGCACATGCTGGGTGACTATATGGTTGTAAGAGGAGATACATAGGAGGAGCAAACCATCAGGCTTTAGAGAAGCTTTCCAGCTGTGAGCTTTCTTAACACACATTAATATCTTGAGTTAATTCTCTCTTGGACAGAAGCTGCTGATGGGATAGAGGAAAAGCTATTGCATCCTCCTTTGTTTCCAAATAAGTAACTTTTTCCTACGAGAGCTGCAAATGTTATTTCTTCTTTCAAGAATGCTGTCGTAATCATCTGTCACAGCTCTCCCACAACAAATCTTTTTTCACCATATTTTCAGCATTAGGACTCCACATGCAATAGATTATTCTCATGTTGTTTAGACTCAAAATATGGATCCTAGAGTTCTTAAAAAGATAAAAATGAGTAAAACATTTTAAAAGTATTTTGTTAGTGCCTGTTGACTGGAAAGAGGCATTGTCTGACTTTCTCTATGTAAAAATACTTAATTTGTGCATCTCCACTTCTATCACTGATTCCAAGTTTGAAAAGAAAGGAAAAGTGATGCTTTTAGTTTATTATACAGATTATTAGTTATTTGTTTGTTAATGATATTATCAGATTCCTATCTCAAGATGTAGCTTTTTTTTATATAATTAAGAGAAAGGAGAGAAAAAGTCTCAGAAGTAAAGGGAGGAATCTGTTCCTTCTTAGCCATAGGTGACCATAAAAAGGCCTGAACAGTGGGATTAATTAGGTAAGTGAGGATGGTAAACATATTAATAATATTCAGAGTTTTGCTTTTATTTTGCTAATATTCAGAATTTTTCCTTTGCTGCTATCTTTTCCTGCCACGATTTAAGCAGGCTTCTTCTTGAACTAATTTAGGGTGCCTCTGCCATTATCTTGTCTGGAAGGCTGTTCCGTATCTTTATCCATCCAGAAGTCAGAAACCTTATCATAATTGCCTGGCTTAGGGGAAATTACACTCCTTTGACCCTGGACCAGTATTATCCTTTAACTTGAATAGTTCTGTCTCTCCCTGGTATCTATTCTTTGTATGTATTTACAGAGAGTAATCACAGTCCTCAATTCTTTTAACTTCTTGTAAAATATAATTTCTATTTCCATGATCGCCCCACTAGTCATCTTCTGAACCTGTGCATGTTTTTTAACACGAATGACTGGAAACATGCACCATGCCTTATCTGAGGTTTATTAACGGCTTACGCAGCGTCACTAATGCGTCTTTATATCTGCTGAAAATACCAGTCCTGCTACATCATAGCACTTTGCATTACTCATGGTTCATAACATCGGAGTCATGCCACTCGTGAACCCTCTCTGCCTCCCTGTGCTCCCGACCTCATAGCAGAAATTCTTGTGAAAATCCTTAATGCAAGACTGTGCACTTTACCAGGTGGTCTTGCGTTCTGAGTTATTATTCAGTTAATTGAAGAAAAGGGTCTAAGTGAAAGGAGCAATATTCCAGTCTCATTGACTATCCATGTAGCTGTCATGAAATAGATTGCCACTAAGCTTTCTAGTTGTAGTCTTAAGCACAAGGAAAGCCATGTCCTGTTACAAAGGACAGCACATTTCAATACCTGTTGCATTAAACAACTTACTGCGAGAGACAGGGACATCAAGAAACAAATACATAAAATCTAAGTTAATTTTGTTTGTTTTACCTATTCTGATACTAATAGAGACCTAATAAACTTGCACTGAAAAGTGACTCATATTTTTCTGCCCAAGTGAAATTAATTTCATCTTCCTACTGTAAATTACTATATTTTCTTCAACAAAAACAATAAAAAAGGACGAGGGCAAACGATAACAGTTTCAGAGAGCTTATAGTAAGTATGCATTTTTTTAAACACTTCTAAAGTTGCTTATGAAAAATCACGGATTTCCAGTGATCCAGAACATACCTGCATCTAAACCTCTTCAACTTTCATAGAAAGTGGCCGTGTCTTATGCTGTTAATCATGCTAACAGGCATTGTCTGATGTATTTCCTTAGCATGCTTACAGATTGGACTGCAATATTCTGCAGACCTAGAATATGTTTATTCAAGGGTTTTACAGATGGCACAAATCCAGTTGTAAGGATAGCAGCCCAATGAAGGTTTTATTAGTGGATGTTGATACTGCCATTGCAATGACATTCGGGATCTCAGTCATCTTGGACTCCAGTTTTTCTAGGTGTTATACAAGAAATATCTGTTTTGTGAGTATAGGATTTGGAGGGCTTGTCCTTACCAAAACATTAAAAAATCTCGGATAATTTCTCCATTGTTATGCAGGTGTTTTCTTACGCATTTTTCTCAATGGACCAATTTCACTTGGATTAATAGTGAATTTCCACCACTCCCTAGGTGCACTTTCACAATATTCCATCTGTAAGCAAGGCAAAGGGATGCTTAAGTGTACATCAGAGCAGTTGCACATTTGAAATGCAATTTAAAAAAACAGAGAATGTTAAAGATAGTTTACTTAGTCCAGACATTGGTTCTTGTTTGACTTTCAACATCTTAAGGTGGTAACAGTTCCTGCTGAGGGGATTGGGATCATAAAAATGTTAAAGCTATGCAGTAATAATGAGGAATGGTTAGAGCATGAAGGTTCACCATCTGAGATTTTATAAGAGATGTGGAATTTTTCTTCTTTCATTTTAAAAGGGCACTTTCATTCCATTGTTTCTCAAAGAACAAAGTCCGTCATGAAGCACTGCTCCCCTTTGAACTGAATGGTGAGACCACCTCACTCAGTTCATTCCCTTCTCGGCCTGTCTACCCAGATCTACTGTGGGAGGGACCAAGACCTACTTTGTTTTGTGAAAGCTAAACATTCCCACTGCCCCTGAATGCAGCCATTATCAGAGCATGGCTCCTCTTATAAACAGAGTATGAAAGGCTATAAACAAAGCTAGGGAAGTATATGAAAGGCTGCAAATAAGGTTATTTCAGGTCTACATTTAGTTTAAAGTACTGTTACTAACACCATACTGTCTTTCTCATTTGTATCTTTTGTCCTTGTTCCTCTTAGCAAGAGCACAGAAATGGAAAAATTCACTCATCTGGAAGCTCTACTGTTTGCTGCTGTGCTGGAGAATTGTGTTGATCAGCTCTCAATTCTTGGATATATCATGCCAGTTCCATATGAGGGCAAGACAGACGTCAGCCATGTATGTGCCTCTATCCTTGTTCTTTAACGAAATCTCTCCTGGTTTTCTTCTTGCCTTCGTTTTATGTCCTCTGGCAGCATTTTTTAAAAATCAACTCCGATACTTTTTCTGCAAAGTGCTCCATGACCCTTGGGTGAAAAAACATAATAAAAGTGCATGGATGACCAATTTTAATATTTATACTGCACCATCACTGAGAAACCTTTGTCAAGACTTTGTGCAAAGGACCCTACTGACCCAAGATGAGGTTCCTGGGCTTATAATTTTAAAATCGCGGTGGTTGGATGACAAGCAAAGGATTAGGGAAAAAGAAATAAAACATCTAGGTTCCAATACAGATAGGCAGCTATTTTAAAAATGCAAAAGAATAGGTTATTTGAAAGTACTCAAAACCACGGTATTTCTGTTCCTCTCTAAGTCCATGCTAAAAGTTCCTTTAGTCCCCACAGACAATGAATTAAGAAAGATTCCACTTCAAAATATATTAGTAACTTCCCATTCTCAATGAACATTATTAATTAGTTGATTTCTAATAGGCATCATAACCAAGAGGGTTTAGGCAGAGATACAAAGAACAGAGAAGCCCTAATGCTCAGGTAGAGGTTCGTTGCTGTGGAGGAAGGTGGAGTGATATTTCTGGTTGCTGATAGACATAGGAAACAGGATGGGACCATCCTGAGGGGTAAATGGTTCTAAGCTCTGTTGTCATATGTTTGAAGTGGCATGGCAGGCTGTTTCCAGTTTAAGCAGGTTTGAAACTCTTTTTTAAGAGGAACTCAAAAAAGAAAAAAGCGTGTGACCAGGATGGAAATAAAAGCGTGAATCTGAGTTTTCAGATCTAATATTGTTCACTCTCTCTAATGCACCACTTAAAAATGCAAGAGGAAGGTAAATCAATATATTGTTTTCTACGTGTTTCCTTTCCATACTACCTACTTTCCAAAATATCCATTGCAAAGCAGCAGAAGCTGGTGTTACAGTAAATTTCAGGGTGTGAACGATGCTTAGGCTGTGCAATAGAGGGCACTCCTCCCCTTAAAAGAGTCCTAGGAGCCAGCCTCCCCCCTTTCCAGAGGATGCCTCTCCCTCACAGAGCTGTGTGGAAAACTTCTGATGTGACAGCAGCAAAAACATAGAGAATATCTCTAGGACGGTAGGAATTGTTCTCTTTCAGACACACAGACTCAGGTTAATAGACCTGCTAAAGGTACACTTTAATTACAGAGAAAACACCTTAGCTTTTCTCTTCAATCACAGATACTTGTTTTTTCCAAGTCACTTCTTAAAACACAATTTTCTCCCAGACTATAAACCCTACTTGTGTTCTTAAAGATGCCAAAATAAATCGAGAAGCAAACAATTTAGAAACAAGAAAATGTCTGAGAGAAGCTACTTGCTAACTTCGGTGGCCTGTAATTTGCTACTCCTCCCTGTTTCTCAGTTTACATTTGTCTGTTATCATTGCATTTGTAGACAACCTGTATTTGCAAAGCACCCCGCCGCTCTGTCAGTTAAACAAATCAATGACATTTTCAGAGATTGGCATCTAAATTTCAATTGATGACATTTTGGAGAGGATTAATTAGTGTTGGCCAGCACCTCCTTGATTTTCTAAATGGGGGACTCTTGTACATTGCTTCACGCGGTGCATTCCCCAGAGGAAGGCAGCCTTTCTATTTGCTGAATTTTGGGCAAAAGGCTAGCAAAAGATAAACAGTTAGCAGACTACACAGATGGTAACACATGCAGTTTACAAACTCCTTGCTCTTACATAGTTATTTGGTAATTATTAGTTTGTAACTCCCTGCTGTTTACAGACAATCCAGTTACAGCCTGTCTTGAACTTTCCCAGACGTTAAAAAAAATCTCTCAGAACATTCATAAAATCTACATGATATTAAAGCAGTTTGTTTGCCAAAATTAGTTGTTTCTGAAGTATAGCCATCACCAGCAAACTATTTAAACCCTTTTTTTCTAATTAACTATGTAGGTTTCATGGGTCTGTGTATACTTTGCATGCGATTCATTTAATGTGAATTTAACTGTCCAAAAATTAAGCATGTAGTCACCTAGACTCCTTCCGTAGTCAGTGGTGAGTCAGGCACTGCCAGAGGCTGACTCATCCCATCTGGAGATGTCCAGGATACTCAGAACGAAGCAGCCCCTTGCAGTGCCCAGCACACTGCAGTCACGGACTCCGGCAGCATCGCAGACCACTAACTGAGCCTCACTTGACAAGTAACTTGTTGGACAAGTAATGGCATGCGCAGTTGTTGCCCTGACCACTTGTTTTTACTCTGCCCTCTGTGCTGTGTTGGCACAAACGTGTGTGTGGTTGTGGGGGGATCTGGACTGAGAACTGGTGCCGCTAAAAATAAATTTTTTTCTTTTTTTTTTTTTTTTTTCCTTTTGCTGGAAAATGTTTCAGCTCAGCGAGTTCTCTAATCCATTTTCCTGAGCAGCCAGGGTGGGGAGTAGGCAGCTATGGACTAGGATGGGGCTGGCAGTGACTGCGTTAGCTGGACTCAGCAGTACTGCTGTTAAGTGTTCAGCCACAGAGATGCCGGTAGGCAGGCAAGAAAACATTCTCTTTTAACATCCCATTGTATACACTGGCATTCTTACCCATAGCACACAAAGCAAAGAAATTCCTAGAAGCAAGGCCTCAGCTGATTATATAGTGTCCTTTTGCCTTTCTGGGCCTTTTTCTTTTTAAATAAAATCATACACATCCACAAGATACCTTTCCATGTAGGAGAGCGCCGCCAATATTTTGAATTTCTTCTTTGAATTCGTGTTATATTTCCTCTGCTGTCACTCTCTCAAAAAACCAGCTAAGCAGATAGCTGATGTCTATCGGTTTTATTTCCACACATCTCAACTCTTGTTATAACAACAATATTATAGGGAAAGGTGTGGTGACAGGCAGTGGGAAATGGCTAAGATGGAGAGAAGGCAGAGGGGAAACAGGCTAACAGTCTTCCAGTACATAAAAGCTGCTGCAAAGAAGGAAGGAATGATTTGTTCTCTGTGCCTACGGAGACTAGGACAGGAAGCCAGGGGCTCAACTGCATCTGAGGAGAAAAAAATGTATTCTATTAAAGATTGTTGTGACATGCTGGCACTGGCAGGAGGGTGTGTCCCGCCATTGTTGGAAGTCATTAAGAACATATCAGGAATGACACAGTCTGAACCATCGTCTCTTGGGGCAAATGAATTCTCCTTTTGAGGCTGTTTCTAGTCCTGTCACTTTAGGATTTTTAATCCCATAAATTTTAATAAGCCTACATTGTGTGCTCAAAGCTGACCAAGGTAAATGTTTCTGCTCTTCTACTCTTTGCAGAATGTAACATACACTATCAACTGCTCTTAGTATAGCTTCATTCTAGTCTATTATTAATTTTTCTTCTTCTCACATAACGTTGCAGAGGGTTTATTTCTACTGCCCAGTGTGCAAGCAGGTGTCTCTTACTCCTTTTTAGACTGGCAGCCAGGAAATTAAAGAAATGATAGAGACTGAGAAGGAGATAGACATTAACTACCAAGAGCTTATGTCAGCAAGGCAAAGGAGTGAGGAAACAGTTACCTCCATGTCTCTGAAAAGCATCGAACACAAGCAGCAGCTGGGGAAAACTGAAGACCTAAAAAGTATCCATCGTCTTTCCAATAGGGCCATGAAACACAGTGCTCTGTCTGTAGAGAATCTCAGAAAAATTCAAGCTGACAGGTGAGTGAAGCACAAATACGATGACTGTGGGGGATGCTCAGAGCTGTAAAGTTCTCGGTCTATCTCTTGACAGCAAAAATACAAGCTTTCCGCTCTCTCACTGCTGGTGTACCTCAGTCTTCGTCCGGAAGATGAGCAGTGGGGTCTAGCTTCATAGGCCATTTAGTTCTGGCCTTTGCTTGTCTCTGGATGCCAAGTGATGACAATCAGTTTACGTTGAACGGAGTTGCAAAATATCACCCAGTTGATAGTGGTTGCTTGGGTGGAATTCATGCCAGGTACTAGTCAGTGCTGATGTTCTGGTATCTGTAGTCAGGTTCCTCTAGCAAATATGTATAGGCAAAGTGGGATCTCAGCATTGTCTTGTGAACTCAGTTATTCTGCAGGGCACACAGCGCCTCTATGGCGGCTACAACCATTCTCCTTTATAGAATAGATAATGTATAAAGACCAAAGAATTTCTTTTTTTAAAATAAATTTTATTCCTGCACCTAATCTAGTGCATTGATTTGCAGAAATACCCGCAACCTTTGGTTTAAAAGACAGACTGGGAAGCTGAGCATTCAGTATTCATTTTTCTACATCCTGGTTTCTGTCCTTTAATGTTATTTCAACAAAGGGCTTAAAGAAGATCCTAACACAAATGAGGAAAATGCAGCTAAAATATAACTACCATATGCACCATGAAATTCAATAAACTGGGCAAGCCCATGTATTTGTTAAGATCAGCTTAGGGCTGTTCTGGGATATTTTGGCACCCAGATATCCCTTCATAGACACACTTGGCTGCATCCCCAGGTGTCATTTTCCAAGATCCACCTGTCTGTCATCATTACTGCAGGCCAGCAGCCTTCTTCCTAATGGCAGCACAGGCTGGCACAGCATGGATATGTTTGTGCCTCTTTGCTGTTTCCTAGAGTAGCATTCAGAGCAGCATTTTTAAATTATAAGCTTCAACCAACTTCTAATACAGAGTTCCCCAGACATACAAGAAGGAGATACCATGGGAGAAGCACTCCCAAGTTTGATAGGACATAAGAACAGAAATGGGATCTTATATTTCCTTGCCTTTTGAGCTGTAAACAATAGAGAAAGGTGTCCGACACTGTAGCGCCAGCACCTATAAATTACTGTTGTGTTCCTTTTCTTCCTGGCAGGCAGTATGCAAATGATGTAATTACAATCACTATGAAAAAGATGCAGGAATCAGGAACATTTAATAGCCTAACAGAGGCTAATGAGAGAGAGAAGGAAAAAAAGAGCAAGTTTCATGACATCCTTATCAGGTCAGTGTTGTGTTCAGTACTTCCCTGCTTCACTACTGAAAGCCAAAGCCCATTCCCGATCAGCACATGCTAAAACGGAAAAAAAAAAAAAAAATGCAGAAAGGATTCTGCTTTTCCAGCTTGAATTATTGTCTGCTTTACAAACTGCGCTTCTTTTCCCCTTCAGAAAGAAATAACTGATGGTTCTAATACTGATCTGAGCTAGGAATTGCCTGAGCTTTGACGGCAGTGGACACCAGTGTCTGCATTAATGCGAGTGCTGCCCCATATCAATTAAACCATAATGTGATGTAGGAGCTCCCTGATCTTTTAACTCTTGTCCCCAGTGGAAGCCAGAGCAGCAGAGAATCTGTTCAAACCAGGGCCAGCAACATATGGTCTTTAGGTTATGTGATGCCCAGGAGAATCTGCTTTGACCCATATGCTAATATGCTCCCTTTCCCGAGTAGCAGCAGGGGCTAGCACAGATGATGGCAGAGGCAGTTGTCTTATTTAAGGCTAATCTACCAGCCACTGCACTGTACAACCTCTTCTGTCCCAAATCTTACAGGGTACGGATTTATTATTATCTTAACTCAAACTGGCGATTCCTTAGTTCAAACTTCTGTGCACTAGAGATTTGGAGTTTTTTTTAGCATAGGAAGCTCTGGTTCAATCCCAAGCCTGTCACACAGAATAGCAGTCATCAGAGAAGTATTTGACCATTTTAAAGCTACTTTGTTCTGTGCAGCAGCTCAGGCCCACCATTTAGGGGAGACAGCAAAGCTGCTGTAAGTCATGATTTGTCAGGAGTCCAACCTACTGGAACAGCTCCAGTGGTGGCTCATGGGTCTGCCTCCGGGGCAAGTCCCCAGCTTCCAGTGAAAAGTGTGATTTCAAGCACGAAACCCAACTCTTCCACTGTCTAAAACCAAGGGATTTATTGTTTATCCACGAAAGAGAAAGACAGCAAAAATGAAAGCAGCAATTCCTTGTGGAATAACTATCCAATACTGGAAGGTGGAAAGGAACAGACAAATTATAATCAGAAAGGACACAATCCTTTATATTCCATTCTGTCAATCATATCTAGCCACTGTGATGTCTGTTCTACTATACATTCTTTTCATGGAATGAACTTGATCTGTCTTTCAATATAGTATATACTTGCCTAGTTTTGTGTCAATACACTGCAGATTGCTTTCAGAATAGTAGAACTGGAACTCCTTATCAGGAGCTTTTGTTCATCACAATCAACCAACTAAAGACTCTGAAAATGAAATGCCTGTTTGATCGTCAGTTTGGGATAGGATATGAAGTCTCAGGTACCACCTGTAGTATTTACTGGCTTTAAATCAAATCATATGCATAAAAACTTAGACAAGCACTCTGAGTGAAATAAGATAATAAGACCTAGAACATTACTGCATCTGTTTTGTTTTAGACAAGTAAACACCTGTCTAGATTTTGGCCTTCACTTATATCCCTTCATGGATCTCAGAACCTGAGGCAGTGTTTTTTGAAAGATTTTAAGTCTGATATGAAAAAAAACCATTCTCCATACATATAATGAAACTTACACAATTTGGCACTGTCTGCTGATTAGGCGTGCTTCTGCACAGAATCAGGGAGATTTTTGCCTGAAACGCAGAAACTGTGACTCAACGATAGGCATCTTCCCTCTCTGCTATAGGAATTGCATCATCCTCAAGACCACTCCAGCTGTCAATAAAAGCATCCCCTGGTTTCTGGCTGATTCTGCCTTTCATTCCCATCCTCCTTGCTCAGTCCGTGCACCTCTTTCAAGATTCACTTACCAAGTCACTAGATTTGGTGAGAGGGCTCTGTTTCTGACTTGCAGATGTGCTGCCTCCCCCAGGCTCAGAGTGAAGAGATGAGCGCCTTTTTTGCTACTGAGCCACGGGAAGCAGCATGTCTTCTGCTGGTCTGAAGAAGCAGGCTAAGCTATTGTGTGCACTTCTTTAAGTTCAGCTGTTAGAAACTCATTGAGTGAGCAGGACAAGTGGAGCAGTGCTCAGCTAGGTGCCGCAATGTATCAGGAGAGGGGAAGTTCCCTTTCTAGGTAAACAGCTCTTGCCTTTCTTGATATATTCAAGCAATTGTATTTTCCCATTTTTCTTCAGGGAGGAGGAAGGAAAGAAAGAGATAAAATCACTTGAGGAACAGCTGCAAGATGTCAAGAAACAAACTGAAATAGAACTTCAGGTGAGATCACTTAGCACTGGGCATCACGCCAGGCGGGAAGCCTGTTTGTTAGCAAGCTCGCCTCTGCTGCCCAGGAACTAGCATTCAGATGAGAGGATGTGTGGCATATATAGTGGTCCATCATTTAGGAATGTAGAAGCAGAATAACTGCAGTAAAGATTTGTATTCTGAAAAAGCCTGCTAATGACTTTAAGAGCAGTGTCCAATGGTTGTCAAATGGGAGCTCAAAATGCTCATAACCATGAGAGACCATAATCAAATTAGAATACCCCAAAACCACCGCTGGGAGTGGCAGAGCGTGGACATCTGCAATCAGTAAGAAAGAGGTTATCTGCAGAGAGCAGCATCTAAGGTTCTGTCATACTTACTCATGCAGATGTGGCACCTGGCACAGACGAAAGTGTGACAATGAGGGAGTGAGACAGACAAACACTTGGAATAGGAGCTTGTCATTTTTCTACCTACAGTTTTGTCTGGGGAAAATTTCATTATTTTAATCTCCTTTTCTAGGCTTCGATGTATTAGAAAATCCCAAACATGGGAGTCTTATACAAGGGCAGATCAAAGTTATTGCACATACACTGTCAACCTGATCTTTCTGGAGAGCTTCAGCTCTACTGTCTGCAGCATGCAAAAAGCGTGTGCATGCACAGTAAATCTGGGGCATCCTGGAAACGTCAGACTTGCTACACAAGTGCAGATCAATTGAATGGCGTATCACAGGTCACTTCTTTGATGCTCACCAGACAGCTCAGACTTGATGCTCGTGTGTGCTTTAGAGCAAACACACACATAGTTCTATGCAGAAACATGGAAATGTAGCCTGGCCCTGCTGAGGCAGGAAAGAGCGTGTGATAGGAACCAAGCAAAAGGCAGGCAGGTTCAGAGCTAAACAGGCACTGGAAGAAGGCGCAAGAACCTGACGCTTGGTTCAGTACTGAGCAAGAGGACGGCAAGGGCATCTGAGGAAAGAATCAGTATCACTGAATTTTGTCTTTGGACAGAAGTGTGGACAGTAATCAAGCCAGGACAGAGTTGGCTACAGAGAAGAATTTTAAGCCACTGACGTGCTGGTGAAGTACAGTTTATAGAACATGAAGGTTTTGTGTTGGCAGTCTGGATGCACGTGCAGTGGAAAGTTTAATTGCAAATAGAGGATGGTTGTGAGAACATGAAGGATCTATTGGCGCTGGTAGTGTATGCAGCTGTCTATAACTGACAAAACACCAGAAGTCCAGGGAGATATTAGAACAGCAGAGAAGAAAGCAGGAATGTACAAGATAGGAAAATTCATTTAGGTCAGTACTCATCTACTAGCAGAAATCCTGGAAATGCATAACGTACACTGGAAAGTGTAACAGGATGAAAAGAATACTGGAAAAAGACGGTGGACATAACAGAGAGGAGAGAGAAGAGGAGTCACTGAAGGAAATGGGAAGATAGCATGTTAGAAGACAAACCAAGAAACCAAGCAGTTGTAGGAACTAAAAGAGAAATGCAGGATGAACTTTGTTTTCCCTACAGATTTGGACAGAACATCTAAAGGATGTAGCAGTCAGAGCCAGGACTGAAAAGTGGTGCTGTATACCTCAACATATACTTACTTACTGCCACTGGAAATGGTATGGGAGCCTACTTCCAGGCCCTATGAGACAACCCAAAAATCCCTTGACATCTGTGTGGCAGTTAAATGAAATAAGCTGGGTAGTTTGTCAGGCTCAGGGACTGTATGTTGTCCATTTGCTTCTGCACATTGTCCCTTCTCAGTCGGATTCTGATGGCTCCTGGAAGCTCCTGTTCTCCCACTCCCCAAGCTAGTGAATATGATGAGGTCGTTCTCTTTCTGTGTAGTGCTCCTCAAGCCTCACAGTGTCTGTGCACACAATATACATATTGTTTAATGCCTTCCCAGGGACTGGTGTATAGGGGGCTGTAATCATCACGTCTCGCACTAACAGCAAGGTCCCGGCACTGTGCCGTCAGGCTGGGCACTTCTCTGTGCCCTGCCCTGCAGTCATAAGGTCACTGGAGCTGCACACAGCTCCAGTGCTGAGAGGGTGCTCTTCTCCGTGTTCTTGCAGCACCTTCTGCTAATTTGGTTCTTGCTTTTTGCCTCATCAAGTGGAATCTGCACTCATCTGCGATTTTGTTTTTGTATTTCCAGCTTAAAAGTAATTTTCTGAGCTTCCTTATAGTTTCAGCTTTGATAACAAATCAAAGACCAGACTACTTTCAAGTACCGCTTTCCTCCTGTGCCAAAAATAATGGTGTCTCACTGTGTCTCCCAAGGGAGAATAATTTCTATTCGCTTCGTATGGGATTTTCCCATAGGCAGTTTTACAGACACTTGCATGATTTGTCAACTTGCCAACTAATTAAAAACAAAAATACAGCTTGCTGATTTTGCAGCACTTTGAACAATAATAATGCACAGACCTGTAGACAAAAGCCTACACGGTTGTCTCCAGTCTAGTGGATGAGAAAACAAAAGCGAGCAAATCTAATCATGGAACCAGAAAAACACGGTCTTTGCTTCACGCATGTTGCCTGTATGTTTCTATTTTCATCCTTGCTACCTCTTAATGAGATGCTAATTAATGCTGCATTACCCTGCTCAGCTAATTTTTCTTTCTAATGGAACACAAATCAAATGCTAAATGCTCTTATTTATTTTCTTTTCTTTCCTCTTGGAAAGGACCGATGTCTCTAAAGGAGCTGAAATGATCCGTCTGGCTTTGCTCTTACCCCTCCATGCAGGAGCATCACCCATAGCTCTGGTTTGGCTGCAGGAGTTCCATTTGCTGCTGCAGTGTTCATTTTCTAGCTTGTACAAAAATACTCACTTTCTCCGGTTTCCTGGACAAGTGATAGCAATCTGTACAGATTTTGAAACAAGTTAATGTTGTACAGGATTATATAGTTCAACATAAAAATTTAAGAAATATAAACTTCAGAATTCCTGCCTTGCTATTCACCTACAGGACTTTTTATGTCCTGTAGGCTTTGTGGTATGCTCATGCCATACGTGTGTGCAAGTCACAGTATAATTTTATAACAAGCAGTAATATTGCAGGCTTCCTACCAAACAGAAAACCAAGACATTGCACCATGGTACCAGTGAAAACAGGTCCAGAACTTTTATTCTATGTGGGCTCTCGTAGCACACTCAGCTCCACTGTATCAGTGCGCCACTCGGTAGTGCTTTTAGTAGTGTGACTAAAATTCATCATGTTTCTTCCCTCATCCTCTCCCAGGAGGACAAATGCATCAATGAAGTGTCCTGGGGGACTGCTTTAAACATTTATACACACCCACTGGAGCATGTTTCTACTGGAGAAATGCACCAGACGATTACAGTAGAAGGCACAAGGTTTGTGACAGTCCTGAGCTCCTGGGTGACTTCATTCCACTGCTGGCAGAGCCCCAGGGCAGCTCAGCGGGACCTGGAGCTGGTGCACTAGATCCAAACCTGGCTCCAGAGGGACAGGACTTTGGAGAAGAGTGCTGCTGCCAACAGGTCTGCTCCCTCTGCCAGCAAACTGCCCCTCGCACAGCTCGCTCCCGCGGTTGTTGGGACAGGAGGCGAGCTAGCGGAGGGCTGCAGAAGCCGTTATGTTGAAGCCGGGTGACCTTCCAGGCCTGCTGTCGTTTCGGCTGAGGCATTTCTCAGGGCTGTGCAGCACGGGGATGTTCTGGCAGCTGGGACAGAGGTGTGGGCTATTATTGAAGTGTCTGTCGGGCTGCGCGTTGTGGTTTCAGGGGCAGCAAGTCCAGGCTGCAGCAGGTGTGTAGATCTAAGCGTATCTCCAGGCTTTGCAAGCTGAGATAGTGCAGCTGCCAGCCGAGAGACTCGAGCTCATCCGCACTCGATGTGGAAGCCAGGAGGCAGCAGCAGGGCTCTCTGCCGGCATCCTCGCCGCCTGCACACCGCACAGCACCCGTTCCCCTGCCTCCTCCAGCTGCCTGCCAAACGGCGGGCGCTGGGTGTGCTGCTGGCGGGCAGGGGGTTTTGTCCCACTGCCGGAGGAATTCCTCAAACCGTTTACTCCTGTTCGCTGTTTTTGTAACCAGCTGTATTTTAACTGGCCGTAAACACTAATTGCTGTGGGAGAGCTGAGAGATCTAGGTGACACTTGCAAAAAAGATAAATCAAAGTAAATGAAAACACAGGAGTGCTCATGCCCTCTCCAGCTAAGCGCAGTTGCTGTTGCAGCCAAACAGCATCTGTGGGGCAGACTCCCATGGCTCCGGATAACAGCAGCAGACAGGCCTCTGAGCTGCTGTCTGCGAGCAGAGAGATCAGAGAAAATCAGCTTGTTTACCTGCTTGCGAAGCAGACTGCCTCTTGATGACTGTTTCCTGGGTTTTGATCTTGGTCTCTGCCAGTTCTGTGATAGTTTTGGACACACGAGGTATGATTTTGCATCTTTGGTTTGGCAGATTCAACGCTGAAGTCATCCCAAACAAGCAGCCCAGAGGTTTACTGCAGTAACTATCAAAGCGCTCCGTGTCTTGGCTGGGACCTTTGCTATGATAATCCAGACTGAGTAATTATTAACTCATTTTCCCAGTGCCTGTCCCCGAAGTTCAGGGAACGGCATACTCTGCAGACGGTGCCCGCAGCCTGTGGGCATTTACTGCTGCATTTACTACCGGCCACCTAACACCAACTGTGCCCCAGTTCTGCAGCGCCAGCTCCATCGGTCGGGCTGCAGTAGCTGCCCAGACGCCCGCAGCCGACTTTCCCTCTCCAAGCGAATGCGTGGCTGTAAACCACCAGTGGGGTTTTGCATTTCACTTCCCGTCTGCTTTGGATTGTGTAACCAAGCCCCCGGACTCCCCACCTCTAACCAAGATGTTTTACAACACCACAGACCAAATCCAAACCACAAACACGCCGTACAACAAAGAAAACAAACAGAGCGGATGGGCCCCCATCACAACTGAGGCCTGGGGCGCTGGAATCAAAAGCACTTTTTCCTCTGCTTCACTAAAATATGAAGTGAAAAAGAAAACAACCTGGTGAAGTGTTCATGCTCTGCCCCACCTCTCTAATATCTGAGTGCTTTGTAACCTGGGCTGAACCCTTTTTTCTGACCTGTTTGCAGCTCCTTAGCAGACAGCAGTAACACACTGCTATCAGCAGCGCTTGGCTTTGCTGAGCCTCAGCGCCACAAAAAATCGGTGTTTTTCATTAGCATCTCCCCAGTGTCTGTGCCAGCCCCTCTATTTAGACATGATTCCACCCACGGCACAGGCAGACAATCTCACAATAAAGTGGTACGGTCACCTCCCACGCCTGCTGACCCCACACAGCCCCTCCCAGTGCCCACCAAAATTTCACACCAGGGAAAACAAAGGCCATTACCAGAGACCTTAATAGGGCACAAATAGGTGATGTCTGTAGCTGTCTGCAGTCGTATGATGATATGGCTGTAAAGTAATATCTGATCTTGGAAACCTTCAAAAAGAAATGTGAATGCATGACGTTTAAACCCACAAAACAGCATCAACCAAAGCCCCTAATTGTCCTGAGCCTTATAAATATACTTTACTCTTCCTAACTATGTCCGACAAGGGGTGCAGAGGGAAGGATTTTCCTTTTAACTGTTCCAAACTCTTCTTATAAGGAAACCTTTTCCAAATGAGTCATGCTGCATAGGCTTTTAAACACAGCACTATTGAGCTGGCGTCTTCCTGTGGCATTTTTCCATGTTTACAGAGCTAAGGAATGCGAGGGCGCTTTGGAGACAAGATACGTGGGCTTCAAAACATTGAAATGGCAGCACTTTGGTATTTCATCTTCAGCTGCAAGGGCTGGCTGATGAATGTCAGACCTGTCATGGCATGGCAGGAAAGCAACGAGAAAGGCTGTAATGGAACAATCGGGCGCCAAACCAGAAGCATTAAGATTGATCTTGCATAATTGCACAGGAGACTTTGATGACCTTTTTAACTCTTAATACAAAAGTCTAGAGTTTTTCATTTTACAGACGGTTCTTCCAAGCTCCAACCCCACATTAATGAATTTTTATCCGTTACTCAAAGAAATTCATTAAAAAGGAGCAAACAAAACCACAATCCCAAATCAAGCAAATGAACTTTTTGCTTCCTGAGCACACTCCAAAAGCCGGACAAATGGGGCACGTTGGCTCAGGATTCTTGCCCATGGGGGAGCTCCAGGGGAGAGAATTCCCCCAGGAAAGCTCAGCCCCATGGCTAAACAGGGCATGGGGAGAGGCTGGGAGCTCAGAGCCAGCTTTTCCTTGGCACTTCTTACTTACCCTCGGTGTATGCTTTTATAATAAAGTGGGCACCATCTGCCTGGTAAGATTTCAAGAAAGAACTGTTTAAACATACACATGAGTCAAGATTAGATTTTCACCTGTGCCCAAGGTTGTGTTTCTATAGTTGATGCATAACTAGAAAAAAATGAATCCAAGGAATACAGTATATTTTAGGAAATCAAACTTGGGCATACGTGACGCTGAGGCATCACACTCCTCTTACAGATGCTCACTCATTGAGACAGCCTAATCCAAGAGGTTAGTAAAGCCTAACTTTGAGCAGTTAAAATTATTGGGCTTCTTTCATGCTCATAATAAGCACGCCAGAAGGCCTGGCTTCTTGTCCCACTCTGTTCATCACTCCACCCTCTCCAGAAGTAATCACTCCTCGCTGATGGGTTTATTGCCTTCATATGGGTTACAAACCAAAGTTCCCTTTGAAGCAGAGGTTGAAATGGGGCAACATTCAGGGAAAGTGTGAAACCTTCTCTCTTCTGGAGAGATGTGGAGAAACGAAGAACCAGTGAGCTGACCTCAGTCTCCCGGCTTGCTTTTGTGCTTCTTCTCTCCCTTACACTAGAACCGAGACAGTATGATTGCCTACCTCAAAGATCAGCTCCAAGAGATGAAGGCCAAAATGAACATGGAGAGCTGCTACATGAAGAAAAGCACAGACCTCAAGGTCCACCAAACCCAAAAGAAGTGCACCAATGCAGAGGATGTCCTGGATGAGGAAATTCAGGTAAACCCTTCCCCACGGGAATGCATCTCCAGCTAGTAAAGTCCTCCCTCTCTCCCCAGATGCCCTTTCTGTTCTCCATCAAAGTCACCAACACGACTGTTTGAACTGGATCGGGAAACTCACCCAGGTTAGGAATCTTTATCTCTTCCACTGCTTCTCTGTATGGTCCTGCAAACAGCAACAGCACGGATGGCACGGCTGCAGGAGACAGTGGTCGGAGGCAGGGACTGCTTAAACAAATACCATTGTCAGAGAAACACGCCAGTAACTATGTCCAAAGGGTGTAGTTACGAGCCTATTTAGCAACACAGGCAGCCCGAGCTCCCAGCATTGCCCACAGCACATGATGCTGACAGAGCTGTTTGTGTGGCCATAAGGTGAACTGGACTAGAAAACTGTTCTGGTTTTGCAAGCATTTTTTTTTTGACTGATGAAGGTCTGATCTAGTTGTCCCTTTCTCATGGCTGGCCTGGGGGCAAGGACTGCCTGGGTTAGTTTGGTCACTGGGAAAAACACGTGTGGACTGCACAGAGAGCTCCTCCACGCTTGCTCAGCAGCTCGGCTTTCAGCAGCACGTGTGTGCACGCTCGTATGCACTGACATGGTCTCTCACGGTTTCTGTCTGCACTGGTCACAGAAGCTGAGGAGCAAAACTGACAAGGAGATTCGAGTCCACATGGAGACTGAAAATTTCCTCAGGCAACACCTTAAGGTATGTCTGACTTTCTGCTAATGCTTAAAGTAGCAAGTGATAAACATTATATCATCAATTAGTGCCTAAAGAAAACCAGTTACTGCTCCTTCAAACTTACCAGGTTCATGATTTCTGCTGTTTGAATGACTAGTTATCCTCAAGTCCTAATTAACCCAGCTCTCCTAGGCTTGGGATTTGCTACATTTGGATACGTTTCCTTAAAATTAGAGTTCATGTAATGATTGGCATTGTTTATTCAGGCATTACGTCTTTTTCCTCCCTCAGACAGTTGTTAGTTATTCAGCTAATTGGAATTTTATTTAGACCTTCCTTGGCTGCGGCTCACAGAGACCCAGCGAAGAGCAAGCGCTGCTGCACAAAGCGAGGGCAGCAGTTTCACAGACCCAGGTGTCGCTCAGAGGGGGCACCAAGAAGGAAATGACACAAACTGCCAGCCCAGCTTTGCCTTATCTTTATCTGAGGAAGAACCAGGGTTGGATAATTGCCACCTCACAATTATTGTACCCATTTTCAGCAGCAAACATCCATGAATGTCCTTGTGCTGTTGATCCAGAGGTTCAGAGCTTTCCTATCATCAACAGCAGTGCCCATTACGGTGAATAACACTGGAAAGCATCTCATAAACCGTATGACTGGAAGAAAACCTGTACTAGTGCAGGGTACCTCACATCACTGCCACTACCAAATTTAATGGAAGATAACAAATTTTTACGAATGTAATTTAAGTGCAAAAAAGTGCTGTATCTTGTGAGCAATCGTGTCCTCTATCTCCCAGAGCCTTAGGTCTGATCAGCGCTGCACAGTCAGGGGACTTTCCCAGTACAAGCTGCAGCCTATTTGACCTCTACCAGAAGGCAAAGTACGAGCCCCTCTGTACTCAGACAGCAGCTGGTGGCTTTACAGGGGCCCACAGAGAAGAAGGTGGCCACGGCCTCCATCTCCCTTGTGTGTCCAGCTGTGGTGCCGTAATGAGGTTGATGCTTTTCCTCAGATTATTTTTCCATGCAAGCAATCATAGTTGTTGCTATGGAGAAGTAATTCGTGAATGGGAGGAAGTCATCTGGGTGACTGTTTCAGCAACACCTGCCCTCCTATTCACGAGTGAGACAAAGCCAAGTTCACAACCTGAAATAGCGTAAAGTGCTGTCCCTTGGGAGCTTTTTCCTGGTGGACTGAGCTTAATCCAGAAAGCGGGCAGGGAGTCAGGCAGAGGATAAAAGCTTTCTCACTGTCAAATTCTGTTTCTTAACCCCCCCCTCCCTCTGTATACGCACAAAGTGTGGCTTCTGGTTGTCACTTACTTCACCAGGATTGACCATGCACAAAACTGACCCCCGGTGCTTCTCCATTCTTCATGCACCTCTGAAAGCCCAGCCTGGTCTCTCTTCATCCCTAGTCCAACGCTGCAGCTTCTGTGGTGAACCCCCAGCGAGGGGCCTGCGGGCCACCAGTAATTTTTCACTAGTCCTAGGGGTTTGTGCCTTCCAAGACAAGAAGGAAACACTGACCATGCAAAATTTCCGGGACTCTTAGCACCATCCTGAGTGCAGGCCACATAATAGTAGCAAACCTTTTCCCTGTACACTCTCTGTACCATGCTGAGCACCTCTCTATCCCCACGCAGAAGGTGGAAGAGAAGCTGGAACACTGGGTGGACAAGTATGAAAACGACACAGATGCTAAAGAAGGAGAACTGGATGCCCTAAAAGCATTAAAGGCAAACAACTTGGAAATGCTGCAGAGAGTTGCCACGGAGGTAAGACATCAGCAGCATCTCAGTGCTCAGCCATGCAAAGCTGCATCCCGGCTTTTTCCTACCCTCAGATAAGGAACCAGGACCATGGAAGAAAGAAATCAGTCATCTTGAGGTGTAGGGTGCGATTACAAGCACTGGTGCTGGGAAGGCAGGGACCAAGTAGTCACCTTCTCTTTGCCACCTGTGACGTCTGGGAGGGATGATGTTTCCCCTACAGCCATTTTCAAATACCAGCGAGTAATCAGAGAGCTACTGACAGCCTTTGTGAAGGGCAAAGACACTGTTCCATCCCATCGGTATGCCTCACCCGGAACAAATCCTTCCAACAACACCTGGGAATGGGAATGCCAGGCTGAGACTGGAAAATGCAGCTCCATCCCTTCCTGCAGACGCACAGTGCTGTTATTAGGGAACTGATTCCAGTTAAAACCATTCCTGCCCCACTTTGGTTTCTTGGTTAACTGCCAGGCTGGGATCACAGCTATGCAGGCACAGCAGAGCAGGCAGCACGGGGCAGAGGGAAGTGTCTAGAAAAAGGGGTGTTTTAAAGCCAGAAGGAATGAACTTGTAATCATTCCTTACTGTCACTGGGTCTGAGATGATGGGACCGAGTGAGATGTTTCCCTGCTTGCGGGCTCATTTTTCACTCTGTACGCTGTCGTCTCAGTGTCCCAAGTGCGTTCGTACATCATCTGCTGCCTAGCCTGGGGGAGCACGCGTCCTTCCCACCACCATCTGTTGCCTGAGACGCCATCAGACAGCCATTTTACAGCACAGGATCAGAGGGTTAATTACACCCAGGCCGTGAGAGGTTTCACTTTGGCAGCAGCTCTCGGTGCAGTAGGACTGAGGGTGGTAATGAGCAACATTTGCCATCTGGATCCAGGAAAGATCAAATAAAGGAGGTGGGGGAGGAAGGTCCACACTATGCATTACCCTTGGGCTGCCAGGGAGCTCCTTGGCGCGGAGTGGGGACCCACGGGCCAGAGCAGCCCTGGTGGGGCTGTGAAAAGCGCGTAGCAAGGATGGGGCCAGAGGGGAAGACCCTTTGCACCAGGGTCCAGGTGAGCCCTGCCCTGCCGAGCTGCTGGGCTGGGCAGAGCGAGACTTAGAAGGTTGGCCCTACAGTCCAGGGGATGTTTTTCACAGGGCTGTTGCCACCCCTGTGCTGTCTTGCAGTGCCAGATGTTCGAGGAAACCATCATCAGAGACCGGGCAGAAAAGGAGGCTAAAAAAAGACAACTAGAGCGGGATGCCCTGGAGCTGAAGAGCACCCTGAAGGTAAAGGGGAGCCGAGCTGAGACGGTGCTGTTCCATCAGCAGCTGGGAGTCAATCATTTGCACCGCAGGCTTTGTTCAGGCAGAAAACGGCCTGAGAAATTTGGCTGGCGTGGGGTGGCACAAGCAAAGGACAGATAAAGCCTGTCCCTTTCTTCTGGGGCAGACACAAAGCCAGCAGAGAGCTGCAGGTTTGGGAGGGGACCAAAGGGGAGAAGCCAGCCTCCTAAAATGATTTGGGGCCATGCTCATCACACCAGCCCCACTGCGTGGGTGACACAGGGAGGGTCATGAGGCACTTCTCCTGCTCATCCCCTTGCCACCAGCAACAGATGTCCTCGGCCCAGACGTGGGCACCTTCAGCGTAACCAGCACAGGCCCAACTGCTGCCGCGTGGGCCAGGGGTGTCCTCCTGCAGCTGGGGAGCGCAGGAGAGAGGCTCTGCCATTGAGCTGTACCAGGCACCCCGGCAAGTGATTGCCCCTAAGAGCTCGCTCTCTTACTTCCAGCTGCAGGCCTGGTGGAGAGGTACAATGGTCCGCAGAAACCTTGGCCCCTACCAGGCCCTCAAGAAGATGTGGGAGAAGCAGCTATCAAAGCAGGAAGAAAGCGGGAAGAAGGAAAAATACGGAGCAAAGAAAAAGACACGATAAGTAAAGAAACCTGGCTCCAGGGCTGTTGCTGGGCAGGGCACTGCGGTCTGTCAGGACAAAATAAACCATGTCACAGAGCTCGGGCTATTCTGGAGAACACGGTTCATGACAGACACAGTTAGGGTGAAGCTGCAGTAACTCTTAAGATCTTGAAGCTGCCCTTGTAGAGCAGAGGCACAGTTTCTCCAGTAGAAAGGGGATTTGCATCAAAGCAGTGAGAAACACTATTATCCCCCAAAGTGCTTTATGGAAACACGACAGCTAGCGGGCGGTAATCCTGTTAACAGCCCAGTAACTCACCTGCATGGGACGTTCTGCACCAAGGACGACCTCTGCAGACCCCAAAGCACTGGCCGTGGCTGAAGCGCTGGCGTTTGCTGTGGCTCCGAGCGAGGCAGGGAGGCCAAGTCGCCCACGTCTGGGCTCCAGCAGCGCTCTCCCTGCTGCCAGGGCTGGCATTAGCTCGGTGGGGAGAAAACTGCTGACAGTTTGCAGTGTAAACACAAGGGCAGTCAAAGCATGCAGGTTTCCATTCCCACAGTCCTGTAAAATGTCAGCGCACGGACAGAATAGCTCCAAATACCTTCCAACCGAGGGAAGCAACAACGGAAAAAGACAGCCGGCCGCGCTGCCTACAGGAGCTGGTCCGTCAACAGCCCTAGCCACCACCCCGGCCACCATCTCTGCGCGGGGAGGGAAGCTGCTGGGGAGCAGCCTGCTGCTTTTTTAACCAAGAGGGGAGCCCTCTCTCCTGACACCGCCGTCAATGGCGTGCAGGTCTGAGCACAAAGCAAAATGCGCCCTGGGGTTGAGCTGGCTGGTTCCTGACGCTCCCCCGCAGGAGAGTGAGCTCAAACTGTACAAAGTCTGCCCTGCTCTTTGTGACCAGCCCCTGCTGGCCCCATCCAAACACCCTCCTGTCCAGGTTGAGCTGTGCCAAAAGCACTAAAGCGCAACCGAGACGGCTGAGATCAGCGCAGAGAGCCTGTGGCTCAGAACTCTCTCTGAACGGGAGAAGCGGGGCTGCTGCCCGACTATCAGGCAGAGCCGATTTTCAAGGGAGCACTTAAATTGCAGACACCCTAGACAAACTTGCGTTGGAAGCATTGGTGTTACTGCTGCTGCTTACTTGAAGCCAGAACACATTCCCGCTTTCGGTGGTCCCCACGTGGTGGTTAAGGACAGGGATCACCCCAGTCCGACGCTGGCAGGAGCTCACACCCCAGTCCCACACCGCAGAGCAACCCCGGGAGTTACGTTCCTAATTTTAACTCTTCTTTTTCACGCGCTGCTGACTTGGTTCATTTCATTCAGGAGTAGTATTTCCCATATGTGGTGGGTGTTAACAGGTGCCACGTTCAGGCGGAAGGAATGAAGTTTGATCATCAACTCTTCAAAGGTTTTGAGCTAAGGAAAAAGTGGGACAGAATGGAGGGGCAGTAGATCTCCACGGTTTATATCAAACTCGAGGCACACATTAGTACAACCAAACCCCTGAAATTGGAAGCGCGGCACCGGCTGGGCTTTGCTTGCTTTTCAGCAGAGAACAATATATAACATGATTCTGAAAAATCCTCCACAGCCGGGGATTCTGCCGAGGCTGGGCTCCCCTTCAGGCCCCAGTTCCTGATGCCAGCGTAACAGCACTTGTTTTTATGGTACGTCAAGTCCCTGGAGCCGCAGTGAACAAACCAGCAGGAAGTTAACACGCTGCACTACAACATGAAATAATTCAAAACTTCCACTTCAGTGACCAGTGTCTCAAAGAGAAAAAAAAAAGCAAACAAAACCCCCCAAACCCATCAATTGCACGGGCACAGCAAAGTCTGCTTCCAAAATCAGGACGCTCGGTGTCTGTGCATATGGGGGAAGGGGCACTCTTTATTTCAAAAATGAAATAATTAAAAAAAAAAAAAGCAACAGTAGAATTGGGTTTGCTCTGCCAGTAAGGCGGAGAGTGGTGAAATCTTGAGTCCCGACAGGAGCATCCTGGCCACTGGGTGACAGTGTGACGGGGACAAAGGTTTTTAACCTGACGGAACCCCCGCGAGCATTCATCTCCCAGGTAAGACCAGCAGCTCTTCCCCGGGGGCTGGGGCCACGCTCTCACCCACCTGCCCGTCTCCCCCCAGCCTCCTCCGCTGCACCAGCCCGGCCCAGCGGCACCGCTCTCCTCACGAGCCTCACCTCCGGGAATTCTGTTCCTTGGCTGTACAGCTGCCAAGCAAACCGGCTGAGAGCAGCGTCCCAAAACCCCGAAGTTTTGAGCAACTTTGCATTGCTCGGTTTTTTTTTTTTTTTTTTTTTTTTTTTTTTTTCCTTCCAGCTATGGAGAGATGGGATCAAAGCGCACATCCATGATATTTTCTGCAGGGAAAACAAGCTCTTTGGAGAAAGTGGCTTCCAGAGAGGTAAATGGAGAAGAAAGGCTGGTCAGCAGGAGGCTTTAGATAGAGGGGCAGAAACGGACACCCGGAGAGAGCTGGGCAGCCCTGAGGGAGGCAGGAACCGAGTTGTCCCAAGTGACTCACGGAGTCACCAGGAGGTCAATAAAGGCGGCTGAAGCAGCTGGGTGAGCAGGGAACAGTACCATGGGGGTTTGCAGCCTGTGCGAAGTGGGGAGGGTTTGTGGATCTCTGGTAATTTCTAGGATGTGTGTGTGGTTTTTTTTTTTTTTTTTAATAATAAAAAATAGCTTTGAGGGGGGAAGAAAAGAGGAGCGAACATTTCGGCTAGTAAGAACAAACTTTTCAATTGCTGCGCAGGCATGAAGCTGAGGTGCAAGTTTTACTGATCAAACCCAAGATAGGATAACACCAAGCAAAAGACAAGAATGGCAAGGAGCAGCAGCCCTGGCAGCAGCAAACTGCCCACACCCAGAATGTACATTTCACTTTGAGACGGAAAAAAAAAAGGGGGGGGGATGTGGAGGGAGGAGCAAAGGATTCTGTAGAGGAATCACTGCTTCTCAGTGACTGGGGAAGGTTAAAAACATCCCCAAGAAAAAGCTTCTGATGTGGCTGCAGGATGTGTGTTAAAATGCTGGAATTTCTCTCTCCTGGTTAACTATGAGACCTAGAGAAACAAACCAGGTCCATGAACTGTGACAATGGGGAAGGGGAATAAACACTCGCCAGAGGATGGATCTGACAATCATTGATGCAACAGAAAACCAGCAGGAAGAATACTGTAATTCATGTAAGTTTTAAAACTTTATTTCAAATTACCCATGGTTTCCTTTTATATTATCAATGTGCTAGAAGTTCACGCTACTGGCAGAATACAGGCAATTTAAAATAAAGTATACAATATTCAGACACATTTATATGTAACAGACTTAGAAATTATGGAATGTATTTACAGACATACAGCATGGGATGAAGCTTTAAAATCCTTTACTCTATTAATTACACGTTTACACTGCTTTTAGAAATAACAAAATTAGATCGCTTTGTAAAACACCACAATATCTATACAAAAGAATTTTTCAGATGTCCAAATTCACCTTAAGAGTCCTCTGTTTCTAAAACATTTTTTCAAAGAACCACTTATAGTCAGAAAAGGGTAAAAAAACCATTTGCCATTGTGTCACACCAAGAACAGCAGAGGTGTTCTCGGCGCTGTAAAACGTTGTCTCTGATTTATTTTAAGCAGGCCACCGAGATCAGGGCCCTTACGAAAACTTCCCACTTCACAAGGGGGAAGACCCAAACCCCGGCTGTTTTGCCCCAACCACGCGATGCCACCAGGGACCCCCGAGTGCCCGTGAGGCTCCACCGCGAGTGCGGAACCTTGCTGAGCCTCTCAACGCTGCTCAGCGCCCGGCGGGGCTTGAGGGAGGATGGTGACACAACGCAGTCGGTGTATAAACACCAGCAAGCGTGAAACACTCCGATTCCTCCCACAGCCTCCAACACAAATGCCCCAGAGAGGAAAGACAATTGCCTCTTTGCTTTAACGCACAAAATAGAATTGTTTTTACACTTTTTTTTTTTTTTAAATACTCTTTTCATGGGATACAACAAAAATTGCACATAAATACACCGAGAAATCCCAACCCATTTTGCAAAACAGAACTGAAGCTGGTTTTGGTAGAATACATTAAATAAACCGTATGATGAAACTTCAGGTTGGGATTTTTGTCCTAAACACCTGGTCAAGATTTAGTGTTTGCCAGCATGAAAACACAGGATTATAAATGTCAAACTAACACAACAACATACATTGAAACTGCCAGAGGGAACCGTTGCTTGGGACACAGTAAGTGACGCTGGGGACATGACGCCTGCCCAGCCCTGCAACCATTGCTCCTCACACCAACTCAGCTGCCGGTGCAGAAGAGCAGCCGTGTTAACCAGACACGACAGGAAACGGCCGCTTCTGGCAGTTCAGGCTCAAGCCTCCACCCCAGTAATTCCTAAACACTAGTATTAATGAAATTGGTCAAACTTCCACCAACCTGAATACTGTTCAGTTTCATTCTCACCAAGTGCTGGAAGCTGGACTGGAGCAAACAACACCCCCTCACCATTCCATGAAGGGAATGGTTTTCTTAGAATGGGAATATTTAAAAAGTCCACAAAGGGTGTGCTATTAAAAAGTTAACGTGCCCCTGTAACAATACAAGCGACCTAATGTTGAAACTAAGATGAAGCCAGTGCCCGCCTCTTTCAAATTACGTGCAAACACAGAAGAAACACTTTGTGTCTGTACTGTTGGTCGCCAGTGGCAGAATCTTCCACTCGGCAAACTACAGCCGGGGCTTCAGACACTTGTACGTAATCCTTTAAGAATTACCAACACCCCTCGCAAGCGAAATTAAGTGAAACACAAGACCTGCTAAAGGAGGAAAGTGTGTCTGTGTGAAGCTGCTCTTTTCCTAAATGTATCGCAATTATTGGCATTTTCATTTCTTGCAGGGCTTGGGGCAATGTGCTTACCCAGTATGAAAAGGTTCCTCTTTTCAGCTGTGCAGTTTGAAATACCCTTCATGTGTTTTGGTTTGGTTTTTGTTGTTTTTTTTTTTTTTTTTTTTTTTTTAATCCACTCGCAACACAATCAGCCAATGCCAGTAAGAAGCAACCGGAATAATTACGTGAGATAAGGGATTCAACAATCACCACAATGGACCTTGAAAGAAATACATGAAGCAAAACAGCGTGGAAACAAAACTGCAAATCAAAAGGGGAAAAATCCAACTAAGACCAGTCCTTGCCAGTGTTCCCATGGCAGGTTTCCTTCAGCAAAAACGACTTCTAGCTCGCCTGTTCCCATTTCTTCTCCCTCTTTATCCCCATGAAATCCTCTCGGTGTGTTCTGCTCCAAATATACCCCCAGACGCAGTATCTCCGATGCCTGAAGTTGGTCTCAGACCCCGTGCACCATGTATCAGTAGCATAACCTTCTGGGATGCTTTAAATTGGCCAAAACCTAACAAAGGAACTGCATAGCTGGAGAACTGGATTTTACAAGGTCTTTTTTTGGGGGGAAAAAAAATAAAAACATTGTAACTGATCTGGTAGTGAGCTTGGCCTGGTCACTAGGACCAGAGCACACAGAGCTAGTCCTTGTTTGGCAGGTCAATTTTCCAGCAAAACACAGAACTTCTTGGCTGCCTCTCCCATTCCTGTATATTGAATTTCCATTTTTATGTTAAGGAAAGAGGGAGTAAGTAATGGTAGTTCTGTAAAATCAGTGCATCTCTACATAAATTCCAATGATAAAAGGCTTTATTTATTAAAGCCTTGTTAAACCCACAAATAGAAGCTACCTTTTGCAACAGATTGCTGCTTTGGCAATATGCAGCCCACCTGTGGAAATTCAGTAATTGCATCCTTAAAATGGTAACTTTCTCAATGGCTGGGACATTCACCAGTGTCGGCATGTCTGCACGGGATGCTTCAGCCTCTAATAAATGTATTATTTGATAATGGGTTTCCAATGATTAGCAGGCTTTAATTCTTCACACTGCAGTGAAAATACCAACATGGTTCTTGATGACACTTAGTCATCATTTGACAAAACTATCGAATAACCAACGCATCCCTACGTGACCAGAAGGGGAGGTGAGAGGAGGCAGGAGATCTCCCTCCACTGACGTTGGAAAAATTTTCAGATAAAGACATGTTAAAACCCCCCAAAAGTGAATGCAGTAAGAATGCTAGTGTGGTTAATACAATTTGAACAGTTCTGGTTTAGTATCTTTTACTAAGATGTTTCTTGTGGAGAAAACATGCAGTATTTTTTCCCTTGGGGAAAAAAAAAAAAAAAAATCCTTTTTTTTTTTCCCCCCTTCAAATATTAAGTAATGAGGACATGCCAACAGAAGTTATAGCTGCATGAGGTTCAACCCTGTTATCAAACACTGCAGGTTAAGATTGTGTGTTGCAATTTTTTTTAATATATAATAGAAATAGCTGTTTTTCTTTGCAGGCAAAGAAATTCCCTTTCTTTGAACCCTGCGGGGAAGGAAAGAAATTTCATTCCCCATGTGCCCAACGTTTTTACCAACGAATTTCCCTAGGAATCGTTTTCCCAACTCTACACCCATGTCTTCAGTCCACAAGTTCGGCTTCTACAGCCGGCTCCAACAGCCAGCCACTGGAATTCCCTGCCCTCGTCCCCATGAACTGTATTTTTTTTTTTTTTTTTAAATAAGGGGCAAAAATATCGATAATAAAAATGTTATTGGAAACTGTTGTGATCTCCAAAAAAATGGAGAAATGACGTAAAACATTCCTGTCAGGAATCACGGAAACTCATTTCCTTAGAACAGAGCTCTGTGTGTTTGGATGCACTGCATGGGCAGTAAAGTCTTCACGTCCTTCTGCTTAGCCAAGGTAACCCAAAAGGTCCCGGAGGTCTTTAGACAGCAGACAAGTGGTGAAGTTGCTGCTGCTTTGGGGGTGCCAGCTCCAGGAGCGCCTGGACAGTCACAGCTACCTGTGTCAAACCCTTCTCTTCTAAAATATGGAGAGGCAAACATAATTGCTCCTGAATGGGGAACAAAACAAAGACAAAAACAAAATGGATGAAAAACACTCAACTGAAAAGAAAAAAAAAATTAAGCAAAAGGTGACTGAAACATGAAATGTTATGGACAGCTAGCACGCACACAGGTATGAAATGAAATTTCTGCTTGTGACTAACAAACCGTGAACTTGACTGCTCAAAGGAGGCGGCCCTGGGGTAATCCTTCCGTTTACCAGAAAACTGTACAAATAAGAATTTGAAAAAGGATTGCGGGAGAAGTGGGGAATAGCAAATTGTCCTCTATCTTTGCCCATGCTGAAATGGGCAGTTTATGTAGTAGATGAACTTAAAGAGGGGGAAAGCTTTGCTTTGACACAATGAACCTGCGACAACGCAGAGCAGGAAAGGAACCATGGCTTCCTTTCCAAAAGACAACTGCCTTTCCGAGGAAGTCCTCGTGTAGCAAGCCTCGTCAGCTAGCAACGGTGAGGAACGACCTGCTTTAGAGCAGAGAGTGAAACACTGGTGTGTGCTATGGAAACACTGCAACAAGGCTAAGAGGAAACATGCTTAAAAGTAATTCTCATCTCGTGAGACACACTGCCCCTCTGAAGTCCCTCTTGTCTCTATGTTTGTGCTAATCTCTATCATAACAAAAATTCCTTGGAAGGCACGAAAAAGCAGAAAGTTGTTTTATGGAAGAAAAAAGAAAAAAAAGACTTGCTTCTACGTAGGACTGAAATAACCTGATCATGAAGTAGAAAATGCCCTTTCTCCTGTTCAAGGC
Organism: Dromas ardeola; assembly: GCA_013398915.1. Taxonomy (NCBI): domain Eukaryota; kingdom Metazoa; phylum Chordata; class Aves; order Charadriiformes; family Dromadidae; genus Dromas; species Dromas ardeola. The sequence continues at coordinate 254,200 of VYZM01001740.1, forward strand.
AATGAGAAATCGACAGTGTATTTATAGGGAAATATCCATCCTACCTTATGTGTGAGCCACTACCACTTATTTCTCTTCCCGAAGTACACCCGCTTAGCGGGTTACCTCCAAAATCATTCTAAGGAGTAAGAGTAATACGCAAAATGCAAAAAGAGGTTTCAAAGTGTTTATTAATAGTTGTGCTATTCTCAGTCTAAGATGGATTTAAAGCCTCATGCTACGCAAGTCCTTGGCACATCCCGGCCATCCTCACTCCACAACAGTCAGGATACATGTCCAACAGTTCTCTGTATCCGTAGAAAATAACCCAAGTGTGTCCTTCCTATAGAGCTACAGAGATTATCTTTCATGTGTTACTTCCACAGCAACCTGCATTTCTCCACTTTTTGAATCTTTCCTGATTTTTGATGATAAAGAAATACTTCAGCATAAACATTTACAGCCAACACTCCTACCGCAAAGCTCAGAGCGGAGAGAAAACAAATGAACAGACTGAAATTCTCACAGTAAGCTGTATGATCAGGCTAAAATACATTTTTCTTCCAGCAAATTTGTGTTATTCTGAAAAAAGTGTGCTTTTTGAGACAATACTTGTAAACTTGAGCAAATATGCCTTATCTTTTTTCTTACATATGCAAACAGATAAGGGGACAAGCTTTGGAATGACTCCATACCACAAGACAGTCATGACAAACAAAATTTAAAAACTGGAAGGCACTGTTAGTGTAGAACCCTTTGCAGCTTTTATCACAGTGTTCATTAGAAGAAGTTAAGAAACATAGGAACCGAGTTCATTTTAGTTCATACCAGTAAGCAGTGCAAAAATAGCTTATTTTTTAAAAAACCAACAATCTCCCCCTGTCAAAGTCCCCCTCTTTCCTCAAAAATGTTTTGCTTGGACAGAACACTGTGTGTGATTTGGAAAGAGGGCATCAGCTCCTCTACTTGCTCCTTTGTGAAGTTCTTACTTTATGTTACAAGAGCTTGTGAGATCCACTTACACGTAACACATTTTTACTGGTAGCGACCACATTTGCAACTGAACTCCCGTGTATCTTAAACTGTGCTTCAGAGTCGTTGCCAGGTTAACATCGGAATGCTAACACCACTTCAACTGGGCTTACAAGCCATTTACTGTCTTTTCAGATGTAACAGAAACGTATTGAAAACACATCTGGAACAGCCGTTTTACTTAACACTTACCTGTCACCGGTCTCTGAGCAGAGTTCCCTGAATCAATCTACACTCTGAGGAGACATGGTCTTTTACACAGCACATGGGGAGTGCCCTGAAGTTCTGAGGTGTCCCTGAGAGATTAAAGCATTAAAGCACCAGGACGCTTTTCATGGGGAGGGAAAAAGCTTTGAAGCTTTACGGAAGACCACCTGAGTTTTGTAAAACAGTGAAGAGTGCTATTGCAGCCCGGACTTACATTTCTGCAATTGTATTGTACAAAGGTTTCTGAAAATGATGGGGTAAAAGGAAGAAGGGAATAAACAGCAAACAAGCAGAGGTTGGGGCACCCACAATCAAGTAGCAACTCAAGAAGTTTTTGTTAAGCTTTATCCAGAGCACAGTAAAATGCTATGACATTCTGTGGCACCTGATAGAATCCTAAAGATTTTTTTTCCTTCTGTGCCAGAAATTGTTTCTCAGAAACATGCCAGAAAATTGAAGAGCTCAATTTTCTGAGAATTTCCTGCTTGATCTGTTATGAAGCGCAAGTAGCTCAGGATTCAATGACAGTTAATTTTAAAAATCCTGACTCAAAGTAATACACCAGAGTCTACAAATATGAGAAATCAAATGCTCTCAAGAAGCAGGAAAAGGGACGGGGGGAGTGTGGGGGTGGTAAGAAAAGAAAAATTAGTAGCAAAGTTCTGTGGCCAAAACTTACCAGACCATGTCTCCTAAGACTGTGAGATCTAATCAAGAACACTGATGTTGAAAAAAAAAAATACTTTGCATTCTTTAACATTTTTCATCAGGTAATCCTGAAGCAATTTACCAAAGTGGGTGCAATTCCCATTATACAGATGGGGAAACTGAGGCACAAACTGACAACGCAGTTTTCCCAGTACTACATCACTCGTCGGCAGACTATGGCATGCACCCTAACCTCAGTCCCTTGCTCTAGCCCCCGGACAGCACTTCCTCCCCTGTAAAAGCGTTATATCTGCTAAATATGACACAGCAAATACACATGTGAATTATGTCACAGATGGTCGTGTGGGTGCACCAATGTGTTTACACATCGTACTTGTCACCTCTGTCCCATCAGTGGGAAAGAAAGCACTTCATACACACAGTCTTGACAAAATCCTTTCCCGAGCACCGGAGTGACGGAGGGAGGAAGCAGCACCACTATCCTTCAGCTAGAGAAAAAAGACCCAGCGATAGAACATACAGAGCGTTAGCATTAGAGTACAGTAAAACACCACAAAGCCCCAGAGCTGAACGGAAAGGGAGACAAGACTGGATTCTTCTGAATCTGTCCCCAGGGAAAGAAGAGTCTCAACTGTTCTTTTAACGCTGAGGTTTAGCTGAAGAATGTCAGAAGGGGAACAAAGATTGTCCTGTCCAGAGTGTGTGAGCAGGAAGGGAAAACAGACAGAAAAAAAAAGGTCAGTCAGTTAGCCATAGCAACATCCACGAAGCAGTCAGTCATCAGACATCTCAGACATAACCTACATGTTTGAGAAGCGTATCACAGCTGGTTAATACTCACAAAGGAATCTGCAAGACTCCCATTGCAAAGAACTCAACGCAAATTATTTAGTGTTCAGTGAGGTGCCTGTCATCTGTACAGCTTAAACACGTAACTGTTCTTTGTTGTTAACATCATAGTAATTCACACACGCCTTAGCAAAAACCATTTCTCCAGGGGAAATGAAGAGGCTACAGGTTTCTGAGATGCTGTTGGCACTGTGGATTCACCAAAGCTAAGTCTCCACATGCATCTTCGTTAATCAAAACAGTAGGACAAGGGATTATTTATGTGTAACTGATGCTTGAATGCAGCGTCCTGCAGAAATACCTATTATTAATTAGAGTTTAAGTATTCTGTAACTATTCTCACTGTGTATCTTTCCCCCCCCTTTCACACAGGTAACTGCTGGAAATCAGTGAAATCTAGAGGCACATATCAATCGGTTCAGGTGTCGGTTTCTTTTGATGCAAGGGCTTTAACTAGCAAAGTGCTACAGAAATAGCTGCTCCACTGCGGTGCCTGTAATTAGCATTTTCTAAAAGTAGCCTTCCTCTTAGAAGGTAAGTATTTCTACATAGATCCATACTTTCAGAAAGTCTTTTATTTTTGTAATTAGAATTTAAATGAAAGGAAATACCTGCAGGCATGTTTTCAAGAAAAATGTATTAGATGCCACACCATTCTTGCATACAGATATCTTACGTTCACATCTCAGCAGATATGTAATGTAGACATGTGAGAGCAACTTTAGAGTTCAGGCGGAGGTATTTTGGTAAGTTTCCCCAGAGACACTCTCCTTGAACTCTTTCACATTAAAGCAAGAAATATGAGAAAACCAGGAGGGTCCTGGACAGTAGGTGTGGCAGATGTAGCAGACTGGGTCTTCAGGGGACTCTTTCTTGAGTGCCGCTTTTGTTTGTTTGTTTTTAAATGTGGGTCGTTCTGCTCTGTTCTGCAATCCCATATAAATTACATCTTGGAGGGAACTATCAATAGGGAAGCTGGGATGGAATTGAACAATTTTGCCCCAGGTGAATTTATATTGTGCAGTTCTGCTGGGAGTAAAATTCTGAAGTTTCTTAGGGGACCAAAATAGTGCAGGCTCTCAAAGTACTAACAATCACTTGCAACTCCCTACCACGTTCCAATACGATTCACCACTGAGTCATGTGAAATGGCCAGGCAGCTCCATAAATATGCTACCCTAAAATCCCAATGGCTCAAATGCCTGCAAGTGAAGCTATATGAAAACACCAGAAAATACTGCATGACTGACTCAAGAACACTGCTTTTAGAAATAGCTGGGAAATGAGTCACTGGGTCTACTTTTCCCTTTCACAATACAAAAGAAAGAAAAGAGCAGCTACAAAAGAAACACTAATGCTTAGCATGTAAGAAACCAAATCAGTTAACGCACTAGAAGAAAAATTAAGAAAACCAGGACATATCAAAACTAGTTTTACTGAGACAGCTGCTGAATAAGACAAAGTGGAAAGGACAGGACAGCATAAAACTGGATAACTGGACTCAGATGGACTATTTTATATGTTCCCATCTCCTAGATCTTCCAATTTCTGGAAGGGGACAAGAAATATCAGAAGATAGATTTCTACCACTGGTACATAACAAAAGAATTAGGATCTATGCAAACATAGCTACCGTCAGAGAAAGGCCAATGACACCACGACTTGTTGAAAAAACAGTAAAGACCTTCATGCAAGAGAATTATTCTGAAGGAACATGAAAAGTTTTGGGATAAAAATAACACATGCAAAACATCATCCAAATTTTATCCCACTTTTAAGCTGCCAACTATCTAATCTTGGGAAAATGTAATTGTTTTTATAGAAATACCTTGAAATTCTAAAGGCAGACTCAAACTGCATCAGCTATTATGAGTTTGAGGCACAGCAGTAAGTGAATCAGACCTCTGATAAACTATATCTGACTTCATTTTGCTCTGGAAGACAATGCAAGATGAGCCTGATCTATACTGCATGACATAGCTTATACCCGAACCTTCTAAACTTTTAATCAGTTTGTTTTCATCAAATCTTTCAAAGAAGGCTTTATTTGCTGAAGCGTCACACAAAACTGCACCTGAAACATTACATCAGGATAGTAGAAATACGTACCTGAGGCACTCCAATCCTTCTACACGCTTCCAAGAAATTCTCCACGTTTCGCCTGCATTTTGCCATTGTAAGTTTAGGCTGCAAAGAAGTAAAGGAGGCAGACATACAGTGTTCTTAATTGGCAGAATTTTAACAGCTCTTTATTTTTTATTTAAATAAAATTCTTAATAAAACACTTTTCCAAAAAACATACTGCACTGACATAAGCTTGTCTAATTCAAAGCAGGCTCTGTTGAAGTTTGCTTTGCATTAGAAAAGCAAGCCCAAATTTCAAAGCAATTTTATGAAAAGCTGATTTATGAATGCTCAATGTTTTTTTAAAAAAAGACAATTCTAAGCTGTGCAATATTTATATACAAGGTGCTATATAAAACTGGCTAACAGGTTTAGTGACTACAGTATGATAATTTTAAAAATATTTTTTGAATGAAACACACACGCATGGCTTCCATGCTGTGATTTCAGAGCAATTTCATGATATGAAGCAATCTGGAGTCTTTTCTGGATTACTACAATTCAAAAATATATAAATATCAACCCATATTTCAATTAACAAAGAGAGGAGGGAAAAAAAAAAAAAGATGGCTAGGTGAAACCAGAAAATAGTGGAAGAAAAGTGGAATCGAAGCTTGCTGCTTGTAAGCCTCTTGCAGATGTGTTTGATGTAGCTGTTTGAGTTGCGCTCACTGGCATTTTTTCAAGCAAGCTTTTTTCTACAGTTAGCTTTCACACCTCTACACAGACACACCACGGCACAGGCTCTGTCTTGTTTCTATTCTTGAAGCTTATTCTTGCCTGGTTAAAGAGACACAAGCTTCCTGCTCCTTTGAGCGAGCTAGCCACAGCCCATGTAGCAGCAGGCAGTGGCCTCTGTGGGTTCAATACTTTCCCGTAAGTGGTGGGGTTTCTGCGCTGTCCCTTCAACATGCCGTGTTTCCCCACCAAGAAAGCAGGTTAAAGGCTAGCACTGACTCCTTTCTCCCAAAGGACAAAGGGAATACAAAGATCACATTGTGACTGAGGAATGACATGATGCCTCTTCTGCTCCTGGAGCCGTGCAGCTAAAGGCTGCCTCTTCCTTGGGATTTATATCACAAAGCTATGATTTAATTCCTAACACAGAATATTCAACAGCACATAAAACCAGGCCATTGAAAAGATATTCCCAATGACGCAAGTCTTCTGAATAGCGGCTGTATGCCTTTTCTCTTAATGATGCCACAATCTGCCTAAAATGTTGGCGTGTCCAGTTCAATCGTTCTCGAAATAATGAAGACATCTGCTTGTTCACATGAAGTCCAAGGGAGAGAAACCACAATGATATAGTAGGCAGCCCTGTAAGTGCCAGTTCAAATTCCAACCAACACAAAGAATGACTCCAAAATAAGGAAAAGCAAACACAACATGCATGTTTCAACTTCTTTCCCCAGGAACAATCTTCAGGTTTTTTTCCTTATTCATACAATTTAACGGTGCATAACAAGCAACCTGCCTGTCCAAACTACTTTTAAGTAGCCGATCCTAAATATTTTCACTGAACTTCCTGACTTCCACAAATACAGATTAGGTAAATAATCTGTTGTTATTTCACAGTTCTTGACCTTTCTCCAATTCTGTGCTTTCCCTACGCGATACACAGTAATGCAGCCAGAAACAGATCTTCTTCATTGCTTTCCAGACACACTGCAGTCAGGCAGGGTAAAAGAAACAACTTCAGAAATATTTCATCTTCTCTGTGTGCTTACTTCCTTGCTCTGAACAGTCCCCAGATACAACAACCTTTATTCTTGTTATCACAAAGGTACAACTGGATTTGTTTTGTTCCAGGAGATGCTGTTCTCCGAGTAGCTTGAGTGTGCTCTGCTAAAATTCCTAAGCAGAGGAATTTGTAGTGCTGTAAAGTGGACACAGGAATCAACTTGGCTTCTCTGCCTGTTTTCACTGTCTTGTGTGGTGGGATCCTAAACGTTGTAGAGAATGTTGTATTTCCCTACTATCTGTTTTCCTGAACTTCTCAGACCTTTTGATCTTTTGAAATACCCTATTTCAGTTTTCATGCTGAACTGTCTCTTATTTCACTAGCTTTCAAGTTAACATAGGGAGGACTTGAAAACGTTAACATTTTCTTACAATCTGTGTTAGAAATAACTTCATTTAAATGAAACAACCCCAAATACAATTTATTTTAATGAAGCTACAGACCTTTTTTAGACAGAACAGATGGTCATTTTTTGTCACATTCACAGAGGAGAATGCTGAATTTAGCATTTGTCTGGAATACAGAACTTTTTTGGATGTTAGTTCTGACACCTATAAAATACTATCATTATTACATACTTACAACAGCAGGTGAGGGGACATGAATGCTGGGAACAGATCGGGGACGCACGTGATTAGCTAAATGGCACAGAACAACACCATCGGTGAGAGCTGCTCCAAGATCACTGGGCAATGACACCTTCAACCGTGATTCTATGTTCTGTAGAAAAGTGAAGAGGGAGACACAAAAAGTAAGAGTAGGTTTTCTCCAACTGTTTCATTCTGCAGAACATTTTATAAGAGGCAGGAGCGCCTGTATTACAATGTTCTGCCCACCCTCATGACACTTCTAAAGAGCTCTCTGTGTAACACCAAGAAAGGCTCTGCGCATTATTGTGGTCCAGAGCTGACCATAATCTGTGAGCAATTGAGTTCAATGATAAACAGTTTTCATTGTACAGCACAGAGGACTCATACAACCATTATTCAAAAATAAGGGAAATCAGGGTCTAGGAACAGTATTCCTAATCCTACATATTCTCAGAGAAGGGTTCTGCCAAGGGAAGTGAAAATAATTGTCTTTGTGGGTTGGAGGACAACATAGTTAACAAAAGTCAAGACAACATTTTTGCCTGTAAAGAAAAACCTCAACTACTTGGCATAAATAGTTTTTAAAAATGAAGTAGTTTGCATTTGTGTAAGGGAATAAATAAAAACTCAGTTCAGGCTTTTAATCTTATTTCAAATGCTGGGTGAATTTCACTGAGTTGTTATACTGTATCTAAATTTTTTTAAGCATTAAAAAAAAACAAAATAATTTAAGCTTACCTGGGAAGCAGAACAAGAGACAGACTACATACAAAGCATTCTAAGACAACAGAAGAAAGACTCTGCAAACAGCACCAAGGTTTGCTTTATTTCAGGTAACTTTCTCCTTTTAGAGAAAGGAGATTGTCCTTACTTAAAAATTTACAAATAGAAGGAACTATCTCTGTCCATCTGGGATATTTATGGCTTTTAAAATCAGCTTCGACAAGTAGGAACTTTTATATTTTGAGATAGTTCAAACAATTAATCAGAGCACCTCAAGGAATCCTTTCATGCTCTCCAGAATCAAGTCTGGGGCAAAGCAGGGCAGTACCTCAATGCCATGTGGCATTTTCAATATTCATGTGTACTGCCATTGTACCTGGGCACAAACCAGGAGTGTGGTGGCCCTGAACAGACAAGAAGCACAAGTATTAGGAATATTTGTGCCTCAGATATTCTGCGCTTAACTAAGGATAAGGCAAGAATCAATAGATGGATCCAGAGCACACAAGGAAACAATGCTGCCACCATGACTGGCAGGACTCTCTGCACTCCATCTGCTTTTCTGTGGGCTTTACAGCAAAGAGGAGTTTTAAAAAAAGAGATTAAAAGGACGACAGTGAGGCAACTTTCGAGTTCCTTACAAGTGTGAAGGCTGATAAGGGAGAAAGAAAGCATACATTCATTTTAAAAAAAAAGCAGAGATCACCGGACACTCAGAAGCAGGACTCAGCATAGTTTATTTTACAGAATTTGAAGCCTTCTCCACCACAAAAGCCAAAGTGAACACCACTGCATCCATCTGAAAGAACCAGACTGTACAATGCCATTTCACTTTGATCAGCTGTGCCCCATATTGCTTCAGTGAAAATGGTCCAAAACGCAAGAACAGATTTAGCAGGGTGTAGGATGTCCACTTACTGGCCCCTGGCAGTGCTTACCTTACGTAGCTGCTCTATTAGCTCCAGCTCCTCCTCTCGCTGTTTGGAGTTTTGTCTTACTCTGGGGTCTGCAGAATCATTAGCAGGAGACAAGGCACGGGTAGCAAATGAAGTAACAGCTAAAAAAGCAGCATGAAGGAAAGAAAATCACTAAGCATGGTTTGGCTGATTGTCCTATACCACTATACATGGTTTGGCTGATTGGCCTTCACTGCTGTCCTACATATGCACACACAAGGTTCCAGAAAGGGCACAGCACATTCCTTTTCACAAATCTGTTTCTTTCACTTGATTGTTAATCAAGGGAATGGTCTACTAATCTAAATGAGGTATTCTATAACACATTTTCCTTTCTGTTTAGATTCTGTTCTTTCTGCTGGCCAATAATCATCCACAAATGGAGGCCAAAGTTTTGCCGGATGAAGTATGTTGGAACGGTTCAGTCTTTCTAAAGAAATTGCAATTTTGTTACATGCGACTGTGCAATGCAAAATTTATCAATCTGCCTTCGACAGTTGTTGAAAGCTTTCGTGGCATTTCCTTGGTATCTTTTCAGGTGTAAGCACAGACCAGGAAGAACAAATTCCCACATTTCCACAAATACGGCAAATGGATATTTGACAGCTCTAGATAAAAAATTGCTTATTCACAAAGTATTTAATGCCATGTGTTTACAAATGGAACTCTAAAAGTAGTTTGATGATAATGACCTGAAGTAACAGAACAGTCCAAAACCTAGGTAATTCAGATGTTAATATAACATAGCAAAACTAGCTAATTTCTGAACTATATAACCTACCTTTGTTTGCTTCATCCCTGACAGCTGCTCGGAAAAGGAAACTCTCAGGTCGCTGGGAAGGGTTTCTATAGGAAGGTGGGGCTGCATGACCAGGATGTGGAGGGGAAAGGTGGACTAAACAAATGTGGAAAGGCACAGGAAAGGAAAGGAGGAAGGAGGAAATGGTTAGCGTTTAAATAGGAAATGGCTTCAGCAATGTGGTAATTAAAAAGAACAAAACAAAAATCTTAATATAATAATGACAAAATAAATTACAGCCATGCATGATAAAAGCGCAGAGCAGGAAAAGGCACTTCCAAGGACACTTGCATGCAAAGCACATTCCACACACCAATTCCAACAACTGTTCTGACTGCTGCTGAACGCATCTGTGTGCCAAAGCCCGTATGAAGGCCTAAAACAGCCAAAACCTATGCTCTGCCTGAGGACAGGCTTCACCCCGTTGCCTCTTCCCTCATGTGTTTCTCAGGAGACCCAAATAACTGGGTAAATTCTCAGGCACAGCAGTGCCACATACAGAGATGGGAACATATGCTACCTTCTCTTCATAGTACAAATAAGCAAGCAGGTATTTTGATCTTCTATTTCAGAAATTTTTCTTCTTTTCCCTGTTACCTGTCTGAGTGTTAGGTGAGCCGGGGGAGATGGTAGATCTGTCATCACTCTGTGGACAGAAAAGCAGAAGAGTATAAATGGTCCTAATCTGGAAAAGCTGCGACTACATTTTAATTTGCTGTATTTTAAAACAATCTCCATCCATCTAAATGCGTTTCAGAAAAAAACCCAGAAATGTGAAAAAACACAGTATGTTGTTCCCAAGTCTCATCTCTGCAGAAAGTGACAAAGTTTTTTCTTTTGCAGAAATGACACAATTGCTTTTTTCTGAGGAAAAGGAGCGATGAAACAGCACTGACTGTGCAATGATAGATCTTTGCTTACTCTTCCTTCCAACCAAAACTTCCAAAGTATTCTTTGCAAGGGGGACACAGAAAAGCAGGTAATTAAATAACATGCAGAACTTGTATTGCAGCAGCACCAATAAGGATACACCTCTTCGACATCTTTGCTAATGCAAAACTACTATTTACTGAACATCACTCTCCCTAGTGAAACACAGTGTGGTTTTATTACAGTGCTTACACAGGCTAATGATTTCTTGCGATGAATGCATTCAGTATAGCAGTATCCACAGAAAAGAAAGAAATACAGGATATCTGTATTCAGTTGTGAAAGTAAGCTGGTAAAGAATACAACACAAGTACTTTTGATGAATTAAACCTGGTCAAGAGAAAATCAAAAAGTAACATCAAAGAAAACCAAGAACCCCTCGCAGCAGAGACTGGTTACCATGTTTTGATAGCTTAGGCCTCCTGGAGCACAGCCTAAAGCTAAGATGAGGTAATATCAACTACAGTTTAATCAGGTAAATCGGATTCATACCCTACCTGAACTTTTGATTAGAAGCTGACAGACTAACACCTGTTAAAACAGATGTGTGGATCCAAGAGTTTTTTTGTTGGCTTTACTGGTGAATGATAATAGCAAGAGATACCTTGACAGGACTGAAGGTAGAGGCATTAGGCAGGGTAGTAGCACAGCTTTCTTGACTCAACCCTGAGAGTGACTGAATGTAGAGAGAAAGAGAAAGCAGTAGCAGTGTTAGCAAATGGCTGACAGGTCACGCACACAGGTGGAATGCAGGAGACAAATTAAAAAGGAAGAGGTGATCATGATCACAGCCTCAGAAACACTCAACAGGCAACAGATATGATACTTGCTGAACTACAGTTAAAGCCTCCCTACCCTCCTGAACTTTCTGGCCAATAAGCTTGGGAGGCACGATGTTTCTTTAAACACAACGGTGACATCAAAAGCAGAACTAAGAACAAGAAGTGAGGTAAAACCTTCTTTAGTAACACCTAATGTAACACCTATGCCATCAGATAAAAGGAAATTTTTCCCTACAACAGTTCATTCTGAGCCACTATTCAAAATAAATAGCCTTCGTTTTTATGTTTCAAGTACGTTATGTACTTTCAGAAAGTTATTTTCCTATCAAATTTGTAAAATCAGAGAGACCCACATCTAATGGGTTCAAGAATACACACTTTGTGTCTGTCACAAACACCTAATGCTGATTGTGCATTACAGTCAGCATTATGAATTACACACAAAGTAAATAACATTCCGTGGGTGGAATCTAGCTCTTGGGGAAGATGTCAGTGTGAAGATTTAGTGTTGTCGCAGATAAAAGTGCAGCCAAATTTGAATTATAACCCGTATCAAACCCAACCAAACAAACAACAATTTCATGTTTCCCGAATGGGAGCTCCAGCATGCCAATCTGTCACTGACAGGTGGATCTGGAAGGCCAAATTCTGTATCTTACTGAAGCACAACCAAAATGTTTAACATTTGAGGACTGAATGGCTCAAGAATGAAACTATATTTTCTGAAACAGCATTCAAATAGCAAAGTGGCAGTTTAGCACAGGAAAAGAACACCAAATGACACCTAGAAACTCTACAGATGTGAGCGACACACCTGGGAGTGTTAGTATTTTAAACGATTCACAACTGTTCTGCCACAGAACAGTACAGCCAGGAAGGAGCAGAAGGAGAAGTTATACTCAGGGCAAGCCTGAACACAAACACCTTTAGGACCTGTGCAGACTTAACAGCTGATCCTCAAACCAGCCTCTTTCTCCACAGCAATGAAGAGCAAAAATTGTGGTTTGTTTTTTTCAAAGAGTTTCAAAATATCACTTGACTTAGGCAAAACATCAGCTAGTATACGAGAACAGTAAAATAAAACAGAAGTAGGTGGTCTGTAACATTAACTAACATAAACATGTTTATTCCTGTATGAAAAGAGCAAGAGAACCTTGACACAGACTAACAAGAAGTCATCACGATCCACGTACCCAGCACTGGGCGAAGGGAGGGGGAACACGGCACACCACAGGGTAGGACAATCACAACAGCAACACACTGCATGCTCTTCACCTGTTTGCGAGTCCCTGGCCGCCTTTTAATGGTATTGGTGTTATTGTCAATCTCAAACACAAAGAGAGGCTCAAAGCCATTCTGTCAGGGACAGTAAGGAAAGAAAGAGAGGGAAGAAAGGAAGAAATGAGGCAAAGAACAACTGTAAGAGAAGGTAGCCGCAACACAAAAGGAACCAGGATGCTGCAATTCAGACTTACAACACACTGCTGCACAAGACGCACTTGGCCTCTAGGTCTAGCACTGAAGTCAGAGAAATCTCCTGCGCCAGAAACAACTGTAGATATGGGGACTGCCAAAGCAGAGCCCAACCAGAACTCCGCACCAACCAAATAAGGATATTTTAAGGGAATTTGATTATTAAACATTTGAACACAAATGGATGCCAAGGGTCTGAGAGAAAACTCCAGGGTACAAGTTAGCATAATTCAAGTCCTGCTTACTTTACTCATACCATTATTACTTGCAACACACTGGTGCCTAAAAAGCCTTAACTTAAAACGTTTCAGAGATCCCATGTGCTAACAGTAACATGATGGCCTCAGGCCACAGCAAGACCACAGCAAGAAAACAGGCAATGAGGGGAGCACAAGGCAGCAATGACAAAGGTTATGAGAGGAAGAGGTCACACCAGCTGTCTGATGCTTACCAAGTATTTCACAGGCTTCATAACAAAGAAATTGAGCAGGTTTGAGAGGTTGTTTTGGTTTTTTTCCTTCCATAGTACTCACCTTAAAAGGGACAGTTTGGGAGAAAAGAAGATGATATTTGGGGAAAAATGAGATTCATAACGAATCAAGGCTTGATACTATCTCAACAAGCAATCTCAATTGTAACGAATGGGACTACCCTTGTGAGAACAGCAAGCAGGATATGACTAATATAAAACTTTGAGGTATACAGCATGTTTTCTCAGAGAGGCCAGTGATTACATTTCTTCAGCAACATTTTAGTTAGTCTGGCTATTACAAGTCAACACAAAGAAATACAACAGTGTGCAATGAAATGCTACAGCCAAACTCCACTTCACTTCTGATCACAGACAGGTAGAAGAAACATACAACTAAACTGAACTATTAACATTCATAGAAAGAATGTACAGTCATTTTGTGAGTTCGAACAGACTGTCCTGAAATTGCTTACAAACAGAAGGAAACGGTCAGAGTAAGCTGTGCAATGTGATTTTATTTTAATTTTAATTAGTGATAAAAGACAACATGACCAAAAGAAATATGATGTAAGATTTAAAAAAGGAGATAGGCAACTTAAATTTTGTTTTTCAGAAAATTTTTGTTAAAGCAGTATCAATACCAGAAGAGGGAAGTAGTAAAAAAAGAGAAAGCTCACTTGCTTTCTAACTACATATTGGAGTTATTACTTTTTTAATCTTTTCCTTACTTCTGAGCTGAAAACACTGTTTGGATCAAAAGAAACGCAACTGCTCAGTTTAGAGAGCTCTGATGTAACGAGGGAAATGCTGAACAGAAGATCTTTCACTATACCTCTATGTAATATTCTGCTCTTTCGCCACAAAGCATTATTCCCAAACCATAAAGTGAGAACAGTCAGTGGAAAATCTAACAGAACTGGGTTTTTTTTTTAGTTTTGTTTTTT
>VYZM01001740.1:268487-280116 GCA_013398915.1 Dromas ardeola
TTTTTTTTTTTTTTTTTTTTAAAACTAGCCTATCTGCAAGTTTCAACATCCAAAAGTTTTGTAAGGTAAAGTTTACATTACTGCATGCAGTGTTTATGCAGAGAGAAAAAAAGACAGAGACGAAACTATGTAAATGGAAAATGCATACTGAAAACTGCCGTTAGTGAATAGAATTTTGATATGAAATGCCTCTATACTTTGGTGGAGGAAAAAACCATCTGCAGAAATTAGACCTAGTTAAATTTCAAATCCGTAAGGACAGAGAAAACGTCAAATTAAATGCAATAGAACATAAAAAGGTAAAGGCAATTTCAACTCTTATGACAGCCTTTTTTTTTTTTTTTTTAAAAAAAAAAGCAAACCAATGAACATTTCCTTGCTGTTGAACAAGTTTTTACCGTATAAAATACATTTGTGGAAACAAAAATGCTACAAATTCATGAGCTAGCATGGGCTTAATGTTCCAGTTACAGTAATTGCCAGAAACAGCTGCCCTGGCATATGTCATCATTAGACACAGTGTGTATTTCCACTACAAAATAGAGCTGCAGATCATCCTTCAGCAGTTCAGAAAACCCAGTGTTTCATATACTATTACAGTTTGGTGATGCTGAAAAGAGCAAAGAATCAAAAGAAAAATGAACACAGAAATTATTGCTTTCAAATATAGTTCAATCTTTCCCTACCAGCCTGTCCACTTTTTTGTGAAGTGCAAGGATGTAACTTGGTTAACGACACAAAGGAAACAAAAGTCATGGGATCAGACAATCAAACAGAAATAGGGTCCTTAAAAGTATCTTTAGAATACATTCCAAAGATGAATTCACTGACAACAGAATATCAACAGTTAACCCAAACCACTGCTATTCTCCTGTTCTTATTATTTAAATATGAAAGCACATTTTAATATGCTAATTGATTGTGATTTCTCTAAACAAGCACATGCATGATCACTAAACCTCTCTCTCTCTCATTATAAGCTTTCTTTCTCTCCCACAGAGTGCTAGTTATGTGAAAGCAGGAAATCCAAAAAGTCTGAATAAAAAGACAGTAAATATCTTGATGAACATGTTCTGGAGAGAGATATTCTAACCAAGAGCACTGCCTGAAGAAAATTTAGGCAGATAATGGAAGCACATGAATTACGAAAATAAATCCCAGGCAGGCATGCAGTCATGCAACAACAAGCAAATCAGTTGTATTTTTCTTTTATAGACATGGATTATGGTGTTAATTATATTCTTTAATTATGCTACATTGCTAAGATGCCATAAAAGAAAGAAATAGCATAAAACATGAATTAAGTATGTAAATAGATTATTTTTAAGACATCTTCATTGATAAACAATAAAAAAGTATGAGGAACATTTCATGATTTGTAGCATTCATGTGTAGAGCAGTTTTTCCCTGTGCTGTGAGATGGTTCCCAAGATACTAAGTGTTTCTAACCACTATGTGCAGGATGCAGACAACTTAAGTAGAAAGCTGTACTCGAAGAATTAAAATTGCTTACTTGACACTGAAAAGCATATCAATTAGGAAGCAAGCTAAACCTTGAAGAAATCAAACCGGAACAACTACAGGTGAATTTTTAATTTTAGAATCTGTTCTTCACTAGCAGTAATTTTCTTCTGCTCTCAGAAAAAATAAGCATTAATTATTTTGTGGACAAACTTCACTATATTATCAACAAACGGCTGACAGTACAAGCATCAAGATATTCATAATATTAAGGTTCACAGCTAAACTACTTTTCAAAGATGGTGGTCATGTTTTATGCTATTTAGATTAGCTCTAAAATAGTTGGTCTAATCTGAGACAATCATAACACGTTGTTATTTCTAGACTCTAGAATCTGCCACATAAAAAGGCCATTGCGTGCAGGATCTTACCACTAACAAGGCACTATCATCAGTATGCTGAGACCTTCTGGATGGAAAGGGACACTGGGAGGTGGGAGAGATGGAGTAATGTCAGAAACACACAGAATGTCAGAAACACACGGTATGTGAACAGACAGACATTTTGGAACACATACTGCTTGTTTATAGCATTGTGAGGCTTTTTTAAAAATCCATCCAGTATATGTAACTCTGTAGGAATACACAGCCACGTGACTCGTGAATTACAGTGTATTCGTATTACTTAAGGAATCAATTATTCTGTTTTCTGTGTTGTCTCAAGCAAATGCAGACAATTAGGTATTCACAGTTCTTACTGTGGTAAACAAAGGACCCTTTAAAAGAATAAATTAAGAACAGAAGAACATTAAGAAGGAAAAGGAGCAAAACCTATTTCAATTACTCCATGTTTCAGTAATTTTCTAACAAAAAACGAGTTGGAAAATGCTGTTAAAGAACTATTTATATTCATTATATTATTAAAAGTTTTGATCTGATTAACACTGCCAAGTGAATTATCTTCCCCTTGAGGAAAGTGGGGATGGCAAGCAGTGGAAGAGCTATTACTATGCAGAAATCTGATGCAGAGAGTGAACAGATATCATTGTCTCAGCTCTGTATATTCTCTGAGCCTTCTATGATTTGTGTTCCCTACTGACTTACTGTTTTCGATTATAAAACTACACTAGAATAAAACTTTTAAAAAATTTATTTATTTCTTTTTCTGATAGCCCTCAAAATCCTAATGCTTAATGTTTCTGGGGTAAATGGTGATCTAATGATAGGAAACTGGGATCAAACAGAT
Organism: Dromas ardeola; assembly: GCA_013398915.1. Taxonomy (NCBI): domain Eukaryota; kingdom Metazoa; phylum Chordata; class Aves; order Charadriiformes; family Dromadidae; genus Dromas; species Dromas ardeola. The sequence goes on from VYZM01001740.1 coordinate 271,194, forward strand.
CAATGAAGGATGACTGCAACACAATAACTTGTGTCTGAACACTCCTGTTAGAAAGTAAACTGTACTGCTAACAAGGAGCATCTTAAAATGGGATATGAAATGTATTTTCTGTATAGAACATAAAAAACATAGAAGAAATAATAAAACAGCACACTCAGACAGGCAATCTACATGAACAGAAGGAAATATTAGACTGGTCCCATGAGCAAAAAAAAAAACCAAACCCAACCCAAGGCTTAATAATAAGTGTGAAAAAACTATGCTATAACCCAGTCCTGAAGAGTTCTCCACAATTGGGAAAATATCTCTGGTGGGGAGAGCTAAGAATTCAGGTGCTGACATCCCTAGTAATACTCTTATTGGACTCTTACCTCACTATCCAGAGGACTTTGCTTCTGGGGACTTAAGGATGCTTTTTGCTATAAAGAAAAAGGAAAAACGAAAGACCAATTTAAAGGAATGTGACAGAGAAACAAAAGCTCAGAACAAAACAGCATAATTTATAAGTGTTTTAAAACACAAGAACTCTTAGTTGTTAAATAAAACACGCATTGGGGAAATTTCAAGTTTCCACTGAGCTGAAACTTCACTGATATTATTACTAAAAAAACCAGCCTTTATACCATACAAAAACAAAAACCCCAAATTGTTTTTGCATATTAAAGATGCATAATAAACTCAAAATATAACCCAAGGGAGGAATTTAATTGCTGAGAATAAAGTGCTCATGAATAACAAAGGCAACAGAAGAAAGAAAAAAAAACAAACTAAAATCCAAAATCCCCAAAGGCTCATCAATGAACAAAATGCATCCTAAATATCTAAAGTCTTTAACTGAAAGACTGAGATGATTCTTTAATAAAAGCAGCTTTTCTAGAAAACACTGCCAGGGGCCTGAGATTAGTTGGTGCTAACGAAAAGCCTAGTTTCAGGCAGCTAAGACCCTTTTTCTAAACTAATTTCATACATTACATAAATGCAATATAACATTCTTTTCCTCTCTGCAGACCACCCTAAGCCCATAGTATTAACTGTAACATTTATTAAATTTGTGATGGCGAGATTTGGGTAGGTCACCAGAGAAGCAAATAGTAAAATAAATTTAAGACAACTAGCATATAAACAGGTTTGCATGTTAGGCAGCAGACTACTTCCTATTAACTGCAGTGAACAAGAAAGTGAAGACACAGTACAGACGGAGTATCTGATGTACTAGAAATTTCCACCCATGCTTTACCTGAAGGTAACTTATTTATGCATCATAAAATACCAAAATAGATCAGTCAACATTATCTTCTTGTGTATATGACTGCTTTCTTCTCTGCTAAATTTGTCTTCAAAATTAAATTGCCTCTATGCCTTCTCAAATAAAAAACCCTTCTTTCTTATACCAAGCCTGTCACATCCACGCAAATTAAAAATAGAGAGAATGAAGCAGACTACGTAAAGCCAGAATTCTTTACAACAACCACATTTTGGGTAAATCTCTTCTGTCTTCCTCCTCAGTTCTAGTTTTCTCTACGTTAAGCTGCAGCACCAACACTGAATGGAATTAAATACTATTTCTCCATTTTCTTTACAAAGTGCCGTGTGTGCCCAAGAGTGAAACGTACAAGTATTAATGATCTTGGCAATTAATCTTCATTATGGGATTCAGAAAAGATAACGTGTCAAGTAGGTACTAAAAGGAGGTACCTTAACAAAGTCAAGGACAGCTTCTCTCTGGATCTGTTTTGTTCTCATCCTCTCCTCCTCGTACTGAAGCGCTGCTAGCTGGGCCTCCCGTCGGGTACGCTCTATGTGCCTGCGGTGCAGCTCGGGATCTGTATTAGTCACCTGGAACAAAACAGTGCAGCAGGCTGTAAGGACAGAGCTACACAGGGTAAAACAGATGGGTTATAGAGAAACAGTCTATGCCTCACGGCTAACTTAAGTTTGGTTTTGCATCACCTTGAATACTGTGTTCAGTTTTGGGCCTCGCACTACATGAAAGACATTGAGGTGCTGGAGCATGTCCAAATAGGAGCAAAGAAGCTGGTGACGGGACTAGAGAGCAAGTCCTGTGAGAAGTGGCTGAGGGAACTGGCGTTGTGTAGCCTGGAGACCTTATCATGCTCTACAACTACCTGAAAGGAGGTTGTAGTGAGGTGGGGGTCGGTCTCTTTTTCCAAGTAACAAGCAACAGGACAATAGGAAATGGTCTCAAGTTGCGCCAGGGGACGTTTAGGATGGATATTAGGAAAAGTTTCTTCACTGAAAGGGTTATCAAGCATTGGAACAGGCTGCTCAGGGAACTGGTTGAGTTACCATCCCTGTAAGTATTTAAAAGACATGTAGATGTGGTGCTGAGGGACATGGTTTGGTGGTGGACTTGGCAGCGTTAGGTTTACAGTTGGACTCAATGATCGTAAAGGTCTTTTCCAACTTACACGATTCTATGAAAAGAGTAAAATAGTAGAGTTACCTGACTGTGGTGACTTGATAGAGAGAGAAAGTAAGGTGAATCAGCCGGTGGTCTGATCAATGGAAGAACAGAAAGTAAGTATACTTTTTATTTTAAATACGAACAATTTTTCATACACAAGTTGTCAGCAATACATAAGTATTTCATCAAATCTAAAAGCGTAACTGTTTACTAAGCTAAGCTGTTAAACCAGCTGCTGCAATAATGATTTAACTCATTGTGCATGGCAGGTTTTGTACAGTCATTTCTATCTCTCATCCTGAATTGCAATAAAATTCCTCTGCAGCTCAAGATGTATCAGTGGGATTGTAAGTTTGGCCCATCACATTGAGATAAGCAGTACTTTATACCCATTCTCTAAAAGCTGGTTAAGTAGCCAACCCATGAACTTTTCAGATGATCCTCATTTAGAGGATCTGGTTACTATTGTTACTAATGGGGGAAAAATTAAATAAAATTTGTCAGTAGAATCAATATGTTTCTTTTCCCTACCTCTCTGTCCTGTCCACATAACTCCTTAGTACTTGGTGATGCTCTCTGTCCTGCATCAAATTTAGAGTTTCAGGTCTTCGTAATTCATCAGTATCCCTGTGGGTAAACACCAGGTGGAAGGGGGATTGGCCACTGATGCATATAAACTACTGTCAGATGAATTATTCTCTACATTACAACTACTTTTGTAAGAGTAATTGCCTAGACAATTAGCTTCAGATAACAACAAAGGTGAAACTTAGGAGGACTAAAGAAATCATGTTGTGATACCAAGTCAGTCACAAATACTGCAGTTCACAATCAAATAAATACAACTTGCTCAATTAACAATGATTTCAAAATACACAAAGATGGAATCTCTCTTAAGACTATGTTCTGACCATTGTGGCCCTTATTCTGCTTGGGAAAGAACAGAATTAGTTTTAAACACCAGCATTCTCTGATATTTTCAGAACAAATTGCTCACTTCACCAATCAAGTGATGACTTTCTAACTGTTACTGATACAAGCTATGAACGTCACAAGGTAAACAATAACTGATCTGTCTCTTATCCATCATATCAATAATAAAAGAGAAATTTTGCAGTCAGTTCTTTGCCAGAAGGCAGCTGCTAGCACTGAAACAATTCCCAAGGTCCAGAGTCTACAGCACATTCCCTGACATGTTGCTTCCTCCAAAGAAAATAGATGGAAATAGAGTAGCTTACTCTTGACAGCCTGGACTCTGCAACCTTCGCTCCTGGGGCAACTATGGAATGGAGAGACACTTACCAATGCATTTCCAAGAAATGTCAGTCATGCTGCCTGTGTGTAGACTTATTACCTATTCTGCACAGAGAAGCTTAAGAGATGAGGCAGACCCATACGCTACACGTCTCCTTTGTTACTTAAATTAGCACTGATGCACATGCCAAATCCATTACTGAGCTGTTTTGAACGGACATGACTGGGTTCAACTGAGTGCCAAGAAGCATATTCAGCCCAGAGTACACACAGCTTTGCTGCATCAGAAAAGCACCACAGTCTGGCCAGAGGCACAAACCGTATTTACGGAATTGAATCAACTAACGTAAGGACTCTTGAGATGAAGTCTGCACTACATCCAACTCTTTAAGAGTTTTAACGGCTCCAGCATGCTGAAGAAAAAAAAAAGAAAAAAAAAAAAAAAAAGGCCGCCCGCCAAGGGATTTCGACAGAATNAATTAAAAAAAAAAAAAAAAAAAAAAGAGGCTGCCTGCCAAGGCATTTGCACAGAATTATTGTGGAAGCAGTTTACAGCTTGTGGTTGCCACAAATGAAATATTTGATTAATACAAGCTTAAAAAATAAAAAAATTACTCATTGTCATCTGTCTGTTTTTACACAAATTTTGAAGGCAACGACCATATGACCTAGTTTTAGTGCCTCTTTAAGAATTTCACTCTGATTCAGCATAATATGAATAAGCTACAATTCATTTAGATCTTTGATTAACTTCTTCCGCATGAAGATCTACTGCCATCTTAAGTTAAATTTTGAAAACACTGGATACCCTAGTGAACTACCTTTTCCTTTATCATCAAAATCTGTCTATGCACAGAGCAGCTCTCTCCTGGTTAACTAGCCGTCTCTTATTTCCTTGAGATATGTCATGGTATCCAGTGTTTGTAAAGTCTAATTATTTCCATGTTGACCACAAATGTTCAACTAGAAAAATAAACAAACAAACAAAAAAGATCAGTCTTTCAAACCAAGCGCACTCACTTTATTTGGGGAGACACTACTGGATAACAAATGCTGATACATGCTGAAGGAGTTACTAGCCTTCATATCAGCACAGCTACCGTACCTGCATATTTAACTGCATATTTCTAAATGCCTATTAAAATGCTGCCATAACTCTGGAAAAAGTTTACACACTATTCTTGATTTCATTTTCTCTTTCAATACCATTTTAGAATGCCATTATAAATTAATTTTCTACTGACAGTATAAGTAATGACATACTTATGGCTAGCAGTTGTCTCTTTTTTTTTTTAACATTCCTAGTACAATCGTGCTGGTTTTCTGCTGAGTCCTTGCACATTCACTTTTCACTCCACAGAATACTGAAATGCTTCAAAGGCATATTAAAGGGTCTATCAATGTTGATCTTAGTTCCATTAGCAACAAGCTATGCATTTGCTTATCTTCTGTTCTTTTAATTGAACACCCAACCTCAAACCTAACCACCTGATTTATAACCTGTCTAACTCTGACCCATATTTTACAGATAAGCATTCTCTCCAATAAGCGAAGTAATCACTAAAGAGTATGGACGTAATTCAAAAAGTCTACTTCATTAAACTAAGCGATCTGTTCTCAGCATTGACTCCCATTCTAACCCTTCTTCTCCTGATGTAAGCTCATGATTATGGCACAGAAAAGCACATTTTATATTAAACTAAACCCCTACAGAACTATAAGTACCAAGAGTCCACCAAGAATGTGACCTCATAGCACATCAGATACTCCATAGTAACTCTCTTTATGCTTCCCTTAAACCTGCAGTACACTTATCCCTTCTGTCCTTTAAGTAATCTATCTTAAGTCAACTATTTAATCAAAGCACAAATTAAATCACGAAAAGCAGATACTAAATCAGTTTAGAAATATACACTTTAATTTGGCAGATTTCTTTAACCAACAACTTAAAACTGAGCATTGGCCTAGAACAGACAAGCCTTTTGGTCGCTGTCATTAGAATACAAACTCCTAATCTGGAGCAATAACTTAAAAATAAAATGCCATGCACATCTCTGGTGAAGCAACAGAAAACAATGTCATTTTCTAAACGCATTCAGTAAATATGCGCTCTGCATTCATCATGAAACTTTAGAGAAAATTACTGTTACCACATATTCTTACCTGTTTTGATGTAAATATCGTCTTGTATCGTCTGTTCTCTGAAATTCTCTGGAGACAGGCTTTAGCGGTGAGCCCTAAGCAAAATAACACAGAAGACTACTAGCAACTTGTTTGGAATACTGCACATTAATGTCAAAGAATCTCTTTGTAGAGCAACATTTGTAACTATTGGTATTCAGAATACCCGACAAAGAACCACATAACACAGTTCAGGGATGTTCATTTCCAACTAGGCAAGCTCACTTATTTTTTCCTGCAATTTAAAGAAATTTTAGTTTCAAGATTAAATATGCCTACTGATAAATTTAAGAGTTTAAAAACCTCCACTATTAAGAATCATGCAGAGAAGTAAATGTAGGTAAGAAATATTTAACGTCACTTAGAAGAAATATTGAGTTGAGGTCCGAGGAATGTATATACAAGTGTACAGCAATACAGTCTGGACTCTCAGAAATACAGGATACAATCGCTGATGCTCTCTTATGATGCCCTAAAGACAGGTCACAGAGGGAATAGGAAAGCAAAACATGGGATGAATGAGAACATCTTAGGCTTAATTTGAGTTATGAAATAATTTATCCCATTGGAAACAGAGACATATTGCCCTTGGCATTATTTTAGGACTTCTACTGATACCCATTAATGTAGGGGTAAATGCAAACTTTTCTAGATTAACTTGCCAATTTTCACTTATGCCTGGATGTATGTTGCTATATTGTATACAGTTAGCATTCCTTAAGTAGTAGAGTATTTTGGATTGTCTTTTTAGAGAAACTAATACTACAGTTATAAGCAGTTCAATTTTTATGAACAGATAGATCCCTATGAATAGCTTTTTTGATGTTGATCAATGTTTTTCACTATCTACAACAAAGAGCCCTTGGGCTGTATTGCCAATAAGTGCCTTTTTTCAGTTTTGCATTTGTGTCTATGCTTCAAGTGGCATCAGCTTTTGTGATTTGATATTGAATTTATAAGATTTGCAAAATGAATGCACCTCTCAGATATCCATATCACTGATTTTAAACACAGTAAACAATAATATAAAGTGGGCGAAATAAGGACCAGGCTCCTCTATTTGAATATTAAAGATCCATGTTTGGTTTTCTGTGTTTGTGTTTTTTTCCTCAAAGAACAAATACCTTTCTGCTTCAAAACGCAAGAAAACTTGGAAAGGACACATTTGAATCACAGCACAAGAGGTACCATTTAAGCATGTCAACCACATGATTTTCTCAGACAGGTTATTCATGTAGTATGTACAATGAGCCACTGAACTGTGTAGCTGAGTACATAGGTATTAATTAAGACTGACAGAACACAGAAGGAAACATTATATGGCTGAAAATCTGTTTCTATCAGTTCGATTTCTGAGGACACTTTCCAAAAGTGTACCATCCAAATGCCTTAACAGGGAACAGTTTTCTCCATGTGTTCACAGCAGTAGCTGCTACATCTGGAGAAAAGGCGTCTTCCGGTTTTGGCATTCGTACAATTTCAAAGCAAGTCTAGCGAATTTTATTAAAGTGCACACTAATCCTTGTGCAGCTACAAAGCAATAAAACGACATGAGCTAAAGAAAAGTGACAGTAACTTTACTGCAATCATTGCCCTTGTCTGCACCAGGACGTCATTTGGATACAGTAAGCAGTCAATTAAGGCAGTATTATTAGCATAGTATATTGCGAATGCTGTCAAAAAATATGTGAAAACAAACTTTATCTATATGTTGCGAAGAAATGGGCACACAAATCCTGACTCTCAGGAATTACATTGCGGTTACTGTTACTGAGAGTTCTGAAATGCAGCATTCCAGTGAAAGTATTACATACCGGCTCAAACAGAAAGACACTCGAGAACAAAAATGAAAAAGATACTGTTTAGAAAAAAGAACAGAGAGGCTAGCTTGCCTTCTTTTTTGGGTTTGGTTTTTTTTTTTTTTTTCTGCCCCTGTTTTCTGTGAGAGGAGAAAACAGGGCAATGTCCAGAGCTATTCACGTCTGTTTCTAGACATTTGTAAAAAGCTGTCTGGAGAACCTTCTAACCTGTCTAGCAATAATTTTACTTATTGTTCATTTAATTGTGTACTTTTACTGACAGAACAGCTTGACGTCAAGTTTGTCTGAAACTAAAGATGATGTTTTTTGTTCAGAAAGTTGACTATATACATATCCAAGTCTGCACCTGTGGGTTCAAGCCTTGCTCAACAGCAAGAGAGAAAGAAATTTTTGCTGCAAATAGTAGATTTTCTGAAAAGTCTGAATATGTAAGTTAGTCTAAACTCAAAATGGATGCTCAAGACAGCGAGTTTCCTGGCTTATAACTTATAATCAACATGAACAGCCAAATCAATGGAGTTCCAAAATTCTTGTACTAAATCTTTACACTAATAACAATCAACATTTTTCCATTGAGAAAGCTGGAATATATTCAGTACAACCAAGTAAAGGTTAACGATTTTCCAGATATCAACAATCACCAGTTGGAAGCATCAACTCAAGCGTATTCTGAAGAGAGCACTCCTTTGGAAAAGCCATTTACTTCACATACGCCTAAAGCACAAGCTTGCAAGAACCCACATGACAGGAAAACAGTGTGGCTGCCTTAAACTTATTCCACATATCCCAAAGGGCACTTGGGAGCAGCTTAACACTCCAGCTCTGATCCTCCACAAAGCACAACACTGTGCTCTTCCCCCAGATCAGGCTTAATTTTTTTTTCTTTGTGTTTAAAAAAAAAAAAAAAACAAACACAAAGAAAACCTCTGAGGACAAGAAGCACTAATATCATCATAAAGGCTTTCCTGGGGCATATGAATTTATCTAATTTAAGTAAAAGCACCACCTCATTAGAGATTCGCCGCTGGTCAATATATGCCATGAATTGTGAGCTGAGGCTGTCTGAGTCCATGCACTTGGGTTGCCTCACCTCTTCCTCCTCCTCTTCCGTGGCACAGCTATCAATGTAGTCGATCTGATCGAGATCATGTTCCACTTGACATACATACACAAAGAAAACACCCATAATTAGATAACCAACAGGAGAGGAAAAAAACCAACACAAAAGCAACGTCAGAAAATA
>VYZM01001741.1:32844-46362 GCA_013398915.1 Dromas ardeola
TGTCCCGTCCCCCCGACCCCCCCCTGCTCTCCCACGAAGCGCTTTTGGGGTGTGCTCCGTCCCCCAGTCCCTCAATAATCCACGCTCATGCATCCCTCTCCACGCACCCTCCTCTGCTATCCGTTGGTCCGTCTCTCTCCATCCCCTCAAACACCCATGTCCATCTGTCCGTCTGTCCCTGCACACCTCGCTCCAGCCCTCCGCCGGTCACCGTCCCCGCCACGGGATTGTTAATATTGCAGCCCTGTGAGAGGCTCTGGGCAAGTTGGCAGCTGTGGCTGGGATGGGGTGACCAGATCTCCTCTGGCTTCATGGGACAAGGGACAACATCCCACGGGTGCCTGGATTGGTGACACCTCCAGGACGCAGACCCCAAGGTCTGTCACAACCATCCGGGTGACAGGCAGAGGTCCCCAGCGGGGAGCAGGCAGGTGACGCTGCGGTGTCCCAAGCTGCCTCTTTGTAAATCCACCCTTAGCAGTAAAAAAAAAAACCCAAACCATATTGACCATTATCTCCTCTGCCCCGGCGCTCCCAGCTTCTCGCAGGACGTCTCTGCCTGGCGTCCTGCCCAGCCCGGACCCCACGGTGATGGAAGCTGGAAATGTCACGGCCTTTCCCCCGGCCTGGCAAGGACCCTGCCCTGGTGTGTCAGAGCCAGAAATGCTCTTTGTGGGGCTCGCTGGAAAAATGAAGTGGGTTTTCTGGTGGTGCTGGAAAGGGAGGGTAGCTGGAAACGGCCCAGACAAGCTGTCACTGGCCCCCGGGATGGCTCCTGCGGCTGGGACGGAGGAGAAAGTCTCTCCCTGACTTTATCCACTGCACAGTGGATTTGGCCTCGTGTCCTGACAATGCCAAGTGTTTCCTTGCCCCTCCGGGCTCTGCAGGTGCTTTTGGGGTTCCCTGTAGTGATGTTTGGTCCAGACTTTGCCACCACCATGGCCCTTTGAGCCCCCCCGCTCCCAACGGCCCCGCAGGCTCTTCCCTTGGGTCACATCTTCCCCTCTGGGCAGCGAAGTGCCTGGGGCTGAGCGCAGCTCGGATGGATTTCCTCCTGAAAAGCAAATTATCGACCTCCTGAGGCTCACGAGGTCGGCTGCTCCCATCCGGGCAGCCGGGAAGGGGTTCAAGGGAAGTCCCTCGTTCGCAGCCTCACCTTTTAATAGGACGAAACCGAAGCCAAAGCTGCCGTTTGTTCTCCGGCACGGAGATGTGGGAACACATGTGCGAGCCACATGGTGAGGGGTTTGCCGGCCAGAAAGCCATACCGGGGCCAGGTGGGGACGGGGCAGGATGCGCCCCGGGGCCGTGGGGCATGGGATGCCCACCCGCAGGTCGGATGGGCAGGGAGGGAGGCCAGAAGCCAAGCATCCCGCTTGCTTTTTAACGCACCAATGAATGGAAATGGGGCAAAGCTGCCTGCGGGCACAGTGGGGGGAGCAGTGTCTCCTGCTATTAATTTGCCTTCACCGCTCCACCACAGCGAGTGGCAAACCCAGGGGCTTTCCTTGGCCCCTTTGATAGACCCCTCCACCCCGCAGGGTGCTGGGCTGTGGCACCCCGCCGCGGGATGCACTTGCCGGGGATGCAGGGCTTGGGGCAAGCGGTCCCCGAGACTTCCTCCCTCCCTGCCATCCCCCCGAGCACCAGAGCGGCACAGCAGCCCTGTGCCACCGTGGTGAAATCCCGGTACCGGTGATGTAAAGCGGAGCCCGGAGGCAAAGACGGCTGCTCAGCTGGGCTGCATCTGCGCGAGGCTGGGCCGGCGGCCAGCGAAGGTAAGTGAAAACTTCTGCTCCCATCCCAGCCCTCCGCGGCTCCTTTGCTGACGGGACTCGCTAGCGCTTTTCATTAAATCCCCCGCACACTCTTTTTTTGTTTTGTTTTGTTTTCCTGTCCCAAAAAGGTTGCGGCCCTTTCCTGGCTCCATGAGATGACAAAGAGCCTCTTAAAAGTCTGCTGTCGCCTCTCGGAATTAAAACCAAAGGCTCCAGGGGTTTATTTTCTGGGGGAGCATCCTTTAGGCTGCCGGTGGAAGACGGCACTCTCTGCTGTACTGCAACCCCTAAGGTCAACCAAAAGCTGCATCCCCTCCACAATCGGCTCCATGGGCCGGCGTGTGGCCGGTCACGCTCCTGGGGTGGCTTGTGGCCATTGCGGGGGCCCAAAACTTGGTCTCAGCGACGCTGCGGGTCCCGCTCTGCCCCGGCGGGACGATGCCGCAGGGGTGGCCTGGCGCTGGGTCTGCCCTGGCGCTGGGTCTGCCCTGCTGAGCACAGGCTGGGGGCAGTTTGGCTGCCAGCTGCCCCCTTGCCATAAGGAAAAGGGTTTTCTTGTTGGCTCCCCTCCTCCCTTCAAGCTTGGGGGGGGACACATATGGGGGGTTCCCCACTGGAGGGGCAGCGTGGGGCTGTCGGCACCTGGGCGGCATCGCTGCCTGGGCGAGAGACAGCCGCGTCCCTCCTCGCCCCTGCAAAGGGAAAGTTTAATTAACTAAAGCCCAATTACAGCTTGGTGAAATATTGCATTAAGCCCCGCTCAAGGACGGAGCAGGCAGCGTCCTTGGAGCAGCCGTCGCTCCCCCGCGTTTCTTCAGGTTCATCCAGGTCTTCCCCCAACCGCCTCCAAAGGCCAGCGGTGTCTGAGCAAACCCCGGCCATGCTTTTCCCCCCTCCCAGCGCCTGCGGGGACCCGCCGGAGCCCCCAGACCAGCACAAGTTAAACACTCGGTGCGAGCTCCAGCCTTCAAACTTTTTATTGATTTTACTAAAAAGCATAGGTAATTACTTTCCCGACAAAGACAGTAACGCAGTAATGGAAAGTTATAAATAACGATGAATAAATAATACACATTGGGAAAATATCATCCCGGCCGTTCACAGCCAGGGCTGAGAGCATCAATAAAGGGCTGCAAGGAAAAGCCTGGGGGGGCAAAAGGGCCCCTGTGACCGTTGGCCGGGACCGGTTTTGGAGCTGGGAATGGGTCCTGGAGCATGGCGGAGCTCGGCTGCATCAGGGGAAGGCCGGGGAGGGACCTTGCACTGCTCACGTTGTGCTGGAAAAAGTCCCTTTCGAGGGGGAAAGGGAGGAAATTTGGGGTGGAAATGGGCCTGTGGGGTTGGTGCTGCTGACTTTGACTTGAGGGGCTTGGCTTTGTCGGGACCCGTTGGAGCTTTCCTCAGCGGAGAGGAATTCGTGGCAATAAGGCACCTTTTAGAAAATTCATGATTTCTTTCAATGGAAAAAGGTAAAGGTGGAGGAGAAGTCGTTTCACGTGAACTCTCTAGGCCAGTTCATTTGCACCTTGGGCCACCTGGCGAGAGCCAAACCCCGTGGAGGGCGCAGGAAGCTCCCGCGGTCCTCGGGCCCCCGGTTCTCCTCCCGGTCAATAGGATTCGGGCACTTAAGAGCTGTGGAGGCTGGAGGCCGAGCTCGGCTCTTGTGCAGAGGGCACAGACGTCCTCCTCTCTCCCACCCCTCCGTCGGCACCTCCGCCGGCTCCGAAACCACCCGTCTCTTCTGCGTGGTGGAGGGATGGGAAGACCAGCTCCGTCTCGAGCCGCAATTTAAAAACTGTCGGGCATCTTCCCCGGCTGAAGCGTAGTAAACTCCGAGTGTCTCTGGGCTCCTACGCCCACGGCAGAGTTTTACCATTCAGGGGAAAACTGCTCTCTTGATTTAGACAGCCTGGGAGGGGCGGCCGATAAAACCTCCCCTTTTTCCCTTCCTCAAGCCGTGTGCCTGCTCATCCTATCTGTGCCGTGCTTCGGATGCAGCCTGCAAAATACAGGGAGTGCTCTGAAAAACCAGTGTCTGTGCTCTCCGGGGCGTTGTTATTCCCAAGGGGATGGGGCTCAGTTAATCCCAAGGGGATGGGGCTCGACCAGACCACGGCATCCAAACCACGCGGTTCAGATGTTGCCCACCCAGCTGGGGGAGGGAGAGCCCACCATTCCAGCGCTGGCTGGGGCAGGATGAATCCTCAGCCCCAGCCCTTTGTACGCGCGCTGGGATGGTGTCGGCGGTGCAGGTGGATCAGGGAAGGATGAACCACCGGTGCTGGGGCCGCGCAGGGCAGTGGGGTGGAACGAAGGGCTGGGGGATGCATGGGGACATGGCAGGTGACACACGGGCTGGGGCCACGGGGCCACCCCGGTGCTGTTTGGCAGAGATTTCCCTTGGGTTTTGGTCCCCAAATACCCTCGAGGGGTGGATGTGGCCTGAAATCACTGCTGGGCACCTACCCGGGGGAAGGCTCAAAGAACCCCAAAAGCACAGCTCCGGGGCAGGAGGGATCCAGCATTCCCCAAGCTCACAAAAAAAAGCTGATTTCCATTACTATCAAAGTATCCCAATCTGGTTTCGATTACACTCCTTGATTTCCATGCCTGTAATTTCTCCTAATGCCTCTCTCCATCCCCCCCTCCCTTTTTCACTTGCTGATCCCCAGCCTGACGGCTCCCAGCCTCCCTCCCTTTCCTTTTTCCTTTCTTTAACTGTCTTCCCAGCGCGATCCATCACCCGGCTGCAGCAGGGGGGATTCGTGGTGGCAGCTGAGATGAATCTCTGGTTCCTTATAAGGACCGACCGAAGGAATCTCCGGCGAGCGGAGACCACGATGTCCAGGAAACTCGATCCCTCCTCGGGATGGAGCCACGGCAAAATTGTGAGACAGTAAAAATAGACCGTGGTTTCCCTCCCTGAGAAAGGAGCAAGATTGTGAACAATTTAAAACAACACTGGCAGGGCCAGGCAGGGGGGAGAAAATTGCTCCTCGTGGCACATATAATAAAGGACATAAATACGTCCGCGGCAGCAACGTTATCGATATTTTTCTGCTTAAGGTATTGATTGATTCCACATGCCAGGGGCAGGGCTGGCTTTCTTCTCACCAGCCCGGCTTTTGGGAACTGATTGATTCAGTTTTGTTGCTGATGGATCAAGAATTCTGCTGTTAGGAGGAAATGAATGTCAAATCCGTCGTGGCATCGATAAGGACGGAGCGAGGCAGGCGGCGCGGGCTGAAGCAGGATTGGAGGGGGGGGATTATTTTTTTTTTTTCTTGACTCATAGCTGGGCTTTTTTGCTGGTTTTATTTTTATTTTGGAAGTGGACATTTATTTTAATTGCTTCAATGCTTAGCCAGCTTAGGATAGGATAGGATAGGATAGGATAGGATAGGATAGGATAGGATAGGATAGGATAGGATAGGGTAGGATAGGGTAGGATAGGGTGGGATATTTCAGTTGGAAAGGACCTACAGCGATCGTCTAGTCCAACTGTAGGATGCTTTTCCAACTGGTTTCCAGGCTGCACATAGCCCAGACAAGTTATGGGGCAGGGATTGCCTTTCTCTTCCCTTCTCCCAGCATCCAGCCCCCACCGAGCGGGGATGATGTTCGTGGTTGTGTTAGAAATATCACCCGCTCACCCTGCCGTGCCTCAGTTTCCCCAGGTGTAAAGCAGGGGAAAGCTGATCCCTGCCTCTCTCACTGGTATCTGGCGGGATGAGCCGTTTATTTGCCGTGTGCTTAGAGATACTGGGGCTCTTTTCTTATTTTATTTTCATCAATTTATTAATTGGTGAAACTGGAAATGTTGCTTCGCGGACCAGGGTGTTTTCTGCTTTGCTGGTCCCAGGGCTGTTTTCTGGGCCCATACGGGTACATTGGCAGGTTGTTGTGAGGGTGGGGACATCCGACCATCCCGGGTGACCAGCGCAGCCCCAGGAGGTTGCTCAGCTTTGCTGGAGCGGGACCACCATCCGCAGGGCATCCGCTCTCCTCCCCAGCCGAACTTTGGAAAACCCAGGGAGCATCCAGGCAGCAAAGCTTCTTCCTGCTCCCGGCTGCCAGGAAACAGCTGAGGCTCCCATCTGAGGAGGAGATTCCCCTCTTTGCTCCCCAAAACCTTTGCTACCAGAGTGACCAACGCATCGGCCGCCGTCCCACCGTGGCCACCTGCACGTTTGCACCGGCCACTTCCTGCGGCTCGGCCCCATCCCGGCCCTTTTCCGACAGCAAGATCCATCGCTGCGACCGCCCCGCTGCCCATCACTCATCCTGCCTCCCCGGGGCACCGGCCCGAAAGGTTGCGGGTCGTTAAATCACCTTCATTTCCCCTTTCCAGGCATTTCTGTCAGCGAGCAAAGCCGGGGGGCGGCTGGTTGGGGGCAGGAAGAAAGGGGCAGGGGCTGGGGGGGTGTCCGACCCCCTTTCCTGGAGCGTGACGAGGTTTCTGCGAGGCTGGTCCAGGGGGGAGCAACTCCGGCAGCTCCTGATGGTTGTAATCTGCCGGGGATGTGCCGAACAGCTGCAACCCTCCAGCCCCGTTTATTTTCCTTCTCCCTGGGGTTCCCCGGAGTCTCCTGGCTGGTTTTGCTCTCGCTGAAGTCGCTGGTGAAATCTTGAAATCCCGCTCCCGCCAGAAGGGATGAAATGCCCTTCCCACACCTCCCTCCATCCCATCCCCACGGAGACCCCGGTGCCCCCAGCACCATCCAGCCCAGCCCAACCCCGCACCCCTTCCCTGCCTGGAACAGGGAAATGATGAATCCCTCCTCCCAGGGCCAAATGAAGCCTTTCCTCCAAGATTTCCTCAAAGCCAGGTAATAAGCAGGGTAATAAACTCGACCAGATTACAGCTTCCTAACGAACTCGGCCCGTTCCTCGCAGTGACCATCCATTCCCGGTGGCTAAAGCCCTTCAGTGCCGGATGGTGCCCTGCTCTCATGGACGCAGGGCAAACCTGAACAGAGAGAGCTCAAATATAATCCCATTTTCTCCTTTTACACACCCAAAATCGCACAGCCCGCAAGAGCGGAAGGACAGAGCCGGGTACCGCGGCGTCAGGGGGCTCCCGTCTCCTCTGCTTTTGATTAAAGTGCAAAACATTTTGTAGCATTTAGAGGGAAACAAAGAGATCCAGAGAGCCGCCTTCATTTTCCCGGGATAATGATGTTAGCTAACAGGGGGGGGTCTCGAGTGACCCCCGACGGCCCCGTTCCTCAGATCGCCATGTGGCTCCTCCAGCCCCGTCTCCCTGGTGGATGGCCCTTTCCTGTCGCCTTTAGCGAGGGCAAAAGGTGCTGCCTCCCCCCCGGGATTTGGGGTGACTTTGGGCTTTCCCTGGGCTGGGGCTGCGCATCCACCCGCCAGGTGAGGAGGAGTCGGTGCAGCTCCGACCGCTGGGTCCCTACAGCCCAAACCTTCGCTTTCATCGAGCGATATGGCTTTTTCGGGAGCTGCCTGGCCACGCTTCTCTCCGTTCTGGTCCATGCTGGCCCCGGCAGACCCCATCCATCCATCCATCCATCCGGAATGATGCTCTCCAGCATCCAGCCCTTTCCTCCTACCCCAACCCAAGGCTCCCCTGGTGCAGGGGGGATTTGGCCCTGGCAGAGCTGCCGAATCGGGCTCCTCGCAGAGATACGGAGAGGGAGCGAAGGGAAGGAGAGGAGGCCAGGATTGCAAATGAAGCCGGAGCTGCGGCTCAGAGATACTGTCCCTATGGCAACTGCTTCCAGGCCCCGGCTGCAGCATCCTCTCCTTTTCATCTCCTCCTCTGCACATCTGTGCACAAAAGCAGGGCAAGAAACCTCCTGGGGAGGTTGGAGAGGGGCTGGAGAGGGGCTGGAGATGGGGTGCCGTCTCAGGGCTGCGAGGAGAAGTGGGAAACTGGGGGGGTTCTGCCCGGAGAGCTGTGGGGGAGCCAGTTTGGGGGGCAGCAGCGCCGTGACCCGCCGCTGCAGCCCCACGTGCTGCTCCAGGAGATGCTGGATGGCCGGGCCCCAAACCCTTCCTTCCACTCAGATGTTCCCAGGAGGCTGGTTTGGGGACAACCTGGGGTTTAAGCCTTTGTGTCACCCAATAGAGACCCCTCCCTTTACTTTTTCCCCAGGTCTCCCGTTTTGGAGGATGCTGGGGGCCTTCCCAGCCTGAGCTGATGACCCCAGCAATGGACAGGCAAGCTTGGAAACGGGAAGCCCTGCAGGGCTTGAGCCCAGCTGGATTGAATTAAGGACTTTTAAGGCGGATGGGAGACAGGAGATGATGCTGGGAGGGCAAGGCCATTGCACCTGGTATAAAAGCAAAACTTTTCTCAGCGTCATCAGGATGTTGTTCTGGAAAACTCACAAGCTCCTTGCTCTCCCCGTTTGAAATGGGTGAAGGCTGGAGCCTCAGGAGCTGTGGTGGGTCCTTCCCGGGGCTCGGCTGGGTGCATTAACCGTCAGCGATGTGGTTGGGAGAAATGCATTTCCATCCATCACCCTGCAGGAGAGTGGCTCCGATCAGCGCCTGGCAGCCAAGTGCTCGCCGAGGTGATGCTCCCGGGGGTGTGCTGGGGAGAGGGGCTTCTCCGCGCCTCCCAGGCTCATTAATATTCCTGCAGGGAATAAATCTTCAAAGAGAATTACTGCTCCGAGCCGAGGGAGGGAGTGGGCTGGGGCTGCGAGATGTGAGCAGTCACATCTGCTGTCCCCGGGGGGCGTCTCCCCCCAGCAGGAGGGTGAAGCGGGAGCTGTTGTCCCCAGGGAAATGCCAAACTGGGGCTGGCTCCGACTTCTTCCACAAGCAAAGGGGGTGCTCGAGGCTTCCTTTATTTCATCCCCGTGGGATCTGGCAGAAAGGAGGACGCTAAAGGCTGAGCCGCAGCGGGCGAGCGCGGTGTGCTGGTGTGACTGGGATGACTGGGACGGCGGCTCTCGTCCCATCAGGCTGAGCCCGGTGTGGGTCTGGAGAGGGCTCTCGGTGCGGTGGCCACCTCCCCGCCCCACCGCGTCCCCAGAGCCTCTTCCCAGCAACTGTGATTGAATCAGAAGGGAGCTAATTTCCCAGTCTGCTGAGATGATGAGGTAAACTAATTGCTGCCTTCATTCCCTATGCAAATCAGCCAGCCGCCGGCCCTCGCAACAAAGCCCAGAGCATCTGCAGGAGCCGGGCTGGGAGCGGAGCTGCCCCGCTCTCCCCTCTCGGGTGGGAGCCGCTGGGCGTCGTGCCCCGACTTCTGCCAGCCCAGCGCCTCCGGACGTACAGCATCCATACGTGAGCGGTGCCGACCGCTCCGTTCCCCCCCCAACACCCTGCCCTGCCCGCGCCCAGCCCAGCTCCTGCCCCTTCAGCTCAATCAATTATAACATTTGTGGTTTTTAATTAACTGTTTCCCCGTGGGTTATGGCAGGTTTGGTGGCTCTTTGCTGGGGACTCGGCCACCCGTGTAGAGCAGAGCCACGGAGGGAAGGGAACGGGACATTGCAAACGTCTTGTGCTCTGGCAATCAGGTGAGAGCTTTATAAAGGTCAGATAAATGAAGATCAATTGGATAAGGGTAATCTGATTGGGACGAGCAGCGCTGTCTCCGCAGGGAAGAGAGCCTTTCAGACCCGCTGGAATTCTCCAAGTAAGTAAACAACGCCGAGGACAAGGAGGAAATTGGTAAAGGCAATTTTATTCTGGCTTCTGGAAGAGTTTTAATGAGGTCCATAATATGACAGCGATACACAAAGGCAGCTGGTGTTTGCCACGGCAAGCGGGAGAGCAGAAAATCTAGCTGGGAGCAGCGGTGCCTGTTCTGGGGGGAGCATCCCCTGGGAGCGCTCGGTGGACGCGGGCTGGGTGAGGCGGGGAGCCCCGGGATGCTCTGAAAGGGGTCCCCAGCTCAGGGTGCAGGTGGACCCCCCCAGGTCTGCACCCAGGTCTGGTCACCGGAGGGTCGCCGTGCTGGGCTGGCAGGGGCTCTGCCGGCACCGTGGGGCGGGGAAACGCGAGTGCAGGAGGCTTTGATATCTTTATAAACTGCGAGCGGTTGGCTCTGAGGTCTCCAAGAGCTGCCCGGCCCCATCCTCGCCGCTACGGAGGAGCAGGGGTGGGATGCAAGGCTGAGCCTTCAGACTCCCCGGGGACACGCGAGACATGCTGAAAGCAAACAAACCATTATCTGCCGTTCCTGTCGCCAAAAGCCTTCCCCTGTGTCCACTCAGCCCCGCACAAACAGCACAACAAACACGCACGTGTGCGGGAGGCGAGGGCCGGAGGAGCTGCCGTCCCCCCCACTGCCTTGGGTTGGGGTTTTTGGCTCAATTTCTGCTGGAATCGGTTAAGCCGAGCACGGGAAAGCCGGGAGGTTTGGGGAAACGCTCTCGCAGCCGGCAGGACAGAGAGGAGGAGGAGGGTGGGATGCTTTGGGGTGAGCCTGGGGGCTGGGTTTGGGGCTGAGATGTCCGTCTGGGATGGGGACGAGCATCCCGGCGCATAGATGCATGGAATTAAACCAAGCCCCTATTTCGCCTCTTGTGCTCTAAAAGGTGCTCAGGGTGGCTTTTCCTCCACTCACCTCCCTCCCCATCCCATGGGGACCCATTTGCCACCGCGCTGGGGGCTGGCTGAGCCCCCAGCCACCTCCAGCCCACCCCCAGCAGGGTTGGGGGCCACAAACCCCCTTATTTTGCCCTCCGGGTGCTGCTGGTAGCCCTGGCTGGGGCAGGGACAGACGCGGCAACCCCGCCTGAAACCTGAGCTGCGGCCACTGGCAGTGACGGATGGGCTGGGGGCTGGCTGCTGCTTTTGAAAATCTCCTTGTTTTAAAAGCATTACGGCTCCCTGGCTAATAAAGCGAGGGATTTGCTGAAGCCGCTTGAGGTCCCATTTTCTCTGGAACCCATTTCCATGGCATGAATCACCGAGTGGAATGAACTCAATTAGTTCAGACAGAGGCAGGAGATAAATCAGGGTCCCATTAGGAAACCCTGAAGTTAATTTATGGCCTCGAGCAGTGCTGGCTGTCTCCCTTCTCTCCCCATATGCAACCTGCTCCAGAGCAAGCCGAGGAGCAGGGTGGGATCGCTGTTATCTTTCCCCGCGGTGGAAGATGCACCGGAGTTATTCGACCAGCTCCCGGCCCTCGCCTTTGCCCAGCTGACCCAGCAGCGGAGCCGCTTTCCTCGCAGGGAGCTCATTCACCCATTTGCTCATTCATCCATCGCAGCTTTCCTGCGGAGGGAGGCTTGGAAGAACGCTGTAGCCTTCCAGGAAATCTGGGCTGGAGCTTCCCTCGCAGCAACTCACTGCCTGGACGCTGGAGGCTTTGCCCCCTTAAATCCATATGTAGGTGATGAGCTCCTTGGGCCGCATCCCGCTTCCCCTGCTTGCGATCTCAGGGGTGTTCCTTGGGTGATGGGATCCCTGTTAGCAGCAGAGGTGCTGCTGGGTGCTCTCCCTGAGCACCCACTGATGGAGGCAGAGCTCCAGGAGGGGGGAGAGGAACCTGGATTTGGTCTCTC
Source organism: Dromas ardeola (assembly GCA_013398915.1). Lineage (NCBI taxonomy): Eukaryota > Metazoa > Chordata > Aves > Charadriiformes > Dromadidae > Dromas > Dromas ardeola. The sequence continues at coordinate 44,123 of VYZM01001741.1, forward strand.
TGACCCACCTTCCAAGGCTTGAACCAGCAGCGAGGTTCCTGGGTGCTCAGTGTCTGCTCTGGAAGCTGCATCTCTACCCTGGGCGTCAGGCTGAGATGCTTCTATGAATAATGTAGCTGCTCTGGTCTCCTTCCAGTCAATGGAGAAGGACAGGAGTCTTCCAGCGACAATTTATATCTTAGATGGGCTGAATCATTGCCTGGGAAGAAAGAGGCATGTCCATCCCTTGCTGAGGGACCTTAAAGCAGACAGCAGCTCAGGGCAGCTCGGGAGGAGGATTTGTCTTTGTGCACGCACCCAACTTCACTCACATCCCTCAGCCAGGATTTTCCAGGGCAGTTAGGATGCCAAAAGCCTGCCCTTTGCTGTAGGGCCAACGGGAAAACCCTTGGAAAAGCCACTGGCCAGCTCGGGGCACTTGAGCCTTGGACCCACAAGCAGTTTCCCTGGAGCAAAGGGCTGCCGGGGAGGCTCCTGGGGAGGAGCTGCCCCTTCCACACTTGTTTTCACCAGGAAGGTGCTTGGGTGTCCTGCCAAAGCATCCCTGCTGAGGGGGTAGGGCCTTCCCGGCCCCTGGGGGTTGTGGTGGTCCCGTGGGGACCAGCTCCGCGGCTCTGCCAAGTCCTGCACTTGGGCCACAACCACCCCATGCATCGCTGCAGGCTTGGGGAAGTGCGGCTGGAGAGTCGCCTGGCAGAAAAGGACCTGGGGGTTCTAATCGACAAGCGGCTGAATATGAGCCAGCAGTGTGCCCAGGTGGCCAAGAAAGCCAATGGCATCCTGGCTTGTATTAAAAATGGTGTGCCCAGCAGAAGCAGGGAGGTGACTGTCCCCCTGTGCTCAGCACTGGTGAGGCCACACCTGGAGTGTTGTGTCCAGTTTTGGGCGCCCCAATACAAGAGCGACACCGAGGGGCTGGAGCGAGTGCAGAGGAGGGCAACGAAGCTGGGGAGAATCCATCTTACAACGAGCGATTGAGGGAGCTGGAACTGTTTGGTTTGAGGAAGAGGAGGCTGAGGTGAGACCTCATCACTCTCTACAACTACTTGAAAGGACATTGTAGAGAGGTTGGTGCTGGTCTCTTCTCACAGGTCATTAGCGATAGAACAAGAGGGAATGGCTTCAAGCTGCAGCAGGATAGGTTTAGACTGGACATTAGGAAAAAATTCTTCCCAGAAGGAGTGGTCAGACACTGGAATAGGCTGCCCAGGGCGGTGGTGGAGTCGCCATCCCTGACTGTGTTTAAGAGTCGTTTAGATGTGGGGTTGGGGAGAACTTTGTAGAGTGGGGTTGATGGTTGGACCTGATGATCCCAAGGGCCTTTTCCAACCTGAGTGATTCCATGATTCTGCCCCTGGAGGTGGTTCTGCTCTGGAGGTCCCTGGTTGCCGTCGCTGAGTTTGAAAAGAAACGGCAGAGCAGTAACGGGCTTCTGCAGAGCCCTCCCGGAGCGGGGTGCCCTCCCGCTGCGCTTGCAACGGGTAGGATAAAAACGTAGATGGAGGGGGCATTTGAAACATCAGCATCCCAGGGATCTCGTTAGGGAGCATCCCGCTCCCTTCCTTCTCACTGCAGCCTCTTGGGTTGTGCCGCTGCAGAGTGAGGGAGGGAACCCGCTGCCGGGAATGCTGCTGCAGGGGAGACCTGGGCGGAGGAGACAGTGGCATCGGCCCCGCTGTGACCTGAGCCGTGCTGCTGGGGGGCCTGGGGGGCAGAAGCGGATCCCAGCCCCATCCTTGCATGAGAACGGGTTCCTCCTGGCATCCCTCGCCTCAGCCAGGTCCCTGAGGCTGCACAGGCAGGACACGGGGCAACAGTGGAAACTGGCTTTTCCTGTGACGTCCTTTCTCTTTCTAAGAGGTGTATTTAAAAAAAAAAAAAAACAAACAAAAAAAAAAACGAAAAAAACATTGCCCTCTCCATCAACCCACAAATTCAGAATTTCAGTCCGTTTTGGCTGGAGGTCTTTGCTGGGGTTGGGGATGTGATCTGCTGTGTCACGTCGTGTCTCCGCAGCCCGAGCGCTCAGCTGGATTATTCCACATGAACAACTCGCCCCGAACGTGGCGGCTGTTCCCGGCTCTGGGTTTCTGCCTTCCCCCTTGGTTGGTGTTCCGTCTGCCGCTGCTGTTCAGCCGGCTCCCGGGAAGCTTTGAGCGGCACTTTCTGCAGGTTGCCCTGGGCCGAAGGCAGCCACTGGGCCGTGGGTTCCTTCCCTGTGTCCTCGGCTCGCGGGAGGG
>VYZM01001741.1:57673-73748 GCA_013398915.1 Dromas ardeola
GTCTCATTGCTCCAAATGATCTAATTAATTTCACTGGTCTCCTGTAGTAAAAGGCTTTAACTGTCCCTGATGGAGCGTTCCACGGAGGAGGTTTCCGTGGCGTGCAGGTGCGATGGGTGGCAATTGGGGAATTGCGCTTGACCTGCCGTTTTCTTCTCTAGTTGATGCGGGCCACAGAGCCGTCATCTTTGACCGATTCCGCGGGGTCCAGGACACAGTGGTAGGAGAAGGTACTCACTTCCTCATCCCCTGGGTACAGAAGCCCATCATTTTTGACTGCCGCTCTCGCCCCCGGAACATTCCTGTGATCACAGGCAGCAAAGGTGAGTGTTCGGACCCAGCAGCCCTACAAGAACCGGGTGCTCTGATGACTTTTTTTTTTTTTTTTCTTCTGGATGTGGCGATCCCACGTCTCCTGAGTCCAGTTTGGCACAGAGTCAGGAATGGTTTCATCTATGTTTTTAGTTACAGAACAGATTGAGGGACCCTTCCTTCAGTCCTGTAAGTCATCCCTTTCAACATAAAGTCCCTGTCTTTACAGTAGGGCAAGTAACTCCCCACATCGCAAACAAACTGAGGCTTAAATCTTATCTGTCAGGAGGATTTGGATCCCATGGTGAAAGGAGCAGTAAAAATAACTCTTCTCTGCTGGCAAAAAGAAGTCTGAATGTTAATTATTTCTCCTTTAGTTGCCCTGGGGAGGACAGCTTCAGGATGTCTCCTGTCCCTGTGGTTTGCCACTAAACTCATGACTTTCTTCCTACAGATCTACAGAACGTGAACATCACGTTGCGTATCCTGTTTAGACCAGTGACTGCCCAGTTACCGCGGATTTTCACCAGTATTGGAGAGGACTACGATGAACGTGTCCTGCCCTCAATCACAACCGAAATCCTCAAGTCTGTTGTGGTAAGGACAGCGTGAAAGCTGCTGGGCTCTGCCCGTCCTCTTTCTTTCCTCTTTTTAGCAGTGAGGGACCTGCTGGAGTGTGGAATGTGTTGTGCTCCAAACTAAGGCTTCTCTTTTCACCCCCATGCTCGCATGGGCCATACAGAAAAGTTAATTGTAGCTATGCTAATTGTTTGTGTCTCGGTCATTCTGACTGCTTGGCCTGGCTTGATTCACTTTGGATGATCTCTGGATGGAAAAAGGTTTCTTCGTTCCCTGCTATCACCTGTTAGCTCTGCTCTTCAGGATGGGAGTCGCAAGTCAGGAGACTGGGATTTTCACTTCTTCCGTATTCTTAGATTTCAGCTTACTGAAGATCTCTGGCTTTGGAAGCATCCACTGGTGACTGCCAAATAATCACTAACCAGCTTTAGTCCAGGTTTTATGTTAAGTGCTCAGCTGGGCAACCTCATCTCCAACTTATACTTAAATTCGCAGACATCACATGCCTGGGTGGCTCAGTGTGTGCTGGCTTTGGGAGAACTGTGTTAACACTGGGGTTCATGGGTGCAAAGACAGGCAGGGCATGGAGAATCCATCCCTTCTCAGAGCTGTCTCCTCACTGGTGTCCATCCCGATTCCAGGCTCGCTTTGATGCTGGAGAACTGATCACTCAAAGAGAGCTGGTCTCAAGGCAAGTGAGCGAAGACCTCACGGAGAGAGCAGCGACCTTCGGGCTCATTCTGGATGATGTGTCCTTGGTAAGAGTTCTCCCTTTTCGGTTTCTCTCTTTGGAGCGTGCTCAGATGAGAGCAGTGGAGAAGAGACTCAGAGAGAGAAGGCCAGAGAAGGGTGGGCTGGAAGTTTGGGTGTGTGGACTCTGTTTGTCTGTCTGCAGCAGCATGTGATGTAGTGACTGCAGCTCAAGTCAGTACCTCTGGCTTTGTCGCTGGCCTTCGGTGACCTTGAGCAAGCCCTTGAAGGCTCAGCTGCACTGGCGTGTTGTCAGACTCCACTGTTGCAGGGCTTTTATAGTTAAAATGAAGAGCAAATGCTTTTGTGGATGGTGGATCAGGCTGCACGTTGCTTTAGGGAAGGCCGCTGTTCCACGAGCACCCTGACATACAGGCAGAAAGTGCTAGGCATAAGGAGGTAGTGAAAATACCCTTTTGATAGCATCCTGTTTTCTCCTGACTGTCCAGCCTTCTAAGACTGTTCAAGCTCTCCCCTCCTCCCTCTCCTATCTCCCTATAAGCTTTGTAAATTAAATCTGTTGTAATCTGGCTTGTACGTGCCCCTCTCCCTCTCTCTTCTGTGGCTTCCCTCAAAAGCCTGCTTAAAGGAAAGGGAAACGAGCTCTTTCATTTGGCTTTGAACATATAGGAAGCCTTTGCAGGAAGGAGACTTTGTTTCTGCCAAAGGTGAGTTTTTGACTCTTTGTATCTGGTGCTTTCCGCTGAGCACCCTACTGAAGGAAATTCACCTTTCCCCTGTGCCATGCCAGGAGCTGCAGCTGCAAACAGCTGGGCTGAGCACACCAGTGCATAATGGGGCATGAAAGGTGTAGGGTGGCTTGGCGAACAGCGGGCTGCCCTGCCTGGGAGGGCAGCGCTGGGTGAGCGGGCTCCCTCTGCTGAGCGCTCGAGCAAGCGGCAGTGGCAGGAGAGCGCGGCGTGTCTCTGAAGGTACTGGTGTGTTACTGGTTTGCTGGACTGGAGCTGCACTTGTGATGTCTCCCATAGGACTTCAAAACTGGATGGGGAGGCCTGCTTGTCCCAGTTTCTGTTCTTTTAGGGATACTGGCTTTCTATTTCCACTCCAGTTTCCCTGATACAGCCGCGCTGCCTCCCCCCACCAGGAGCTGTGTGGGTCGCAGTGGTGCTGCTGTAAACTCAGTGTTGTGAACTTTGCTTGATTTCTGCTCTGCAGACGCATCTGACCTTTGGCAAGGAGTTCACGGAGGCGGTGGAAATGAAGCAAGTAGCCCAGCAAGAAGCAGAGAGAGCCAGATTCATTGTGGAAAAGGTACCTTGTCCTTCTGAGAAACTTGGAAATGGTTCCTGGTATTTCCTTCCCACTCCAGCTTGCAGTGAAGATCTCCCTCGCCTGCCCAGGAGACCGGGCAGGTTGAATGACAAAGTCACTTAGGGTCATAATGCTGACACGGTTCTCAGCTCTGGCATACGATTGTTGGATAGTTAAAGCCTAAGGTTGGGTTTGTGGGTCTTTTTTTTTTTTTTTTTTTTTTCTTCCTTCCAGTACCATGTCACAGTCTTACCGGACTGCTGAACAGAAATGTCTGTGTGGAGAAGGAGGGAAGAAACAGCACTCGGGAGAAAGTGTCAGTTAGAAGTGGGGTTCAGGGTTGAGATTTGCAACCCAAGTGATCTTGCTGTTTGTGAATTTTGAGAGGGGGGCCGAAACTTTCCATGGTGTTCGATATCATGGGCACAGGGGCCTGTGTCCTAGGAGTGTTACTGGCTGCATCGTGCAAGACCCCATAATCTGAGATCAACCCGGGATCTTGGCGAACATCCACAGAACCAATTCTGTATTAAAGTACCCTGGTACAGTAAGAACAATCGCCTGTGGAGATTGTAAGAACCTGCAGCTACACCCAAAATTAATCCAGTGGATACAGTAAGATGCACATAATCAGCCATGATGATTTAAACAGAAGTGTTTATCTGACATGGTTTTAACTCCACTGAAGTTCTCGAATCTTTCACAGATAGTTTTCCACCAGAAGTGCCCTATGGTGGGTTAATGTTTCATGAGGTTAAGACTGATAAGGCAATTTCAAGATGATTTTTCAACCTGTTTTCCACAGTAGACAGAAAAACAGTCTAACAGAATACAGCTTTAAAATAAAATCGCCTTCTATCTTAGTTCTCCTATTGGGGAAAAGAACAGTAGGGTGTTGAAGTGGGAATTTATATTTTAAATGTGACAATAGTATCTTCCTTCTCTTTTGCTCTTATTTTCTGTTGCTTATTCCCCTTCTCACCCACGTACTTTCAGGCTGAGCAGCAGAAGAAAGCAGCTGTCATCTCTGCTGAGGGAGACTCGAAAGCAGCCGAGCTGATTGCCAACTCGCTGGCCACTGCGGGCGATGGCTTGATTGAGCTGCGCAAGCTGGAGGCAGCTGAAGACATCGCGTACCAGCTCTCACGGTCCCGCAACATCACCTATCTGCCCTCTGGACAGTCTGTGCTCCTCCAGCTGCCGCAGTGAACCTGGCTCTGCGAACATAGCTAGCCTCATCACCTCTACCTACCAGATCAGCCCTTTCCAAAAGAATCTTTGCAATTTCCTCATTGGTAAAAGCAGAGGAAATTAAAATTCAACCCATTTTGAAATCTTAATCAAATAAAACTGAACGCTCTTGACAAGAAACCTGCATTCCTCCCATGTACGGTCAGAGGAGTGGCCCCACTGACCATTAAGCTAGGTTTGAGAATTGCCCCTTTCCAGGCAGTTTGAGCAACAGGAGCAGAGTTTTCATCTGTTCACTCCTGGGACAAACAGGTAGCCCAGGTGACTCCCTGACCACAAGAGTGCTGTATCAATCCGGTGTCACAGCAATGCTTCAGTGCCTTTAGGCTGGCTGAGCCAGGGTCATTACAGACTTGCAGGTCCTGGACTACGGAACAGGGACGCTCGGGGCTCGCTCTTCAGTCAAGCCAGTCTCTTCAGGTGTCAGCTGGGAGAAAAAGGACATCTCAGCTGTTAGGACAGTGGCTCTGCTGTGCCTGGGTGAGCCATAGCACTGATAGCTGCAGGCACAGATCGAGTGGATTGTGGCTGAGGGTGAGAATAGCAGAGATTGACTTTATGTAGTAGATGGATTTCAGGCATGGAGAAGAGAAGATACTTCCTCTGCAGGAAATACTTCTCATGTACATCTCTGCTTCTCCCCCTACTGCTGCACACTGATCTGTTTGCTGCTGCTTGCCCTTCTTTCACCAAGGTCAGTAAAAGTGGCAGCTGGCCTCTTCCAGATGGCACCTGGGACAAAGAGGGGATGACTCGGTGCTCCGCAGCTCAGGCAGTCAGAGGTGGGCAGAATTCTCTGTTACATCAATGCTCTTTTTATTTAGGGAAACTGAATCGTGAGGAGGGTGCGATGGGTGAGATTGTGTAACCAGCCTTCAATAAATGTCATGGTCCCAAGTGTAGTAGTGTGGGATGTTGTGGTGTGGTTTTTTTTTTTTAATATCTCAGAAGAATGAAGGTTGGGTCAGCGGAGCAAGACATCTGATGCTTGTGCTAGATTATTTAGATAAGTCACTTAGCATAGGCAAATAGGGCTTGTTCCTGACAACCTAAAACCTTGAAATATGATTCTTGGGCTGAATTCTGGCAACAAGGTAAGGCTGAGAGTTTCTTGAGGTTATTGTGAAGGCTTTTAATTGCTTTCCATGCATGGTTCAGGCTGTTGTTTACTGCATGTACATACATTCTCCAGGGTGCTCTTTTGATGCAACACTATGCTGTTGGAAAGAAAATGGGAGTGTATTGTACCAGGTACAGCCTACAGCAAACTTCAGACCTGTCAGCGGCTGTTGGAAGGCATGGTACTAGCCTGGCACACCACTACCCCCATCCTGCAAATAGGGTGCTCGTACAGTGTCTGTTATCCCTGAGCAACGCTGTCTCAGGTGGGCGTCATCGCTACCCTGAGGATGTTGAGCCCTCGGGAAAGCTTCTGTGAACGATGGGCTCATTTCGTCATCGTACAGTCACTTTGGGTTGCTGCCCTCGCCTCTGGCAAAATGGAAAGACTTGCCTGCTCTTTCTGCTGGGCAGGGTACGCTCTTGCAGTGATGAGGTGCCTGAGCTTGCAAAATATTTTAAGCAGCTGAGCAGTCAGGTCCGTAACTCCCAAATAACTTCCAGACCTCTTCCCGCTCCAGTGCTCTTGTTCTTTATTCTTCTGGTTTACCGCTTCAGACACTTGTAAGGAAGCTTCCACTTTTCTCCTGAGGCTCCTTTAAAAAAGCCCCTTAGTGTTTCCTGCGTTTCTCTCCATTAGTTTCATGCACCAGGTGTTGGGCTCAAAACAGTGTGTCTGAAATCCCTTCTCAGCTTCTGTGGCTCTGCATTACTTCTCCCTCCAGTTTGGCGTTTTCAGTGGAGTGTGGAGTGTTTCCTGCTGCTTTTGCTGTTACCCTCTCTGGAGGAGGTGTCTGAGGCTCTAACGGTGGCCCCTGGGTCTGATTAATCACCATTTCCTTTGCTTTTGGGTGTAATTCTTTTTACAAATGTTCCCTGGCTGTTAACTGCTCCTTTACCCTCGCTCTGCCTCACTTAATGCCTAAACCTGCCATGAGCTCATCAGACTTCAAAGCTGCTCTTGAACCTGTAGCTGTCTTGGTGCGTGCTAGCTGAACACTGTTTATATTGTGTTTATAGCTGCTCTTCGGCCTTGTAGACCATGTGGACCATCGAGCTCTCTGGCTCCAGGTGGGAGCAGTGACCCTAAAAATCAAGACATGGTTTTGAGTGGGCTGCACAGGGATACTGGGTGAGGAAACAGCCGTCTGCTTGCTGGATGGACGCTGCTCTGAGAGCTGCGCAGCAGTAAGTGCGCGCTGACTGACATCCTCTGCCAAACTTCTTGGGTGCTGGCAGACTCCTCGATGTAAAAACAAAACAAAAAGTCGAGATTGTGTAGTCAAGGACTGGCCTGCCTGGCATTCCTGGCCGAGGCTGGACTAAAGAGAGTTGAAGGCTGAACTCTGCCCAGGACGCCAGCCCTTCCCTGGCAGCGTTCAGGAGGTGTTAGCAGGGTGTGAGCACTCGCTCTCAGTGCTTTACTTGTCAGGGCAATAGAAAGAGCTTGGGGCTTGGGTAACATGAAGGCAGGCCGCCCTCGCTGCTCGAACAAACAAGACGTCCCCACCCTCTCTGTTTGGCATTTCTAACCTTGTTGCTCTTAATAATCTAGTAACAAAAGCTTGCTGGTGAAAGTGGAGTGCAACCTGGGGTGGAGAAACAAGAGAGAGGGTCGAGGCATGTGGCTTTGTACTGAGGGCAGAGAGAGGAGTTTCGTTGCGCGGGCCCTGGTCTGCCCTCCCAGAGAGCCTGCGTAAAGCACTCCACCAGCCTGGCATCCCGAGACTGTCACCTGCTGCTCTGCCGGCTCCCAGCTGCAGGGCAGAGCTATTGCAAGGGCTCTTTGCAACTCTCATGAGTACGAAGGTGCTGGAGATGCTCCAGAAACAGCAGATCTCCCTCCTTCACCTCATCCTTAGAGAGAGCAAGAGAAGGGCTGTCTGGTGACCATGCCTGGAGGAGCAACCACGGGCCGGGCAGAGTACTCCGTGACCACCATGTGCCACGTCTTGTGGGTGGGACACTTCAGCCCAAGGTAAGCTGTGATCAGGGGTGGGAGGCAGGTGGATGATGCCACTTGAAGGGAGGTGGAGAAACTTCAGGTTTGTTTCTGTGAACAGAAAAGCCTGTGAGCCGGCTGTTATGCCTGGATTCCCGCTGTCGGAAATGAATGGCACAAGCCTGATTGATGGAAGAATTTCCTGCATCGGGCAGTTATACCAGTTCTCTGTTTTGTGGACTTTGTGCCGCTTTGTAAGGATTGTAGCTGTGCTAAAACCTCTGCTTTGGGGAGAGGAATGCTTTCTGTGCTCAGTTTTTTCATTTTTGCCACCTATTTGCACAAAATACTTTGAATTTAGTATATCTGACAACTTTTAATCCCCCATCAAATTAGTTTGAAACTGGTTTTCTCTGGAGGAAAGACAACACGATTGCATAAAGCCAGTGCTTCCCCAGCAAGGCTGGATGTGTTACTGGGCTGGAGAAGGCAACGCAGCTAAAACGGCCCAAAAACTTACTCAGAGAAAGGCTCTGCCCCAGCCTTGTGCCTGGGTGTTCACTAGTTTAGAATTAAATGTCCTTCTGTCAGGTTCTCCCTCCCCCGAGCTGACTCACACCAGCATCACACCAGGTACTCCTGAATCTTTCCATTTTCCAACAATTGTTACGCTTAGCACCAAAGTCCTGGGGCCGGGGGTGTTTTGTGGGCGAGCGGTGGAAGCTGTAGCTCTGCTGCTAGCCGTGACAGACCGCCTTAGCTATGAAGGACGCTTGCGAAGAGAGGTCACCTCTTCCACAGGCAAGATGAACGCTCGCTGGGGCCGGCAGCCGGGCTGCTCTCCCACCAGAGGGCAGCAGCAACGCTGCGCTCCGCACTGGGAGCGCGGGGACCGAAGGGTGTCCCTCAGCCTCCCGTGGGGACAGGTGAGCGGGGAGGTCACCCTGCCCTGGGCAGAGGACGCAAGGAGTGGAGGTGGACAAGGGCAAACACAATAGCGTGGTCTCCGGGCGAGGAAGGAAAAGCACAACTTGGCATTAGACCTGCAAGACGGGCAGTACAACTTGGGCGGGCCGGTACGAGGGTTTAGTCCCTGTGCCTGGTAAACCTGATGCCCACTTCACTCTGCTGAGCATCTCCTGCTCCGGGTTTTAACTCCTCTCACCTGAGGTAGCACGCTGAGAGGTGCAAATGCCCATCTCCCTTTCTAACCTTGCTCCCAGGGTGGCTTGGCTTTGCAGCCCATCTCCTTGCAACCCTTTGCGCATTCCTCCTTTCCCACCCGCCAAAGGCCATCGCTAGTTTATTACTAGGACAGGAACAACAAAAATGTCTAGGTATGACTTCAGAGGTGCAAGTTGCTTTAGCTTGACATTAGAAAACAGCATTGAGTCCTGGGGTTCAGCCCACGAGTATGATGCATTCATATGGGAGGGCCCAGTGTTGGTAAGAGCTTGGTAGTTTTTTTTAATCTGAAGCCCTGTAGTTTTGTGGCCCCAGAGCAATTAGAGTAATGGCAGCACAGATTCATCACTTGTATTTCACTGAAGACAGCCCAAAAACTAAACTATAGTACCAGGTTTTGGGCAAAGGCCTGCTGGAAATGTGCAACGTAAGACTTGCTGGGATGACTAAAGGGCCCTGTAGGAGACCGCAGCCCTCTGCTGCCAGAATGCATCTCCCACTTGAGACCAAAGAGCAGCGGTTGGTTGCCACCTTCACATATCAGAGCCCTACAAGCCAAGGTGAAATCTCCCTACCTACCACTCTTTGGCTGCAAACCTCCAGAGACGTTTGGTTTTGGTTTTCTTCCTGGGAGACTTTGCCTTGCTTCTCCTGCCTTTCATGCTAGTGGAAGAGCTCAGCTCTGCACCACCCGCAGCAGCTGGGCCAGCCCGGTAGCAACATTCAGACCAGCCAAACAAGCTTTTGTTCATGATAAACAAACAGGAAACTGCCTGATTTCCTCTGTGTGTTCACCCTCTCTCTTGCGTGCGCTCTCCCCCTATTTAATAGATAACCAGCCTACCTGACTTGTGAAGAGGAGACCAAAAGCACCCACATGGGCAGGCGCTCTGGAGCAGCTGTAATTTGAAGCGTGGCTATTGCATTGAAACGGGCATCTGCTCCCTGACAGTCGCTGATGCATCGGAGCCGAAGCCTCTCCAGGTACGGGAGCTCCCGAGTCTGTGATAATTTGTACCCTGCAGCAAGCTGGCAGCACATCTGAAGTGGTTAGAGCAAGGGGCAGGGAGGAGTTTCCTTATTGCTTCCTTTGTGCTGTTTATATCCAAGTGGATCTAGCAGAAAATGCCTCTGTCCTGAAACACAGAGGATGTGGTGGGGGCTGTGGGGGGAGAAAGCGCTTGTGGAAGCAGGTAGGAAACAATGCCCTAAGCCAGGCTGGAGCTCAGCTCAGCTGGGAGATGGGGAGCAATTCTTAGGGCCAAATTTGGTTTAATTATTCCTTGCCTGGCACTAGTCAGTGCTGGGGGCTAAGACGTTCCTCGTATGCCTGGTTTCCATCAGCAGAACTGATCTGACTTCAGCCCAGGAAGCCCTGACTTACACTAGCGTAACTCTCAGAGACAGGTCACGTTTGCTTAGGGATGGCTTGACTTCTTGTGCTTTGGTTTTCTACTTGGTGAAGCAGGGGAGGACTGTCACAGGTAGAAGGGCACCAGGGTGCGTGATGGGGGACATAAAGTGTACTCTATCTAGGGGACGCAGAACAAACTTTCAGAGAAAGAGAAGCACTTGATGTCTTTAGAAAAATATGACGGATACTTCTTTTAACCCCATCCTCACCCACAGCCATGCTTAGTCTACTTTCCCCACCCATAGAAAGCAATAAAAACCCAAATCTATGGGGAAAGGAGCTGGTGGAGCAGGCATCCAGTTCTTGCTGAGCACATCTTCAGAAAGGAGAGGAACTAGAGAGGCTGGGAAGCTTCCATGGGAGTCTGAGCTCAACTGCTGCTGTAAAAACAGCATTTGGGGTTCCTCACACTGGATCTGCACACAATACTGATCTGGACCAAGTCAGAAACCTGCAGTAAGTTATCCTTGATCTCTGACAAGCCAAAGCTGTACACAAGCATGGGAAATTGTGTCCCAAACTGAGCTGCAGGATGGCAGTGCAGTCAGTGGAGTGGAGTCAGTGGAAGATGCCAGTTGCAAGCTGTGTTCATGTCCCCCGTGCTGGTAGGGGCAGGAAGGGCAGGAGGAGGCTAGGAAAGACTGCGTGCAGGATGCCTCTGAAGCAGTAGGTTAAAAATATTCAAGAGAGGCAAGAACAGGAAGGAAGCAGGGGTTAACCCTGAACAAGGTGAGTCTATCCCAGAGACATTAATTCAAACATGACTTTCATGGGGATAAGTCTTGCAGTGCCCTTTCTGCAAAGCTGGTAAATACAGCTGTTTCCTCTGTCACTTACAGCACCTTCCTCCCAAGCACAGGCTTTTCATGGGTGCTTTTCAAACCCAGAGGGATGTTTCTACACAAAAAGCTAGGCTGGAAGATTGGGTATGAATGGAAAGGACTCTAGTTAAACCAGTTTGTTCTTCACCAGCCGAGGTACGTGGACCCTGCTTGCACTGCTTTGGTAGGGGTTGATGCTGACCTGAGCAGAGGTGCTTTTTAATGCAGGAACAGAAATGTCTCTAACAGCCTGCTATGGTGATGTTTCCATTTAACAATTACCCCAGCACAAACTTTAGAACTTCCCTTATGCAGGCAGTCTGCTGTGGAGACCACCTGAGATTACAGTGTAACACCAAAGCTGATCAAACAGACCACAAAGAGTAAAAGCCCAGTTCTCTAAATTGAGTTTCCCTCACTCCCACCCTGCTCTTGTCCAACTGCCATATCTCATAATCTGTGTTTTACTTTATTTAAAATAAAAAAAAAAGAAAAAAAGCACAAAACCAAGGCTCCCCAAAGAGGATGGTTTAATTTATTTTTTTTTTTGTGGCATGATTTTTATGCAGAGGCTGATGGCTCTGACAATACAGTCATGTTACCACCCTGCCCCTGGTACCCCAAAGAAAGTTAATAACCCACACATAAATCTGCCAGGCTTTTCTGTATTATTCAAGGCTGTTACCACTGCCCTGCCCAGACACAAGGCCCTGCAAAAGCATGCCAAAATCAGCTGGCCATGCTGGCTCCCTGAAGAGCTGCCCCTCAGCACCCAGGTGCTTGCTGCATTAAAATACTTGTCAGGGAGGGCTGGGTGTGTCTTCTCAGAAGGGCAAAATTAAAGTTGTGGTACACCAGTAGGTGTACCAGTCTGGAGTTCTGCTTCTCAGGTGTTTATTGCATATCAACTCTGCCTGTACCCTGCTGCTCTGGAGGTCTAATCTCAGGAACAAGGAGATGTTGGTGGGTGTTAGCTCTGCTATATTATTTGGAGGCAGTTAATCTTTAATTGTGGCCTTACACTGAACTAGTAAAGGAGAAGGGAGAATGGGAACAGGAATTTCCTCTGCTTGAACTTCTACTTTGCTCTGATATAGCCTCAAAACCCAGCGCCTCTGCGCTCAATGGTGGTGGTTCCCTCAGACAGTGCAGGGCTTCCTGTGACAAGAACTAGCAGGAAAAACCCTTTGTTTTCCTTTTGCTTCCTTTCCCATTGCTTGAGAGGATCCTGAATCTTGCAGGACATAGCAGGATACCTAAAAGATAAAGCATTAATCCGAGAGTCAACTGGTTGGGTTGCAGACTGGGTCAGCAAGGTGTCAGCACCCTGTCCACGCCTCCGTTTCTCTTCTCCCCCTTGGTTTGTTTTCCTAGTGGGGCAGGGCCTCTCCTTTGCAGGGTCCCTGAGCAGCACCTAGCTCCAAGGGCCTTTCTCCTTGGGGAAGGACAAAGTCCCAATTGCAACTGCATTCACACAAGTGTCAAGTCATGCCCAGTTCAGGCTGTTCCCAAACAGAGATGTTATGATGTGGAGGTCTCAGCAAAAGACTAAACATGCGGGGAAAGGCTAGTGCTGTTCCACTCGGCCCTGCTTAGTGTCAGCCCTGTCACCAGCACCAAGAAGCCACCAAGAGTCACCTCTCGCTGCAGGAGGAGACAGGCAGGAGAGCAGGATGGCAGCCCATCTCCCTGTTGGCTGTGGGAAGAAAGGGCTAGAAGGGCTGGTTCACTGGCTGCGGAGTTTCCCAAGAAATCATCACAGCAGGAGTCTGGATGAAGCAGCGAGCCATCGCTGCCTGGGTAAAGCTGAGGCATCTTGTAAACTGGGCCCCATCTCACAGGTCATGTGGGTCTCTGGGCAGACATCTCCCTTACTAGAGGATTTCAGCCCTGGTTTGCTGCCTGAAAGCCATATGAAGTCACCAGAGCAGATGGCTTGGGGATTGTCCAGGAACACCCAACTTTGCAAACCCAAGAAGCCTGCCCGTGCCACAGGAAAATTAACCGCTGATGAAAGTAGGAGTTCACCTCTGTTTGATTTTCTCCTTCCCACACTATTCTGCAGCTGGTAGTAGTAGTTATCCCCACCACAAAGCTTGCTGCATCTCAACAATACTCTTACTTGTTAAGTTTGCTTTCTCAGCAAGTCTAGAACATCTAGTCCTCAAGAAAAAACACAGGTAGGTAACACTGTGTTCTGCTGTGTCCGAGACCCCTGGCCCAGCAAATTCTCATACTTTTATTGTACTTTTCACCTTGCAATGTCCTAAGCTGCTTAGCAGAAAAAAAATCTGGTTTCCAGGAAGGGACAATGTCACCTACTGCTGTATTGCTGCTAGTTCTGGAGAGAGCTGCAGACAGCTGCTTGCTGAAACATTGCAGCAGTTTAGGGAGGAAACGAAGATCTGTATCACCTGTCCCTGGCACCATATGCAATGAGGAGGACACGTGAGGGTTATACTATATTATAACCCCACTAGTTATACTACAGAGAGAAGGGAAATACCAGAGAGAGCGGGCACAGGAGCCATAGCATCTTACCGAGCAGGGAACAAGATGCAGAAAAGTTACCTCTAGAAGTTATACATCAGTGTGAAGGGAAAGCAGAGATGACAGCAAGGAAATCAGAGGGCTGATAAGGATCTGTGGCTGCGAGGCAGGTGTGTGCTAGGGAGCGGATCACGTGCAAGCATAGATGTGGGGCCGTTGCTGCATTTTGTTTGTTTCCCTTTACCTGGCTGACATGTCTTTTCATGTCAAAAGCTAGATCAAAGAGAGGGATGTAAATAGCTGAAACAGGCTTCCTTGTGGGAACAGGGCTGAGTGCCACAGACAGCCTCTCAGCTGGATCCCTCCCTGGGAGCAGCATGAGGAGCTGTCACCCTCCATTAGCCAAACACCCAGGGAAGAAAGTGTGCGACTGCAGGGTGCCCTGGGCATTCAGGTGCCAAACCATTCAGCGAGGCTAGGAAGAGGCACTCTGCTCTGCACCATCTCTTCCCTAGGCCACTGCCGATGGGACACAGCAAGGCCAAGAGGACAAGTCCTTTGGTTTCACCATGTCAGAAGCCCTTCAGAGTCCAAGGATATTTGCATTTGGTCCCTGATTTTTTTTATTTTTTTTTAAAAACTACAGAGTCATGGTGTCCACTGAGAAAGAGAGATTTAATGCTTCCTTTTAATCTCTGCATAACTCGTACTTGAGGGGAGTGAAATCAACCTTGCTGACATCATTTGAAGCTGAGGATGCAGAGCACCTTTGTTAGGAAAGGCCCCTGCAATCCTCCAGTAGCTATTTCAACACAAGGGGACCTCATGCTGCAGGCTCAGGGTAAGGAAGCCAGGTTAGAAAACCACAGACTGCATCAGAGAAGAGGAACAGCCTGGGAGACCAAATGCTCTCCTCATACTGGAGAGAGAGAGATCATCAAGGCCCTGGCCTGCTCTTGTCCCATGGATGGACACCAGCAGTGGCTTCACCTTTGTGGGTGTTGAAATAGTTGATGGCTTTACTCCTCAACTGTGCTCCTTTGGATAAGAGCGCTCACTGATTTCCCACATCCCTCTACTGAAATTCCACATTTGGAAGAGGGGCTCTGTCACTCACTGCTGTGTTGTTTGTTCACCTTCCGAGAAAGAGGTCCCCTGCACT
The DNA here is from genome assembly GCA_013398915.1 of Dromas ardeola. Taxonomy (NCBI): domain Eukaryota; kingdom Metazoa; phylum Chordata; class Aves; order Charadriiformes; family Dromadidae; genus Dromas; species Dromas ardeola. The sequence goes on from VYZM01001741.1 coordinate 71,971, forward strand.
TTTCTTCCTGCCCTTTTCAAGGCAGGAAATTCTACTACATGGCATCCTTCACAGGCATACAGTTAACTAACAGCAGCACCACATCCCCTGACATCGTCACTGTATTTTTCTCAAGAAGTTACGTTGCACAAGGGTGCTGGGCTAAGATGGAACAGTGCTGGTGCTCTCAAAGTTCAGGGTCTCCCCTGGCTACGCCTTCCTTCTCCAGCTTACACAGGCAGCAGAGATCAGAACAGCCTGGGGCCTGCTCTGAACTGGGCCAGCTAATAACAGCTCCCATGGGGCTGTCCAGAGCAAAGTGCACGGTGCTGTGCCCCTTTCCCATGCCCCTGCAGCAGGGCTTGCTGGGGCAAGGAAGAAAACTGGCAACGTTGTTCTAATCCCCACCATAGGGCTTCACCAGCCTACCTTGCCCCTTTTTTTTGATCATGAACTGACTCTGAAAGCCCCAATCCCTGCTCTGCACTGGGAGCTCAAATCTGGGTTGTATGTTCAATAATAAAGAACAGGTCAAAATACACTGGTACGTAATATTACATTTCAGGGGAGTGAGGGTGTACAGATTTTTTGCAGAACCTCAAATCAACCGCCCTACACTGTTCAGGGCTGGGGGCGCATCTGCAGCAAGCAAAGCAGATGAGGAAACAAACAGGTAGAGAAGAGATTGCGGACAAGAGAATTTAAAAAAGGGGACTACAGCAGGAACACAAGTCTGAGAGCAGGCAAGAGGGAGCCAGGGCATAAGAGATTCCTGAAGTCCCTGGGAAGCAGCTAACACTACCAAAACGGCTGGAGCCCCTCCCCCTTTTCCTGCTACTCTCGCTAATTCTTTTACCGCCGCCAAACCTAAACCACAGTAGTGCTCTTCCCTCCTACACAGCGCTCAGCAGTGGTTTTCAGGGCTATGGGGTAGGCTTCGCAGCTTCCTGGGAGAGGTGGTACCGCTGCGAAATGCTGTGCCAGCCTGGAAAGCAGCAGCCCCGACCCTCCCTGCCTGCTTTTATGAGCCCCATACCTGCCACCAACAGGGAGCTCTACCAGCAAAAAATACTTACTTCTTGTCACATCTCCCTCATACATCAGGCCTAGGCCCTGCAGGTGGGTGTAATCAAGAAACCACAGGCCAGAGTAAAGTAGTTATTAGTATTTTAAGGGGAGGGGAAAGTTTGAACAAGTGGGAGCTGGGGTTTGGCATAATAACAGAAGCGACCGACTCCTCTGGCTACTGTAAATCAGAAAGGGCCTCACTGATGAGGCCTTTCTTAAGCTCTTACCTGGCTCCTGAGGAGCAGCTCTGTCTCTACAAAGCACAGGGCCCTTTCAAAGCGCCGCCAATCCCGAGGCCGCAGCCGCTGTGTGAAGCCTTATCCCCCTTTATCCGTGAGGAGCGGGGCCCCGAGGCCTGACACCGACCCGGTTCCCCATTACGGCCATCATTCCCCCGGCTGCCGGCCTGCGACCAAGGGCCTTCACCGGCGCGGCGGCGGTGCCCGGGGAGCAAGGCGAGGCGTGGGCCGAGGTTAGCCGCAGCGCGGCGGAGCGCTCGCCGCAGCATGCCCGCCTCAGCTGACTGCAATTAGGGCGGCCTCTCTAATTACCTCAGCGGAGTAACGGTCGGCCCCGCTGAGGGGAGCCGGCGCCCTCCTCCTCCTTCCCGCCGCCCCGCGCGCGCCGCCTCACCTGAGCCCCGCGGGGCACCGGCGCATGCGCGGTCCCCCCCCCCCGCGCCTCACCTGCGCTCCGCGCGCCCCTCCGCAGCCTGAGGTGAAGGACGGGGG